>JADLZL010004934.1:0-422021 GCA_015844335.1 Chrysopogon serrulatus | reverse complement strand
CAGGCCACAAGGGCAGAAACTCTACTACAGTGCCTGGCCCACTCTAAACTATAATAGGACATCACTACTTAACTTCAGGAGGAAACTAAAGCATTGCAATTTTACCTGCTCGTGATATGAAATAAGGGGGAAGCTCGCCAAGTGCAGTCCCAATGCCCCAAAGAACTGCTTCCAGCTGTATCTGAGGTAGTAAGTCAAAGACTGGGATCCTAACAGAATGAGCTGATGCTGGATACACAGGCGGTCCAAATTCTGAACATTTCTTGTCAAGCCATGACGGCCCAACCTTAAGCTGTATGGTATCATATGGAGCCATTTTCAAATCAATTCGACCACACTGAACAGCTTTAATAGTGAACAGAGCAATATGAGGACCTAGGTATAGCACAAATGTATGCAAACCAGAACCTGCATGTTAAAATTCAAACCATCAGCTTCTAAAATAAGTTCTCTCTGTTGCAGCAATAAACATTCCAAATTTAGATGTGTTAGTTTCCAACTTTAACAAGCATTAATTGTAGGCGGTAAAATCCCAACAACATACAGATTACAGAACATGCATAGCAGGAAAGGCATGACTACTTGCATTAACCTAATAACATTATAGAAGCATGACAAAATCAAAATAAATATCCACAGATGCCATAAATAATCTTCCAAAGAAAGAAAAAGAAAAAAGGAGTCTGTTTTCTAAGTACTTTTTTGATGTGGCATTGTGGCCATTCTTCACAGGCAGCTAGAGACATCCAACAACAACAAAAATTCCAACACAGCAAAAATTTGGAGGGCAACCAAATTTTGTGTATCAAAAATAAATGAAGGATATGGTACAAAGGAATAAACTACATGGTCACTAACTTTAATAACTGGCTAAAAGGATCACTCAAAACATAGACCAAACAGAAAATAAATCAGCAAACTGGCAAGGATCACAAGACAATATATTGAGCAGCAAATAAACAGGGCATCAAAAAAACAAACAGTAAAACCACTATTCACTGGAAGCGTGTGCCAGTTATTTCTTATGTTATCTGCATTAGATATATATAATCTGGAACTTGATGCTCACTTGTCACCTTCAACTGTTCAACTGTTCTTTATTTCAAGTCCTAATAAGGTTACAAACACAAACTAAGCAGAACAGGATGGTTCATAGCATTCCTTGAAAACACTAAGTTCAGCAATGAAAACCAAAATAAAGTACCGTTGCTTCTGGCTTATTACAAATTTGTTGAAATACATATGTTTCAAGCCTTCAAGGATACCACAGACCGTACTGTTAAGACATGATAACCAAAGAGCAACGCAAGTAAATTTCAGCAACATTTGATTAATTTGTTTTTATTCTTTTATTTATAACTAAACTCCAAGATGCTGAGAGGCTCAAAAATAGAACTTGCCTAGTCCAATTGACGAAGCCACACCTAATGAAACCCACCACAACACAAATTTAGCATAATTAAGGAACTCCTGCACATGCTGCATACATGTCAGAAAAACTAAATTAGTGTTCAAATACAATACCAAGATACTAACCAAAAATTATTATCTCACAAAGAAACAGATCTCCAGAGCATGTATCTTCCTTGAATATTTAGACATTCTAGGGAAAACTCTACGACAAAAAAAATACAGTAACAGGTGTTCTTATGAAAAATGACTAGCCTATCCCACAGATTAATAAATAAAAGCATTAGAATGAGAGCACACCTTCTTATGCACGCCATCTGAAATGGTGAGTAAGATTCCAGGAGCTACCACCAAAACAATTAAGAGAAAGAACAAACCACTCTTATTCATGATATAATTTGCTAATCTTTTCAAGTATTGTAACATGGCTAACAGGAAAAGATGTAATGTTCTGAGTGGTTGTTTTGTCAGCGTCAAATTCTCCAAGTCCATTTTGTGTTTTGCTCGGATTTCTGCAAATTAAATAAAAACATGAGATAAAAGAAAAACAGAGCAACAGCACCAGTCATCAGCTAAATGCCAAAAAAAAGAAAAAAACTAAATTACTCCAACTCTAGTAATATGTCTGGTTATCAAGAACAAAATTCATCTTGTCATGACAAATCAGAACATTGATTGTTTGTTGCTGTAAGTTGTCTTGATTGGGAGGGAAACAGAGAGGTTTACTGTAGGCAAGCAGTTAGGGCCTGTATGGTTTGTCCATTCAGGTACTAACATTGGCAATGGTTAGACAATATTTTGCAAACCTAAGTTAGAAGTGATAGCATGAAAGGAATATTTTACACAGCTGCAGCTATGAACCAGGGTGGTCAGGCTCGTTAACATGATACAAGATTTACACTGATCATGAATTCACAGGGCACCACAGCAACCTAGACAAATTGATGAGCTATTATCTCACTTCAGAGTTTGAGTTGTGCGCATCATGCTATATAGCAGGTACAAAGTCCTTTTAACAGCCAAGTTTGCTGCTAATTCATAGCAACTGGTATGGTACTCAGTTATTTCAGCAATCAATTCATCCATTACAAATAACTAAATAAATTATTCATCAACCCAGACTAGCATTTCAAAAAATAAAAAGAGTACAAGAATATTTGGTACAATGACATCGAGTATGTGTTTTAATCATACTAAATTAATGTATTCCCTCTAATACATATTCGCATGTATCAAATGAAAGACATTTCCATAAGAGGATTTCCAATTTCCATCCGTACCACAATTTGAGGCACACTTTTTCATCTATCATCTATCTATACCACTAAATTAGTAAATGACATTTGGGGTTCTGATCCTGCATGTCATTTTAGACCAAGCCGATGGTAATGATAAGTTCACCTTAAGTGACGGTATAGAAGGAAATGTCAGTTGCAGGATAGCCATGCAGAAACTACAAACTTTTCACAAACATATGTGCCGATATGCACTGTCCACGATTACCAAGCAAAAGAATGGCCTTCCATGGCACAATAAACAACCCCTATATTTCTCTCCTGTAACTCAATTCTCTCTAGCGTATAACTGAGTAGTAGCACAGTTCCTCAACTAACAAAAAACTTCAAACTGAAACTGAAAAGCGATAGCACAAAGGATATGGCATGGTTTATAAAGCACACACAATGCAGTGATCCACGTTTGAATACAAGCAAATCATTGTAAGCATCATAGTGCACACCCAATGGAACCCCTTCCAAGGTTATTATCCCCAATCTCAGCGTAGCCATTCCCCTGCCCCACTAATTAGGCAACTCCACAACGATTTCACCCAAACCACGCTTGGATCCACAACACGTACAACGCCTCAACGCCACCACGCGCATTAAACCAGCCAGGCCACGGATCTCACCGGGGATGACGCTCCCGCCGACGTTGGACCAGCTCCGGGACGGCGGCGCCGCCGCGGACATCTTCCGGCGCCCCATCCGCCCCGCTCCCACTCCCACCCCGCGGCGGCGCTCGACGACCCTAGATCTCGCGGCCCAACGGCGCCACAGCCACCATGGGGCGCCCGCCCGGATCTGACACGGAGACTCCTAGGTCGGACACACCCGACTCCCGAGCGGCTCCGCAGGGAGGAGAAGGATCGCGTTCGAGGCAGTCGCCGGGGTAACTGCGCCGGGCGGTGGCGGCGTGGCGGTTTCCTTCCTCCCGTCGCGCGGAGAGTAGTCGCCGGCGGCGTGGGAGGGCGTGGGGGCGTTTTGCGAGTAACGGATATGACAAAGCCGCTGTTTTTTTTTGTTGTTTTTTTTGTTAAATTAATTAATTAATTTAATAATGATGGGAAACCGGTTTCTATTTTTGTTTGACGGCTCTCGTTTAGACGCTTGCTGTTTGGTGGGCCCCACCTCGGTCGCTAGAAATGAAAACCGGCTGGAAACCGTCCGGAAAAAAAAATACTCCAATCGCTACCAGTTTCATATTTTACATGCACAGAAAGGAAAACGGAATATACAACTTGTATATATACTACTAGGCTAGAATCCAGGCTCAAAAGAGAAACGAAAACGAATCCGGAATGAGGAATGCTACGAGGAGAAATTGGGTCGAGAATCGTGGATATCACATTAATTAATGAGCTTTTTCCCTGTATGTCGTTATAAAAGATCAATATGACCTCGTGTGCCATCCAAAAACGAAAAGTTCTTCAGTATCCTTCTTCAGTATCCATATATGAAATTTTCTTTCCCTATGTGCCACTTCTGTCTCCTTACCGTTTGATTGTAATAGAGCCGGCTCTCAGCTAGACCTGAATTTAGTCTATTGCCCATCACTTATTGTAGCCAATCCCCACTCGTCTCTTTGTGGTTCATTCTAGAACATTTCTTTGTGAGTGAAGCCAAACCCTAGCGAGGCTCTGAGGGAGCAGCGGCTGGACATCGAGTAGGTGGCTGCTGCTTCTGGCGCGGAAGGAGGAGAGCGCCGCGGCGGCTACGCCCTTGCGCTACCGGGGGCAGGGGGGCGCTGCCAAGGCGGGCCGCCGAGCGGGGTCGGGAGGAGGCCGCTTTGCGGCCCAGGGGAGCGCCACGTGGGGCCGTGGCCGCGGCCCGGCGAGCCGGCGCCCAGCGCAGGGAGTCCACTGGGGCCTCGCGGGGGGGGGGGGGGGGGGGTTGCCCCGCCGGCACGGGCGGCGGCAGCGAGGCGCGGGCCGGCAGCCGTCGCGGGCGGCGGCAGCGGGCGGGGCAGAAGCGTGAGTCGTGATAGCTAGGTGGTTGTTTTCTCGTTGAAGAGGATGTGGTTGCAAATTGCAATTAAGATCAAGATTTTACTTGAGCATTTCACCTAATTACATTTTCCGTTGATTTTATTGAGCATTTCACCTAATTGCAGGTGGCTGATTTCTCGTTGATTTGTTTGGATTCACAAAGGATGGCGGACAGACGACCAGCTTGGCTTCCGGATGGGTAGGTTCTTGTTTTCTTCCTTCAATTGCATAATATCAGTAGTGACTTGTTGTGGTTAGGACTGGATTAAACTATATAGATATGTATGTTGCTCATGTGTAGGAATGATATCGAGACCAGTTTCAATCTAGAAATCAGGATAATTAGTCGAACTATGCGAGGACCATGGTTCGGTATTAACAAAGTTGTTGATTCAGACAGAACAAATTTTAAAGATCTTATTGATGAAAATGTGGATGAGTTTCCTTACGGGTATGGTGATGTAGTAAAGCTGTTCTATTTCTGTGCTGATAGCATGTCCAACATCCAAATTCATTCTCGACCAAGACTTAATGAATATGTTTGCGAAACATATGAGTTCCAAGTGTTGTTACATGTCATACCACAAACCTGATGTTGATCCACCAAAAATTCCACTATGGGACAATGTTCAAATCCCATGCACCCCCTCAATGTCAACCCCTAACTATGTAGAACCTAGCAAAGGAACTCAAACTAGGACTGTTGCAGATCTAGAAAATGACATGGTAGAGGCAGAGGATAATTGTCTCTTGAATTCTGAGCCAGAAAATGAACACGTGGAGGTTGATGAGGAGGGTTTATACATTGACATAGTACCTTCTTCTCATGCAAATGTTGACACAGCTGAGAAAAAGGATGAAGATCGTGAGCCAGGTTCAGAAAACTCTGAATCTGATTCTCAAGGTTCAGAAAACTCTAAATCTGATTCTATGTCTGACTCTGATATGGATGCTGAAGTAGATGAGATTGTTAAAGATAGAGTGCCAACTCACATACCTGAAGTTACATATAACAAAGATGACCCTCCTATGAAAGTAGGAAGCATCTATCCAAATATGTTTGAATTTAAGTTGACTCTTGCAACACATGCTATCAAGAATGAATTTGAGTATAACATTGAAAAGAGTGAACCAGGGAGCTATCGGGCATACCGCACGGGATTGGTAGATGGTTTTAAGTGGAGGATTCATGCATCGACAATGGGCGATAATGTTGTTGTACAGGTAATTTCATTGTTCATATCTTGTTCAGATTTTATCACTAATATTTTGTTCATATTTCTGAATTAAATTTTTAAAATATTTTGTTCATATTTTTGACTTAAATTTTCGATTCAAACTGAATTTTGTAGGTCAAGAAGAACCCAACAGCACAGGATGAGCATCCTCATCTCTGTCATAGTACTAAGAGGACTGGGAAAGTGAAGGGTGCTACTAAGTTTTGGATTTGTGAGAAGATTAAGGATTGGATAGCTAAGGACCCAACTGTTAGGCCTAAAGAACTTCGTAGAAGACTGAAGGGTGATTACTAAGTCAGTTTCACTTACAAGAGGATTTATGATGGCAAGGAACTTGCTATGGAGCAATTGTTTGGTAAGTGGCCAGGAAGTTTTGACAGTTTGTACAGGTTTAAGGCACGTATAGAAACGATCCGATCTGGCGGGCAATGTTTTGTCATTGATCATCACACATTAGAGGATAAGATCAGGTTCAGCAGGCTATTTTTTGCAATAAAACCTTGTGTTGAAGGATTTCTTAGGGGTTGCAGGCCCTATTTGGCTGTTGATAATACATTCTTGACTGGAAAATTTAGAGGTCAGTTATGCATTGCTTATGCAGTTGATGGGCATAGCTGGACGTACCTAGTTGCTATAGGAGTAATTGATTCTGAAACCAATAAAAACTGGATTTGGTTCATGGAGAGGCTTAAGGAAGCTATAGGTCTCCCACCTGGTCTGACCTTTTCCATAGATTACGGTCAAGCAGTCATGATAGGAGTTTGTGAGGTATTCCCAAATGCAGAGCATAGAGAGTGCATGTGGCACTTGGTACAGAATTTTAAGAAAAGGTACAGTGGCAAAGTGTTTGAGGAATATTTGTGGGCTTCTGCTTATTCTTGGAATTCATATATGTTTGAAAAGCATATCCAAGCCATGGCTGTAGCAAACCCAACAGCGATATTGTACTTGCAGCAAAACCACACAAAACTATGGACAAGAAGTCAGTACTCTATATTATCAAAAGTAGACTATGTCACCAACAATTTAGCAGAAAGCTTCAACAATTGGATCAAAGATGATAAGGGGATGGATCTAATTGACTTGATGGATACTATAAGACAGAAGCTCCTTATCAAGTGGAACCTGAGAAAAAAAATTGCTCATAAAATGGAAGGAAAAATTTTGCCACACATCATAAGTAAGCTGAAGGAGCAAAGTAGGAACCTTGACATTGATGTTGTCACAAGCTCACTTGATGGGATTGCAGAGCTGATGGCAAGGGGAGGTTTGTTGGTATTTTTAACTGCACTCCATAAGTTTTAAGTAGGATTATCCGCAAGCGCACAGATATCATACCGGTGTCACATTTTACCCGGAGGTTTTAAATATCGTATCCACAGGGGAACAGTTATGATGATGACAACGTCTATAAACTTAACCCTACAATTAGGCTAGATCATATTAAGAAAAAAGGAAATAGCTAATGTACTCTAGTTCTGACTTCGGAAACTTTGTATAATATCGTCTTATCGGACAAGTGACTGAATAGGAGAAGAAACAGAGTAATCTTCCTACCGCACACCTATAAGCCTATCGGTCCTATCAACGGGAAGTGGACTACGGAGGATTCAACGTAGCTATAAAGTCACCTACGCGAGCTACCACTATCCGGGCCGATCGGGGGGACATTCACAAGTAAATCTAGCCTAGGCACCACGCCTACACTACGAAATACTACTTCAACCAAGTAATGACCAAGATCAAAGCCCTCAATATGAGATGTGAACCAAAGAACGAATAAGAACAAGTTGCTTACTTAAATCGGAATGGTAAATACAAAAAGTACCTCGGAACGCAGCTCCTCGGCGAGGGAGTCAATCCGTAAGAATATAGCCACGAAGAAGCGCCGACATGCCGGAACTCCTCCGCATCTCTACTCCTCTACTCAATCTCTCTAATCTCTAAACAAGACTAGATCTAGAAGAACTAGTCTCTCCTAATTGCTACATCTAGATGAACTAGATCTAGATGAACTAGAACTAGATCAACTAGAGGGACCCTAACCCTAATTATGTAGAGAATATGAAGCACCGAGGTGTAGAATGCCTCTTGGAGGGGCCTTGGGGCGTCATTATATAGGCCGAGGTGGAGTAGGGGGGCAGGAACCGCCACGTCGGCGATCCGCGTCTTCATCTCATGTGCACCGGCGGATCAAACCGACCTAAAATCGACGTAGGGATGCTTTGATTGGCTTCCAAGGAACCGTGGGAGGAAGACTCCGCAGGCGGCGGCCATCGGTGGAATTAGGGCGCCGACCGGCCCAGTGGGGGGGCCGGCCCCACCCTCCTCTTCGGGGGCCCCGCCGCTTCGGTGTCTTCTAGACCCTTCCTGAACCTGTTGGCGGTGTAGTTGCGTCGCGGTTAAGTTTCGTGGTAAATTTGCATTTAAATCCCTTTTTTTGTCTTTTCTGGAAAATTCCCTGGAAATTTCACAAATCACCAAAACTCGTGGAAATTGTCAGTTAAAACCCTAGACTAGTGTGTTTTCATGTTCTCCTTCGGGTTTAAAGTGCTAGTAAAAGTTGACGTTAACGACCGTCAACAAGGTTCTAGTTACAGGTTTGTTGTGAACCTAAAGGAAAGGACATGCTCATGCAGAGCATGGCAAGTTTCTGGATTACCATGTAAGCATGCAATTGCCTTCATCACCTCTATACCTGGACAGAAGATAGAAGATCATGTGGACAGCTACTACTCCATAGAGAGATTTAGGGCTGCCTATGATGGTAGAATCCCTGCAATACTAGACAAATCCATGTGGCCCAAAGCAAAACATAGTTTCTTCATGTATCCTCCAGTGTTGAAGCCAACAGCTGGTAGGAGAAGGGAAAGAAGATAT
Organism: Chrysopogon serrulatus; assembly: GCA_015844335.1. Taxonomy (NCBI): domain Eukaryota; kingdom Viridiplantae; phylum Streptophyta; class Magnoliopsida; order Poales; family Poaceae; genus Chrysopogon; species Chrysopogon serrulatus. The sequence continues at coordinate 413,228 of JADLZL010004934.1, read as the reverse complement.
AAGGGAGCAGCAGAGGGTGGCAGCAAAGGAGCTAAGGGTAGGCATCAGTGTCCAATCTGTCATCAATATGGACATTATTGGTACACTTGTAAGGATGGTGACCCAGAAGACATAGCAGCAATGCTTGCTGAAAGGTAACATAAAACCTAAGGATGGTGACCCATCAGTTATTTTTACATATTTACATTGTTGCTAATATATTTGTCCATGCAGAGGTCCACCTAAAAAGAGGAAAAAGAAGGTAGCAGCAGCTACTACTGAGACTAGCATTGTGCCTGCAGCACCTGCACAAAGGATGGTCTTTCCAATTGTACCTACTGTTGCGGATCTATCAAAGAAAAGGAAGAACAAATCATCCTCATCAACTAGTGCAAAGAAACAAAAGAGTACTTCCAATACTTCAAATGCTGAGGCTAGTGTCCCGTCTGTGAGGTATGCTAATTTTCTATAATTATCTTTCACCACTTTAATAGGTTTACTAACTGTTTTTTTACTCATGTCTCCTTTTTTAGAGGTTCTGGAACAGGATCGAATCAGCTATATCCTTTGGCGATTACGAACCCTTCTGGATCAAATGAGCAGCACACAGCTGACAAAAGCGTAGGTCGGCAGCAAAGACAAGAAGAGGAGGGCTGTTCCAAAAAAATTGACTCCAAACAAGGCTAGCCCATGAGCCATGTCAACCCGCAGCAAGGTCCCTGGTTCGTCGTCTAGTTCGGCCATGGGAACTAGAAGCAAGAAAAAACTTGATCTTTGAGAGTTTGCATCTCTATGGCATGCTTTTGTAGTACTTGAGGTTTGCATGACCAAACATTGTTTAAACTAGTAATGAGGTCAATCTTTTGTGTGCAAACTGGACTTGTAATCAAGCTGACTATGGATGGTGATGTTATCATTTGGACTATTGTTAATGTCTGAATGTTATTATGGTTATCACAATTGTCAAATTTTATTTATTGGAATTGTCATAATTATCAAATTTATATTTATTGGTTGTTGCAATTTATTAGTTGCCGCAATTGTCGAATTTGCATTTATTCGTTGTTGAATTTATATTTATTTGAATTTTCATACACACACACACACGTCATACTTGGTACAAAGGAAATATGAAATTATTTATAACACGACGGTGGTACCAGAGGAAATACCAAAAGTTTTTATGTCTAAAGTCCAACCGAGGGTAAAAGAGTCATTTTCACTGACCGTTACCTGCTGTTACAAGTCAAATGGACGGAAGTGGCACGCAGGGAAAGAAAATTTTATGCAAGGGTGCTGAAGAACTTTTCATTTTTAGATGGCACACAAGTCATATTGATCTTTTATAATGGCACACAGGAAAAAAAGCTCTTAATTAATACTCACTCTATTTCAAATTATGATATGGTTTGATTTTTTAGATGCATTGATTTTATTATATATATCGATACATAAATGTACATCTAGGTCTATAATAAAATTTATGTACCTATGAAATATTAAAATACCTTGTCGTTTGAATAGAGGGAGTATGGGTGAAGAGTCGGTAACTTAAAACATAAGCACACGGTCAAATAAGCATTTAAAAAAATTGATATTTTTTTTTATAATAGTTGTACCTTAGAAATGACATGTGTAAATAATGGCTACAAAATATAAACTACTCTCTCTATTCTAAAATATAAATCTTTCTAACTTTTCTTGGTGCATAGATTTTACTTAACATACTTTATATATTATATGCATTTAGAAATAACTGATATTTTCCGATGATAGTACCTAAGAAGTGACATATGCAAACAATACTTCTAGCTTTTCTCGATACAAAATTTTTGAAACGTACTTAAATTCGACATGATGCAATGGATCGTGCATGCATCCATATTCAAAGTTAAGACGCTGACCTTTTTCTTTAATCAAACCCAAAAAAGAGGCAGCACGTATGCTGCACGAAGTAAACTATAACTTGTACAACAATTATGTGAAACTGATATTTTTCAATGGTAGAATCTTAAAAATGATAGATGCAAATAATACATGGCAGCAGCTAAAAAACTCCCTTTATTATAAAATATAAGTCGTTCTTTTCTCGATATATAGTTTTACAGTGTACTTAAATTTCCAATGCCCACTGCCTTCGTTGATCTCTCAGCAGCAACTTCGTAGATCTTGGTAACCTTGAGAGCATCTCCAATGTACTAATTAACCTATTTTCAGTTATTGAATAGTGCAAAAGATAGGGACGAGTATGGACTTAAAAGATAGTCTCGCATATTTCACTACACATTCCTCTTTTAGATGTTCAGAGCTTCGTGCTGCACACACTCTCTCTGTCATATTTATTAGTGTAGAGCTACTGCTAGCTCATATTGTTGAGGCCACCAACAAGTGCTCGAAAAAGCTTGTTCCACAGGGACGATACGCCATTAGCTCCATAGACCTTGTGCGCCACCATCAGGATCTAAGAGACCCATTAGACTTTGTTGTGGTCAACTGTCGAATACACTAATGAAAAGTCACTAAAAATAATTCACTCACAAAGTCACACCCTTGCTTGCCTCTCGCACGACTGCCACTGTGCTACATGGCTCGAGGCCACTGCCGCAGAGAATCGGCTGAGGGCGAGGACGTGCGTGCGATGCAGGTGCTCGGCAGAAAGAATTTCATCAAAGATACAAATCGTTGTTGCTGCTAACTTGGAAAAGAAATCTTCAGGAAGGAGGTGAAGATACAGGAACGGGAAAGCCCGCAGAAATACAAATTCAAAGCTAAGATGAGGCAGGCTGAGGTCAGTTCCATTTATTCGATTCAATTTTTGAACTTTTCGAGTTTTCTTCTTCCAATCAATCTCTGAACAACATTTTCTGTGAACTGCATTGATACGAATTCTTTGGATGGAGTATTCAACAATTCTCACCGAGCATTGGACTGAATTGTTTAGACACATGACAAAAGCCCGTGAAGCAGGACCTGGCGAAGAGGCTGTCGTCGGCCCTAAGCAGACTGGTGCCATTTTTTTTTCAGAAACAGCAATTTTACCAATATATGTTAGAGTGCAAGTTTTAGGCCTTTTCTCATTAGCTAGCTCATCTGCAAATAGTGATGCTTACACTTTTTGGGCAAAGGCTTAGGTGAAGATATCATAATCTATAACTCCTATAAGCCTAATCCCACTCTAGGTACTTCTCTTGATTGTGATTGGCTAAATCCTTTGTGATGACATCATCTCACGTCAGCCTAGGCTTGATTGTGTCGATTTCTGAAAGGTCAAGTGGCTGGCTCCTCGCCATTATTTGGGCCATGCGAAGAGGCATCGGATCAGTAGAACACATGCATGACGGTGATTATTGCTCATCAAGGGGATGACCCCTATGCCTTCTATTCCAGCATATTATTTTTTTGAAGAAACATTCCAGCATATTATCGTGCGGTGTTCATTAATGTGGTATGGCCAACATGGGATCTAATGACATGCATGATCCTATATAAGCACTTCCAGCCTTTTGATTCTTCTCGAGGTGCTGCCTTCTTGGACTGGAGGATCAAGATCTTCAGACCCTTCGTGTCCTCCTCTACGGATGCAGTAGGTGCTGTCGCTGCTTAATCATGGCGATCCCGTCCGAGTACACATCGCTGGCGGTGACATGACGATCGCGCCATCGCGGCGACCGGGCGGAGCCGCTACCACCTGCAGGATCCCTCACCACCATGGAGCTCCTCCCAGCGCAGGAACAAGGCAGCTCTGTCATCTCTTTGGCCAAAGAGGCAAAGCCGGACTTTTTTCAATGCTCCTCATGCTGTCATGGCTTCGCCGGCCATGTAGTATGGAAAGCATCGTCGTATGCGAAGTATTCGTTGTAAGGTAATTGGTAAGTATCGTGCCATCATCTCTTCTGCTTTATTCTAATTGTGATGTTTTCTTTGCCACCACATGCAGGACATGGTCAACATCAACAATGCGTGCAGCCTTCTCATCAGTTGCCATAACACTGTAATATCTAAAATTAGGAATATAGTTTGTTAATATAAGCAAGAAATTTCAGTAGCCATCCGACATGTTGATCCAATGATATATGTTCATGAATATGTCTTCTCTCTTTTTAGTTGGACTAGGTAGCGTGCTCGTACGTTGCTACGGGATAATAATTTATATTTTAAAAATATACGGATCACATGATAAGATAATAATACTGTGAAATTAAATATTATTGCTGGACCATAAACAGTAGACAGGATGAGCAAACAAACCTCAATTATCGGTTCATGAACAGCAGGCCGATAAGCGCCGCACTGGAATGGATGGCAGGTGTTGACCATGGTCTGCGATGCCTGGTCGCCACGTCCGGCGTCCGGTGTCCACGATGGCCTAGTGGGTGTCGGCGGCCGTCCTGGCCTATCCTGGTCTGCCTCCGGCGTCCGCCCGGTCGTGGCCCGAGGCGGCTTGCTGGCAGCCGGTGGGGCGATCGCCGCAGAAAGGAGTGCGGAGACGCGGCCGTCTTCGGGACATCGAGGAGGGATCACAGGGGCACGGCGTTGGACGGTACTCCTCAGAATGGCCACCAGCAGCGGTAAACCTGGGCGCCTAGCAGTCTAGCACGACGTGGCGACGAGGCATGACGACGAGCGGTACTCCTCGCAATGGGGCGGGCGATGCAGTGCAACGCACAGGCGGGCGGGCGATACAGTGTAACGCACGGCGTGAGGCAAGGCGATGCAAAGTAGGAAGTGATATTTGCCTTGCGCGGTAGTTTCCGTGATTTACCATTTTGCCTCGTGTGCAAGGAATTATATTAATGACGTGATTGCCGCTTGCCGTTTCCATTGCATGCAAGGCAAATCACGTTGATTGCCAGGTTGCCATTTTCAATCTCATGCAAGGCAAATCATGTTGAGGCAACGCGCTGGTCGCAAGTTGCAGGCCGACGACCCCAAAGTGCATGTTGCACGAAAAAATTGTCCACAGTTTATTCTTTTTAAGTTGTACTAGATTCTATTTATCTCCATACCACACACAAGCATTATTATATCTTACTTATTTTCTTATATAAATGTTGGCTTCAAAGTTAGCAAAACTAAAATTACTAATACTTCTACATCAATTTAGAAAACTATCCATAGATTCCTCTATAAAATTTCCGCAAAGAACGCCGGGGTATCATCTAGTATTAGTAAGTTTTCAAGCCAGCTATTATAGTTTGCAACAGTTATAAATCTGGAACAAGTGAGAAATTAGGAAACCATATCAATGATGAATTAAGGCAAAAATTGGAGAACTCACAGTCTTCATTAATTGGTAAATAAATTGGAACTGATGCCATTTTTAAGGAAATATATCCAGTTGTCATATAGAATGGACAGTTACTATAAGATTTTCAAGCATGTATCTAAACAGTATAGTGTCCAATTGTTCTGAGTACCTTTAATCATTTAATATATAAGCTCTTTCTTGTGTTAAAAAAAAGAATAAACTGCAAGGTAAGTTTATCTGTAGTATATCATGACAATTAATAGTTGATTTCATTTGGTTGCTTGACTATAGGCCCCAATTGTTCTGAGCACCATTAATTGTTTTTATGTGACTTGAACAAACTGCCAGATGAATATATCTGTAGTTTAATGTATCATAACAATTAATAGTCGATTTCATTTGGTTGCTTGAAACAACTAAAAGACGCCAGATCTTTTTTTTTTTTCAAACGATCCAATACTTTAGTTTCTGACATACATGCTTTTTTTTTGTTTATTGCCATTGCAAGGGAGGGATAGCCAGTGTTATGCAATGCCTATTTTTTTGCATCCAATTTTTTTTTTTTTTTTTTTTTTTTGTGAATCTGACACTTGTACAATTTTTTTTGTGCCTAGTCCATAGAGATGTTTAATTCAATTTCAATTTTTTGTATTTCAGGTAAGTTACCCTGAGCATGGGAATTTGTGTTGGTTAATCATTTCATTGTGCCTTGTATAGTGTTGTTTTGGTTTCTCTACTGGGGATAAAAGTAGTACAGACTGTATGATAGTGCCAATGCCAACTTTGTCTTATAACATTCTACTGTGAGATTATAGTAGACTGAAGAAATTCAGATTTTTATTTAATAAATATTGTATTTCCTGCTCATTCAGTTTTTAAATGTGCACTATGACTGTGGTATGCTTTTTAAATTTTGCACCAAGGTTGTGATTTTTTTTTTTTTTGAGCGAGGTGCTGTGCCCATCTTTGTGACTTTGTCAAGCTCCTCAACTCCCACAACAAGGACAGGCATGCACTGAATTACAAGGACTCTAAGAAGGTTAATCCGCTGGGGAAGCAATCTTAATGTTGTCCTTTATCAAGGAGACAAGGACTCTAGAAATTGCCTTCAAACCAAAGATGAGGCTTCCAAAATGAAGAGAATATATATCTATTATTTTTTTTGAAAACATATTAAACTATATTGGCTCGCTTTGTCAAAATAATCTCAGATTAGCTGAACTAATAAAATTATGCCATTTAGTTATTTGATTTGTCTAGTTATTTGCTGCCTAGTTTTAGCACAAACATTACACTAGTAATTTATAAACACTGAAGAACACAAACAGATGGAGCCTGCCTCTTGCCTCTTCTTCATATGTCAATCACATACCTTTTATTCAATTTAATTTGTGGGATCCCACATTATTACATCATCACAGTATATGAAAGTTAAAAAAAAGCATTTTATAAGCTTATTAGGTGATAAACTGGCCAGGTAGATTTGGAAGCTTATATAATTAAATTAGCTGCTGCTGATGTAGTGGTTCATCTTGTCGTAGTACCTATCCCAGATCATGAGCCCTCCATAGTTGGGCACCTTCTGCGCGAACTGCAGCACGTTGTAGTAGAGGTCCTTCTGGAACATGTACGCGTCCTTGTCGGCCTCCGGCGACGCCACGACGCCGACGAACACGCGGCTGGCCGGGTACGCCGCCGCCCACGTCTCCCACGCCTCCCTGTCGGACCAGGTGCACTTGAGGTCGCCGTAGAGCCGGACGTGGACGCGGGAGAAGAGCCCCGTGGCCAGCGCCGCCGCCACGCTCGGCTCCTCCGGGTACGCGCACCGCACCGTCGCCGTCAGCGTCACGCCGAGCCGGCCGCGGTAGCGGCTGTTGTACGCGTACAGGCGCCGCGCGAGCTCGTCGTAGTGGTCGCCGCCGCCGCCAGCCGCGCCGTCGATGTAGAAGTCGACGCCGTCCAGCGCCGCGTCGCCGAAGGGGCGGTGGAGGCCTGGGCGGGAGCCGCCGAGGTAGGCGTCCCACAGGTACGCGGCGAGGTCGTCAGCCGACTGAGTAGACGGGAGGGAGTAGCCGCCGCCGGGCCCACCGATGGAGAGGAGCACGAGGATGCCCTTGGACTGGCAGTGCTTGACGTCGTCGCTGACGCCGGCGAGCGGGTGGCCTGAGAGGTCGAGCGTGTAGGAGGCGGGGAAGCCGCGGAGGAAGGAGATGATGACGGTGGTGTAGGTGCCGGTGTTGCAGGCCTCGCGCAGCGTGCCCTCATCCTTGTTCCGGCCCCAGAACACGGCGATGTCGCCGGGGCCGGTGGTTGTGGCCGCCAGCGTGCCGGAGGATGCCAGAAGGGAGAGGAGGGCGAGGGCTAGGGGGAGGAGAAGGATGCACGCCGGAGGACGACGCGTGAACGCCATTTGTGGCCTTGTGAGCGATGATGTGTGTGATGGGTGATGGGTGAAGATTGCGAGCGCGCAGCTAGCACACGTGTATTTATGCATGGATGATCGATGATGATTGTTAATTGTTGTTGTTAGCTAATCCACGCGCGTTAGTGTTGTAGGCATACATGTATTCTTCGTTGATGATATTATATTTTATACATAAAAAAAGGGGGATTTGCAGAGAAGCATGGTGAGTGAGTGAGTGAGTGGAGGACAGCACTACAGAATGCAGATAAGCTTGCACATGCTGACCCACGTGTGTGTGAAGAGGTGTCGGTGATCGACGACGACGACGCCGCCGCTGACCGACGCGGCGGCTTCTTCGTGAGATAGCCGGCGGGGTTTGACTTTGACCCCTGCGGCGGCCGGCCATGATATGATGCAGGACAGCCTGGAACACAACCCTTTTCCGACTAGTGTGGGTTGGGTCCTGAATATACAAACTCTGATCGTTTCTTTGCACAAATACCCAATTTACTACTGTTCGTTACTTGTAACATGGATTTATGAATGTTGTAGCATACTTTCTCTCTTTTAAGGGGGTGTTTAGTTCAGTTATTGAAAATTTTTTGCGTGTTACATCAGAATGTCGGAGGGATGTCGGAAAAAATTTTTAGATACTAATAAAAAAACAAATTACAGAATTTGCAAGAAAACAACGAGACGAATCTGAAAGTATAATAATCCATCACTAACAAATATTTACTGTAGCACCACATTGTCAAATCATAGACTAATTAGGCTTAAAAGATTTATGTCGCAAAGTTATCGCGATCTGTGTAATTAGTTATTTTTTAAACTACATTTAATACTCTATGTATGTGGCCAAACATTCGATGTGATAGGTAAAATTTTTTTGAAGAGTCAAAGTATCTTATGTTTGACCATATGTATATCTAACAAACTAATAATATTTATGATATTAAATATATGTTATTAGATTCTTCATTAGTTATTATTTTCATAGGATACCTATTATATATCATAAATATTTGGTCTCGTATAATTTTGGTCAAATAAACTTGACATGTTTTGACTCTTTCCGAGCTAAGGTCAGATTTTTCTCAATAGAAGAGGACCTAGGGGCTCAACGGGTGAAAGTTGCTGGCCTCATGCACCCCTGAAGCACGCCTACCTCCGCAAAGAGGTGCTCCTCACTGCTAGTGAGGATTGGAACTATGATCCGAACCATGTTCTCGTTGATAAAAAAGAACGGTAATGCTGTGTTACGGCCGTCCGGACGGCAACGGACGCACACGTCCGTTTCGAACCTGACCTGCGCCAAACCCGACCCCACCCGTGCCGCACCCTCCACGATCGTTCTTATCCTTTCCTCGTCCGGCATTCCCGCAGCATGCGCGCCGTCCCGTTCAGTGCCGCTCCGCCCGCCCACCGGGACGGACGTCGAGAGCGGCCGCCTGCCGGCGCTCCCTCCCTCCCTTCCCCCCCTCCTCTGCGACCTCCATTGCTACCCCGCGCCTCTAGCGACCGGGCTCCTCCTTCCCCAACCGGAGACGAGGACGATGGTGGCGGCTTCCGGCGAGGTAGGTGGGTCCTTCTCTGGATTTGAATCTTCCTCCTCCTTCTCTGGATCTGAGCTATCCTGCTCCTCCCCCCCCTCCTTTTTCTCTGGATCTGGATTTGAGGGACGCGGCGGTGGCTAAGGTTCTGGCGAGCTCTATTGCAGTAGGCTTAATTTGCTGTTTGCAACAAGCAATATTTGTTTGTTGCATTAGTCTTTTGCGTTTTGTTTCATATGCATGGCACAAATGTTGCAATAATACTTTCGAAATGTTTTAGTTGATTCAATATCATGTTGCAGTAGCTATTCGATGTTGTTGCAGGTGTTTTTATTCGAGCGTTGTTTCATATGCTCCACACCCAGTGTTGCGATAAAATGTTCCAAATATTTCAGCTCCTTCAACCTATTTGTTGCAGCAGTTTATCCTGTGTTGTTGCAATAACGGGTTTTATGGTGTTTCAGCTACTTTAGGCTAATGTTGCAGCAGTTGTCTCATATTGTTGCAATAATATATTCATGGTGTTTCAACTGCCTAATGTTGCAGTAGTTGTTTCTATGTTGTTTGCACATGTTTTATTCTTACTTTCTATATTGTTGTGCCAGGGGGCGAGCCAGGCAGAGGCAGCCGAGGGCACGTGGCTCGGCTGGAGGGATAGTGGACGCCGCGGGGGGGGGGGGGGGGGGGGAGGGCGAGCGGATGGGGTGCTGCGGTCATGGGGCGATGGGGCATGCTCGCCGCGCATGTGGGGCGGTGCAAAGGCGGACGCGGGCGGGCGTGGGGACGGGCTGTGGGGGTGAGCTGTGCGTGCAGCAGGCGCTAGCGCTGGCATTCAGTGCGTGGAGGGTGTGGGAAGCAGGGAAGAGTGGGGGAGTGGTGCGGGCGGGCCCCTCCTGTGCATGCGGCAGGCACTGGCTCGGGTGAGCGGACGCGGGGTTTCTTTTTACCTCCGAGCGCTAGGAGTTCCGTAAAAAGAAATTAAAGATTAACGTAGATCGTAGAAGCAGCATCCTTTCCTGACTGAATGAACTAGTACATGTTGGAGACAGAAGTGCAGGAAGCAGCGCAGAGCTTGCACATGCTAGCTGTGAGTAAGTGCAGTGTCTAATTAAATTGCTCTCAGAACGGAAATGTGTATACGCTCGAACAAACAAAGATGGCAAATGTGCGTGGTCGAGCTTGCACATGCAGACCCATGTGTCAATGTGTCGGTGATGTGATCAACAGACGCTGAAGCAGAACGCATCCGTCATCCAGCCATGAAGCAGAACGTGAAGAACGTGAGAAGAATCTGTTTAGGAGAGCTCCACCAGCTTGAGATCCACAATTGAAGGCTCTAACGGAGTCTCCATGTTAATTCTCGCTAGGACGCTGCGAAAAAATATAAATGCTAAAAATTTTTATATTAATCAGAAACATCTAGCCATTAAATCAATAGGCTCTCACGATTTATAACCATTAAGAAAATTACCCATCGATCTGCAATTATTTATTATTATTATTGCCGCCGAAGTGACTAGATCAATTAGACCAACTGATCTAGCACCTTTGACTATTATTACTACAACTACTACTACTAGAAAAGGAAAATAAATCCCATTATTCTGGTGTTTGACGTTTCTTTTCTACAAACCCATCTAATCTACCTAGAGCATCCCTGCATCTCTTTCAGCAAGCTTCTTCCGTTCCTCTCCGTTGCATGGGTTCCAATTCACCTACCAGAGTTTGATGATAGATGTCGAAAGACAAGCAGGATCCAATGGGGGCATCAAACGTACGTATCCCTAGCTAACCTGTATGCGACACCTCTAACTGAAGTTACAAGTGCGAGAATGTGGCGACCGTGGCCGGAGAAGAGGGTTTACCGGCGTTCACGCACGGCAGGAAGGCACGGCGGCGCCGCCCTGAGCAGAGTGCACGCGAAAGCCGCACGGGAGAAGGAAGAGAAATTAGAATTGTTTTGTTAATTTTCGCTGACCTCCCATCCACCCTCACAGCGAGTTCATATGGTCACGGTACATGGGCTTGGCCCAGACGCTCCTCGAGGCCCATACAGCCATCGAGGCCCAACATATTACATCTCAGATTTACTTAGTACTCATAATAGTGATAGTCCATGACATCCCCTCCTCCTTAAGCAGCAGCCCGCGTCCCTCGCGATGCAGGCCGAACACACCTGGTCCTACGCCGGGGCTTGGTGGATCGACGTGGCCGAAAAGTTGCGGTTCCCAGATCGCCCGGTGAGGAGGACAGCCTTGGCGTTGCACCGCCCCATGGGAGTAACACGGCGTCCCACCAATTGCATACGCCGAGCCGCACTGTTGAGGTGGCAAACTGGAAAAAGTGGTTAGAAGGTTCAATTCACTATCATCGAAACCGAAACATCTGGAGGTACTTTTTCTTGAGCTGCGAAAACATGGATGACAGGGGTGAATTTGGCTTGAAGCCGGCAGTTGCAATTTATATGCCACAAAGACCAATACGCCGCAAGACCGGATATGGACCAAAGTATTTGAAGCTCAATTTGTTGTTGGCCCTCCTCTCATGACCGACCGTTGTACATGTGGTTGCAGCTTAACATATACCCAGTCACCCACCTCAAAAGACCTTTCATGCCGGTGTTTGTCAGCTTGATTCTTCATTCGGTGTTGGGCTCGAGCCAGATTTTGTTGGATGTGTTGCATCATAGTATTCCTATCTTCCAACCATGCATTGAGATCAGTTATTGTGCAAGTGTCGTTGACAGAAACACCAAAATGCCGCGGAGGGTGACCATACAGAGCTTGAAATGGAGTAAGACCATGTGCTGAATGAAAGGTTGAGTTGTACCAGAATTCAGCCAGGGTGATCCACTGAGCCCATTTGCTGGGGCAAGAATGAACCATGCACCTCAAATACGTTTCTAAACATTGGTTTAACCTTTCGGTCCGACCGTCCGGTTTGAGGATGGTAAGATGAGCTCATATTCAAGGTAGTTTCGGAGAGTTTGAACAATTCTTGCCAAAAACTGCTAGTGAATATTCTATCACGATCGGAGATGATGATGGAAGGCATGCCATGCAACTTATAGATATTAGTGAGGAATGCCTCGAGCAACAAAAGAGATGCAAGATATGGATGGGACAGGACATATGAAGTGTGCATATTTTGTGAGTTTGTCAATGACAACTAAGATGGTGTCAAAGCCCTTGGATTTGGGAAGGCCCTCGATAAAATCCATACTAATTGTGTGCCAAGCTGTAGGAGGAACAGGCAATGGCTGCAGCAGGCCTGGAAGTCTACAATGTTCAGATTTAGCCTGAGAACATACCTCACAAGCAGTGATATAGTCTTGAACTGTCTTCTTCATGTTTGGCCAGGCAAACAAGGCTTTGATTTTCTGATATGTAGCAGTTATACCACTATGGCCTCCCAACCCACTGGAATGTAGAGCAAGCAAAACTGCTTTATGAGCCTCGTATGATTTCCCAACCAAATCCTATCTTTGTATTTGATGATGCCATCCACTAAGGTAAAGCCTTTTTCATTTTTACCGGTGATGGCCGGTTCAAATAATAGCTTCTTGGTCGTGTCATCAGTTTGATACCCTTCCATGATGATTTCTAACCATTTAGGTGTAGCTGATGATATAGCCATAGCTTCAGAATGGTCCGGTTGCCTTGATAGAGCATCAGCAGCTTTGTTATCTGGCCCTTTTTTGTAGGATATCCTATATTGCAATCCCAGAAGTTTGATGAAAGCTTTTTGTTGCATCCCCTCCAAAAGCTTTTGGTCCCCCAAATGAATGAGACTTTTATGATCAGTGAGGATGTTAAATTCTTTGTGCTGCAAGTAAGATTTCCACTTGGTGACGACCATGATGAGAGCCATACACTCCTTCTCATAAGTTGACATTCCTTGAGCCTTGGGACCTAAGGCTTTGCTTATATAAGCAATTGGGTGATTGTTCTGTGATAACACTGCACCAATTCCCACAGATGATGCATCTGTTTCAATAGTGAACCCATTAGTGAAATCAGGCAAAGCCAAAACAGAGCTGTGACTAGGGCTTGTTTTAATGTGTCAAAACCGGCTTGCGGTCGATTCCAATGATAGAGCACATTCTTTTTGAGTAAATCAGTGAGGGGTCTGCTAATGGAACCATAGTGCCTGATGAATTTTCTATAGTAACCTGCCAATCCTAAGAAGCTTCTCAACTGCTTTGCATCCTTGGGTATGGGCCAGTCTGCAATAGCTTGAGTCTTGGCTGGGTCAGTAGCAACTCCCTCTTTGCTTATTATATGCCCTAAGTACTCTAGAGACTGGCGAGCAAAGGAGCATTTGGACTGTTTGAGGTACAAGTTGTGGTCTTCTAGGATGGCAAACACTTGTTTCGAGGTGATCCGATGTCTTTGCTCTAAAGATTGATTTGTAGATTAGAATGTCATCTACAAATACTAAGACACACCGCCTGAGTAGTGGTTGCAAAATTGTGTTCATGATGGCTTGAAAGGTGGCGGGAGCGTTTGTGAGTCCAAACGGCATGACTCGAAATTCCCAATGCCCATGATGAGTACGAAAGGCGCTTTTGTGTTCATCCTCAACCTTGAGTCGAATTTGATGATAACCCGCTCTCATGTCTAACTTTGTAAACCAAGCTGCCCCATGTAACTCATCCAACAACTCATCCACAATGGGTAAAGGGTACTTGTTTTTCACTGTGATATTGTTGAGTCGTCGTAATCCACACAGAACCTCCAGGAACCATCCTTTTTCTTGACTAAAATGACAGGAGATGCAAATGGACTTTGGCTTGGTCTGATAATGCCATTGGCCAGCATATCTTTGATCTGTCTTTCTATCTCATCCTTCTGAGTGGGTGAGTATCTGTAGGGTTTGATGTTTACAGGGCTTCACTCCTGGTATAAGTGGTATTTGATGGTCATACTCCCTAGGTGGTGGTACTTGAGTCGGGTTCTTTGAACAAAGCGACCTTGCTATCAAGTAGTTGTTGGACCGCAGGAGGTATAGGTTCTTCTTGAGAATCGATAGCACCGGATTGAGTTGGACCAGGTGTGCAACACCTCCCTTCCCCGACCAAACCTTTCGGTTTTCTCGAGCTTGAGTTTAGGGCAAGTAGACAATGCATCTTTAGTGCCTTTGAGCGCTATACGCCCCCATCGTGAGAGAAACGTAATAATTTGCGCTTCCAATGAATCCACATTGGACTATGGCTTTCTAGCCAATCCATGCCCAGTATCAAATCATAACACTGGAGTGACAGTACTCTTGCTGGATGAGTGAATGTCTGACCCTGGGTCCACCAAGTGAAATCCTGAACCTGTTTATCACTTGTCAACTTCTGTCCATTAGCCACTGTTACAGAGATGGGTGAAGTAGTACCGACGAAGCCTTTCGCAAATTTGCCACGCCTTTATCACTAATGAATGTGCAAGAGCTGCCTGAGTCAATGAGGATAAGTATGTCTTGATTGCCCACAATACCATGCAGTTTGATGGTTTTTCTGCCCTATACACCCTCAATAGCATGACAAGATAACTGGAACATCTCAGTTTCTTCATCAGAAGATTCTTCTTTACTTTCCTCATCCACAGATTCAGTTTGTATGACTTGTAATAGTTCTTCCAAGACATGGAGAGAAACCTTGTCAGGGCATTTGTGCTGTTTACCCCATTTTTCTCCACAAGTCATACACAGACCCATATTCCTGCGTTGAGTTCTCAGTTGAGACAGTTTATCATCCCACTTTGGTTTGCCAGCCTCAGCAGGAGCAGAGCCTAAAATGCCAGGTTGATTGGAACTCCCTGGCTTGCCTGACTGTTTGTTGAAGTCTCTCATAGGCTTCTTGAAGAATGGTTTAGCTTGATTGTCCATCACGTAGACCTGCATAAGTGCCAATGATAACGCAAAGATCAACGTTCTTGGTTTGTGCAGAACTATAGCAGATCTAATATCCGGTTTGAGACCTTGCAGAAATTTGCTAACAAAAAAGACATCATCTAAACCTTTGTTATGCACTAACACCTTATGCATAGCTGACTCAAAACGATCATAATACTCCTGTATATCAGATGTTTGGCTAATTTGCAACAGTTCATTCATAGAGTTATGATAGAGATCACGACCAAATTTAGCCTCTACTGCTACACACAACTCAGGCCATGTACTAATAGGATGTTGTGCCTCATAAGTTTGCAACCAGAGGGCTGCACCACCCTGAAAGTGTATGGTGGCAAACTCAGGCCAAACATGAAAGGGAACTTGGTACATATTGAAATACTTCTCACACTTCTCTTTCCACACTCGAGGGTGGGAACCATCAAATTTTGGAAAAACTGCTTTAGGAAGCCTAATCTCTCGCTGATACGGCTGATATGGTGGCATGGGACAATACCGAGATGATTCACCAAACTCTAAAGGATGGGGAGGAGAAGAACTGTGATATCGACCCTTTGCCGGGGGGCTGGGGGAATTAGAAGTCCCGCATCAGACCCCCCGTGTAAACATTGCAGCGCCGTGGCCCTTGGCCCGTCCCTCTTCCTCGCGCGGCGGGACTGGAGGTGGAGCCGATTTGGGATTAGCTTCCAGCACCTCGATGCGCGACGTGAGCGACTTCAACTCCTGGCTGAGATCCGTGGCGAACTTGTCCACCTCGGGGCGCCAGCGATTGAAAGCTTCCATCAGCTTGACCATGTTATTGGTCTGCGTAACCAGCGCATCCAATTTCTGTTCAGCGGTCGTCATCCGAGCGGTGAGGGTAGGACCACGCGCCAGGAATGATATGAATGGAGGAACGGGAAGGTGGTGGTGGTGGTGGTGGTGGATTTGCCGGACCAACCGCGAGATGCCGATGAGATCGAGTCGAAATCGTCGACCAGATGCTCCGCGTCTCCGGGATTTTACGGATCCAAGCACACAGGAAGGATAAGGGCTCTGGTACCAATTGTGGCGACCGTGGCCGGAGAAGAGGGTTTACCGGCGTTCACGCACGGCAGGAAGGCACGGCGGCGCCGCCCGAAAGCAGAGTGCACGCGAAAGCCGCACGGGAGAAGGAAGAGAAATTAGAATTGTTTTGTTAATTTTCGCTGACCTCCCATCCACCCTCACAAATGAGTTCATATGGTCACGGTACATGGGCTTGGCCCCGACGCTCCTCGAGGCCCATACAGCCATCGAGGCCCAACATATTACATCTCAGATTTACTTAGTACTCATAATAGTGATAGTCCATGACAGAGAAGCAGCTGATTGGTACCGGCGAGTCGGCGATGCCTGTGGCCGCCATGGTCTATCGTCTATGTATCTGTGCGTGTAGTCGGGCCTGTGGACTGGCATGCGGCATCGGCATCAGCAACTGCGCATGAGGCCGGCCATTGCAACTAACAGGCGTGTTGTGTATGCCTGCGCTAGGAGGTCACATACCTCCATGCACTCATCAGTCTGCAGGAGAAATCTATCTCATGGGTGGTGGCAAGATCCCCAACTGCAAGGTGCAGGGGTGAGAAAGTAGATCGTAAGGCCTTGTTTGACTGCACACAGATATACCTCAATCTATACAGTTTGAAAGAGACTGAGGTGAAATTTGAACTAAAATATACTTCAATCCCCTCCAAACCGTATGGATTGGAGTGCATTTAAGTACAACCAAACAAGCCCTAATTAGGTACTCTCTCCATATCCTAATTAGAGGACGTTTAGGATATGAGTATGATTACCAATGGGTGATTAATTAGAGGTGTATTTTTCTGTTTTGCCCTTATTAAATATAGCTGCAGATGCTACCTATTCAACAATCCATCGTAGCTCAGCTGGCCAACACTTCACGCCCTGAGGCCAGAGGTCCACGTTCGATACCTGGCAGTCGCGGTATTTTACATGTGACCACAATTTTTGCATGGCTTTGCATGGGTCCGCGAGCGTGGGTCCGCGACCGTAAGGGAGATGAAGAAGCGTGCGGGCGATCTCTTCAGTCGAGGACGCGATTAATGACGATATGAAGACGCGAACAGGCGGGCAAACGAACGGGCGGCGCGCATATGCCTTGTAACACCCCAGCCCAGGGGCTTAATAGGATTAATATGATACTCATACCAATAAGTTGCAACTTCTTTTCCGGAAGCTCATCTCGAAAGAACTCCAAGGTTAAGCGTGCTTGGCCTGGATCAATTTCAGGATGGGTGACCGACCAGAAATTCGTTCCCGGGTGCGCATGAGTGAGGACAAAGTGCGCAGAAAAGACTGATGTTGGTCCGTGATGGCAGTATTGGTCTTATTAAAGCTGACAAATGTAAGCGGGTCTGGCCTCGAGGAGGCGGGACATTACAAATGGTATCAGAGCCGACTCCGGCGGTTTCACGGGCGCGTGTGTCGCAGTTGCGCAGACATGGTGCGCATGGTTGGTGTGGATCCGTCGTGGTCACACAGCATGGCACATGCACTGGCACTGGACACACGGACGTGACCAAGAGAGGA
The DNA here is from genome assembly GCA_015844335.1 of Chrysopogon serrulatus. NCBI lineage: Eukaryota > Viridiplantae > Streptophyta > Magnoliopsida > Poales > Poaceae > Chrysopogon > Chrysopogon serrulatus. The sequence goes on along the minus strand of JADLZL010004934.1, from coordinate 395,572 downwards.
GGTTCCTGGCCTGGGGTTGATCGACGAGGACGTCGATCTCTTAAGGGCGTGAGGATGTAACACCCCGGCCCAAGGGCTTAATAGGATTAATATGATACTAATATCAATAAGTTGCAACTTCTTTTCCAGAAGCTCATCTCGAAAAAACTCCAAGGTTAAGCGTGCTTGGCCTGGAGCAATTTCAGGATGGGTGACCGACCGAAAATTCGTTTCGGGGTGTACATAAGTAAGGACAAAGTGTGCAGAAAAGACTGATGTTGGTCTGTGAGGGCAGTATTGGTCTTATTAAAGCTGACAGATGTAAGCAGGCCTGGCCTCGAGGAGGTGGGACGTTACATGACTGGCTTAGGGGTAATCGCGTCCAAAAATTCCCTCCATACTGTGAATGTCGTGTATTTCCGCAAACACGTACAACGCCAGAACGTCCTCTAATACGGACACGGAGGGAGTACATGTATGTACGTCTCTCCATCATGGTGGCATGCGGTGGCCCCTGGATGAATCATTTTCCATGCATTGCCTCCTCACGGTTGATCGTTACTTTAGAAACTAACATGCTTCAACTGAAGATTGCATCCCTAGCTATGTATCAACCTGACGACCTGCAAGATCAGCAAGATCCATGCTCACCAATGGCAAATTGCGACCAAGGTTAGATCGAGAAAGGAGTGTACAACTACAAGGCGCCTGTCATCAAAGGTACGTAATGCGTCCATGCATCTCTACATAAACAATGTAAATATTCGAGTTCCTGCTTATTTAGTTTTGGGGAAAAGAAAAGTGATGTACCTATAAGTTATCCGTAAGTATAATCACTTAGAATTAGACAACCTAGGAATTCCAAGAAAGTGCTTTCTGATTCGCCAAGGAACTAATCCAAGCCAGTCCTATCAACTACCAAATCATGTGACAATTTCTATCAAACATGTGAGTTTATGCATGGAGGAACTCGGTGTGTAACACCCAGTTTTAATAAACAGAACTAGACTTACCACATGTGTGCCCAGGAGGTCCACACATACAGCAACAGAAGGAGAGAGTATCAAAAACAGTGTTATATAGCAAAAACATACTTATATTTAACACTTACATCAGAGTAACGCGAAACGGTAGCTAATTTTCTCTTCAACTTCACATGGACGGTTGACTGGGGGCACATACGCCTAGCACTTCTCACAAAACAGACTAGCTCCATCATCTGGTACCCATCCGGGATTTTGCCAAAGTAATAAAAAGTAAAGAAAGCGCGCAAATACATGTCATACTTAGCAAGCATAGCTAGGGGTTCATGAGCCTCAAATAAAGCTGACACTGGTTTACTGCATTTAACTTTTAAATATTAACATTTATAGCATTAATACAACAAGATAGTAGCATTTTCCATAACCACATGATCAACGTAAACAAGAATAAAGAATAATACATAATTATATATAGTCATCATCCGTTCTCATTATTTATTATCATTGCCTATCAGCGATCATTTATTCCATAAGAATCCCCAAGGCCGTCCGTGTCCGTGGGCACGGCTAGTATACCAGTTTATTAAACTTTGCGCAGAGCTGTACACTTTCACTGCGAATCATGATCTTCAAATGTAAGGGGTTAGCTAGACCCGATACATCGAAAACCATATAAAGTCATTCTAGGGTTTGTCTAACAAGTTAGGGCCATTAGATTCACTTGGCAAGGAAATATAGAGCCCCTTTCTAGATGGCGCAATGACCCGCAGCCTACACATATGTGGACAGAGGTCGCACTATACTCAGCTCACAAAGCCATTCTTATGCTAATTAAGGTAACCGCTAACAAGTTAGAAAAGGTCCCTAAAGCAACTAGAGCCAGAGCCATATAGCTCTCACAGCTCTCTTGTAAATCCCAAAGTGATCACTTACGCATAAGTCCTTACGGAGAGCAACTAGAGCCAGAGCCATATAGCTCTCACGGTATCTTCAGAAATCTCAGTGATCACTTACAGATAAGTTTTTACGGTGACAAAACTAGAGTAACAAAATAATCCCTTGCTCTAGACATCTGTAAACAGTAATAAAATCATCTTTTATTGTTGTTGCATATTTCATTATTCATGTTACAAGATCATGGTTACATAAATCCAGCACTAGCAAGTACTACCCATATGCATATATCCCATAATCATCAAGGTACTAAGTCATCCTTTTTAGGGTATCAAAGACACATGCATATGAAATATGGTGGATATTATGAATAGGTAATCAAGGAGGTCCGAAGCTATACTTGCCTTAATACTTGCTTAAACCTTCTCATACTTTAGCCTTTAGTCACATGAGCTGATCTTCAATGCTCACTGGCGGTTCTCGTCCTATTCGTAGCAAACACCATGCATAAGCAAACATACAAACACACAAAAAGAGATAGCTAAGAACAATACACCAATCAAAAGACACGCTGAAAACAGAACTACCGACTATCGATAATTTAAATTATATTATAAAAGAAACAACTATGGGTTTAATTTATGTTAATTTCATAAAACTATGTGATTAGTATTAATTTAGATTAATCAAAACATATTTATTTCAAAAGTCGAGGTAAAGCTAGTCATATTTTATTTATAAACATCTCTCTTATTGTTTAAGCAAAGTGATCTTATCTGTGAAAAGAAAGCTACATATATGAGAGCACCTTCAAGATATATATCATGGGTGTTTAAGCTATGCAAATTATACTCCCTCCGTTCCAAATTGTAAGTCGCTTTGACTTTTTTGATTCATCTATTTTGCTATATATGTATCTAGACACATTATTATATCTAGATACATAGCAAAATGGATATATCAAAAAAGTCAAAGCGACTTACAATTTGGAACGGAGGGAGTAATAACTTAATCATATTAATATTTATATATTAAACTGCACAATAGAAAACCTATATTGCTTTTAAATTAGAAAACTCGTTATATGTACGCTAATCAAATTACTATTTAATTTCCAGAGATATGCGACATGATATAGGCTATTGCTAACACGTACATATAGAACGTCATTTATGTGATGAGGAGTAAATATTATTTACTACTGACCAAGGATGATATAAGCATGACGTCAAGGCTTTTCGATAATTAGAAAGCTAAGTGCATACGTACTGCACAACTAGCGTCCCATCCTCCCAGACCTCAGACTCATAGATGTGTTGGTCGACATGCACATCAAGATGGAGAAGATTGCTGGCTGATCGAAATTGCTGCTGGAGCAGGGAGTTGTCGGCCTTTTGACAGAACAAACATCGATCCATTGGTAAAACGTCTGCAGAAACTTGTATGTCAAAGTCTGGGTTCACGCAATGTATGGCATAGGAGATACAGATGCTTCGTGAGGATGGGCTCACCCACGTCGAAGGACAGCGGCAAGGTCGTGTAGTAGCCTGGCCAACGATGGACGGACGTCGTCGTCAAGGGCGTTGGCTCTAGTCTGGACAAAATCCGGCGAGCGCGCTCAGCAAAGCAATGGCAGGGCGGCGGTGTAGATGCAAAAGGGGAACGGACTAACGTGAGAGTGACGAGACACAGCTTTGATGGCCGGCGGCCGGATTCCATGAGTACGTGAGTGACGACGAGGCGATGGCATGGCATGGAGCAATCCTGTAGCCCGGCTCCACGACTGCTTGGCGGAGCTCTCTCGCTCAGAGACCGGTTTCTTCTGACTTCGATTGGTTTCTCGGCAAGATCGCTGGAGGCCGGTGATGATAAACAGATTGGCGGCGTGCGTCATCATAGATTAGTTTATTTCCATAGGTTTGTAAAAGAATAAGGAAGGCTCGATTTGCTATTTATAGACGGGCACGAAAAGCAACAGAGATGGATATTGATCGAGTCATGGAGTCCTGGTGCGTGCGTAAAATCGATAGCCTATGATATGATCAGGAGAGTTCGGTTATTAGACGTGAGAAAAGAAATATAGCTTGGTTACTCTTTGGTAGCAACAGGACCAAAGCTCTAGCAACAGGTTGACGACGGCTATCAGTTAGGCATAAAGGATAGGGCCTAGTTGCTTGCTTCTTCAGATTATGTCATCTCACGTCAAGGCAGAATGTGCCAGGAACAAAAGAAAGAAAGAAAAACAGATATATAGGTCTAGGGTTTTGGGTCGTTTAAAAAAATGAGTATTTTTATTAATTTTGGAAATTCTAGAAATTCTTTTTCAATTCAGAAACAATTCCAAAAAAATGAAATCATTTTAAATCATGGAAAAATATTTCTAGAACCCCAAAAGTTAGATAAAAATACCAAATATAGATTGAGATGTTGAATCCAAATAAAGTACTTGAGGTCCATGAAAAGAGATTTTTGGGCCTCCGAAAATATCTTTTGCTCTAGGAAAATGGGAAAAAAGCTTCCGAAAAGTCCATAAAAATTCCTGAAATGATTGAACGACGTCTAATCGTGTTTTTTTATACTTAGCATACTCAAAAGCACCAAAATCAACCAACAATCAAGTACCACATCAAAGAGAGAGCCCTTCAAATTAATTCTAAAAAATTTTGAAAATCAACATTTTATTAACTAAATCATATAGAAACTTAAACTAATATTGAAAAATTTTATCCAAATATTAAAACATTCTTTTTATTTAGTGTTTTCTAAGCACAACCTAAAATTGAAAATTTTGGGGTGTGACATAGTGTCCGGCCATCCATCGAGGGGACAGAAGGACAGGTGTGAGAATGACGGGAGGCCAACTCAACAATGTGCCGGGCACACTACTACGGAACAGGCCTTTGGTCACTTGGCCAAAATAAACATTAGCTCCCGCAAACATTGCGCCTGGGACTAAAAACACCTTTAGCCCCGGTTAGGAACACAAACCGGGACTAAAAGTCCCCTTCCCAATGGCTACGTTGTCCGACATGCGCGTGGGGGACTTTTAGTCCCGGTTAATAACCCAACCGGGACTAAAAGGTCAATCTTTAGTCCCGGTTGGTGTCCCCCGACCGACTAAAGGTATTGTCCCCGGTGGGTGACTCCAGCCGGGACTAAAGATTGGCCTTTAGTCCCGGTTGGTGTTACCAACCGGGATTAAATCCTCCCCCCCATATTTGAATCCTTCTTCCTCCTCTGGCCGAGCCCGAGCTCACCTTGTTCCTTTGTTCTTCATGTGTTCTTGCTTGGTTCTTGCTCACATCTCCGGCCATTGATTCATTTCGTCACTTCTACGCAATCATTTTCTTGTTTAGAGGTTACTAACTTCATCTTCTCAACTTTTAGCAAAGAATAGCGTGCCTCATTTTGTGGTGTTATACATGTGGTTTTTTATTTTTGATTTCTACATTATTTTAAACTCCAATCACTTCATCGTTTGTCGTATTATAATTAGTTTTTTTTAAAAATAACATTTGATAATACTTTAGTTTATAATTTGTGATCTGATTAATTAGTTAATTATAACTAAGTATAAATAATACATTTGAAGGATTATTTAATTATAACTAAGTATGAATATAAAATTTGTTTAGGAAAAATAAGAATGGAGAATTTTAGGTTATGTGTTAGTTAGTTACTTAGAATACTTTATTTTTGCAATTTGTGATCGGGTTTATTAGTTAATTTAAACTAGTATGCATGCCACATTTCATGATTAGTTAGAAAAATAAATAACTTTGGTGTTTTTTAGTTTTGATTGTTTAGAAAAAATAGAAATAGAGAATTTTAGGTTATAATACTTTAATTTGCGATTTGTGACCGGGTTAATTAGTTAATTATAACTAGTATGCCTACCAAATTTCTTGATTATTTAGAGAAATAGATAACTTTGGTGTTTTTTAATTTTGCTTGTTTAGAAAATGAAGAAATAGAGAATTTTAGGTTATTTATTACTTTCATTTCTTTTATAAAAAATTAGAAACTTATCATACATTAATTTGCAATTTGTGACCGGGTTAATTAGTTAATTATAACTAGTATGCCTACCAAATTTCTTGATTATTTAGAGAAATAGAGAACTTTGGTGTTTTTTAATTTTGCTTGTTGAGAAAAATTAGAAATAGAGAATTTTAGGTTATTTGTTACTTTTATTTCTGTAGTAAAAATTAGAAACTTATCATACTTTATGTTGCAATGCAGACAATGACACGTGGTTGGATGTACAATGCCGATCGCCGCTCCAAAGAATTCATTGATGGTGTGCATTATTTCTTAAGTGTGGCCGAGGAAAACAAGCGGGATGGATTCATACGTTGGCCATGTGCCTTGTGTCAGAATTTAAAGGAATATTCTAGCTCTAGAAATATTCACTCACATTTGTTGAAGTCGGGTTTCATGCCAAACTATATTTGTTGGACCAAGCATGGAGAAACCGGGATAATGATGGAAGAATGTGAAGAAGAACAAGAACAACTGGAGCCTGACGATCTTATTGCTCAATTCGGTGGCTTCGATGATACAAAGAATGGGAGAAGTCAAGAAGAGGGAGGTGCTCTTGGTGAAGGTGATGCTCTTGGTGATGCCATTCGTGATGCACGTAAAGAATGTGAAAGTGAAAAAGAGAAGGCAAAGTTTGACCGCATGCTAGAAGATCACAAGAAATTACTATACCCATCCGCCCAAGATGGGCAAAAAAATTGGGTACAACACTGGAGTTGTTGAAATGTAAGGCACAGAATGATGTATCCAATAAGGCATTGGGACAGTTACTGAAGATCCAAAAAAAGATGCTTCCGAACCCTAATGAATTACCCACCACTACGTATGAAGCAAAACAGGTCGTCTGTCCTTTGGGATTAGAAATCCAGAAGATACATGCATGTACTAACGACTGCATCCTGTACCGTGGCAAGGACTACGAGAATTTAGATGAATACCCCGTATGTAAAGCATCACGGTATAAGATCAGGCGAGATGACCCTGGCGATGTTGAGGGGGAAGAACGTCCTAGGAAGAAAATCCCTGCAAAAGTTATGTGGTATGCTCCTATAATACCTCGTCTGAAACGTCTTTTCAGAAACAAGGACCATGCAAAGTTGTTGCGGTGGCACAAAGAAGACCGTAAGGTAGACAACATGTTGAGACACCCTGCTGATGGGTCTCAGTGGAGAGCAATAGATTGGGAATTTCCAGAGTTTGCAAAAGACGCAAGAAACTTGAGGTTCGCTTTAAGTACGGACGGTATGAATCCTTTTGGTGAGCAGAGCAAAGAGTCATAGCACTTGGCCTGTTACACTATGTATCTACAACCTTCCTCCATGGTTATGCATGAAGCGAAAGTTCATTATGATGCCGGTGCTCATCCAAGGCCCGAAGCAACCAGGCAATGACATTGATGTCTATCTAAGGCCATTAATTGAAGAACTCCTACTTTTATGGAGCGAAACAGGTGTTCGTGTGTGGGATGAGTACAAACAGGAACACTTCGACCTGCGAGCACTGTTGTTTATGACAATCAATGATTGGCCTGCTCTAAGTAATCTTTCAGGGCAGTCAAACAAGGGATATAATGCATGCACACACTGTTTTGATGACCTTGATAGTATATATTTGAAAAAATGCAGAAAGGTCATGTACCTTGGGTATCGTCGATTTCTTTCTATGAATCACCCAGTTAGAAAGAAAGGCAAGCATTTTAAAGGTAAGGCAAACCACCGATGCAAGCCTCTCAAATGAACCGAGAAGATGTATTTGAGATGGTTAAGGATGTGAAAGTAGTTTTTGGTAAGGGACAGGGCAGCCAACCAGTTCCAAAAGATGCAGCGGGTCATGCACCCATGTGGAAGAAGAAGTCAATATTTTAGGAGCTACCCTATTGGCAAGTCCTAGAGGTCCGTAATGCGATCGACGTCATGCACCTGACAAAGAATCTTTGTGTGAACCTTCTAGGATTCATGGGTGTGTATGGGAAGCCTAAGGATTCACTTGAAGCACGACAAGACTTGCAGCGCATGGAAGAGCGAGACAACCTGCATCCAGAGAAGACAGATGATGGACGCCAATATTTAAGACCTGCTAGCTACACTCTTAGCAATGAAGAGAAAGAAATCATGTTTGAATGCTTAAGCAAAGATGAAGGTCCCATCCGGATTCTCCTCTAATATAAAAGGTATAATAAATGTGCCCGAGAAGAAATTTCTGAACTTAAAGTCGCATGACTGCCATGTGCTTATGACGCAATTGCTTCCAGTTGCATTAAGAGGAATTCTACATCCACATGTACTTCTGGCCACCGTTAAGCTATGTGTATTCCTCAATGCAATTTCTCAGAAGGCAATCAATCCACTGGAACTTGCTGCTCTACAGAATGATGTGGTTCAATGTCTTGTCGCCTTTGAGTTAGTGTTCCCTCCATCCTTCTTTTTGATATCATGACACACCTCCTAGTTCATCTAGTTAAGGAGATCAATATTCTTGGTCCCGTGTTCTGCATAATATGTTTCCCTTCGAGAGGTTTATGGGAGTCCTGAAGAAATATGTTCACCAAATGCTCGGCCGTAAGGAAGCATCGTAGGGGCTATGGGACGTAGGAGGTCATTGAGTTCTGTGTTGAATTCATTCCCCTCGAACTTGACCCAATTGGTGTTCCCCGAATCACGACACGAGGGGGAGACGAGCGGAAAGGGAACGATAGGAAAGAAAACATACATCGGTACGGATGACGATTATTTTAATAAAGCACACTACACAGTTCTTCAAAACTCATCCGTGGTGGAGCCGTATGTCAAGAAACACAAGGACTTTCTACGATCCCGCCTCCCGAGAAGAATGAAGCTTGGCTTATGCGTCGGCACATGGACACTTTCAAAGATTGGTTACGAAAAAGAATGTCGGGGTAATGACCAGATTGATGAGCAACTGTATTTGTTGGCTAGGCAACCATCATGGCACATCCTTACGTTCAAAGGGTACGAGATAAATGGAAATACATTTTACACCCTAGGCCAAGATAAAAAAAGCACGAACCAAAACAGTGGGGTTCGCGTAGACGCCACCGACCTGAATGGAAACAGACAAACATATTATGGCTACATAGAGGAGATTTGGGAACTAGACTACGCACCTAATTTTAAAGTCCCTTTGTTCTGGTGCGAATGGATCAAGAATACCGGAGGCGGGGTAACAGTTGACAAAGACTATGGAATGACAACAGTGGACCTCAACAATGTTGGTTACAAAGGTGAACCATTCGTCCTTGCTGCTGATGTGAATCAGGTGTTCTATGTGAAAGACATGTCTACAAAACAAAAGAGAGAGAAAAATGACAACAAATCAATGAATGAGCCAAAACGCCATATAGTTCTCTCAGGGAAAAGAAACATTGTGGGAATTGAGGACAAGTCAGATATTTTAGAAGATTATGAAAGGGATGACCGAATCACGCCTTTCAATGTGACCAAAGATCCGAGCATCATGATAAATGCTGAGGACACTCCATGGTTACGTCAAGATCATGACCAAGGAACATACGTCAAAAAGAAGATCACTACTGTGCCCGCCTAATAAATAGAGTGTATTAGAGTATGTGTATGTGACAATTGTAACATAAGATGTTTATATTAGTTGTTCTTATTTTATATAATTTCAAATATTGATATGACATGTGGGATGCAAAGATTTTATATTTAAGTCTGCTATTATAAGGGATAGAAAGATTTTATGTTCTCAAATTTATTATGAAAGCAATTAGACAAAAAGAAATGGAACCATTATTTTTTAACAAATTAATACCTATTCTTTTATTTACTATACAATTAACAAAAATAATATATTTAGAAATAGCATAGATAAACAAAAATTTATATTTTACAATTAATAAAATAGAAACTAGGCAAAAGAAAATGTACCTGTTATTTTTTTCAAAAATTTATACCTAGCCTTTAATTTAGTAGAGAATAAACAAGGTTTAACATATTTATTATAGGTTAATAAAAAGAAAAAATAAAAGGTAAATCAAAATAACTTTAATTTATTTATCGGGTACTTCGAGAAATAAAAAATTTTTTGCCTTCAAATACAAATCCTATTTAATGTACATTTTTCTGTCTCGCATTTGGAGTTTCAATGTTGATAAATGCAAGGATTCACGTTAGCATTATGAAAAGACAAATTTCCTGTCCAAAAGCAACAATTTTAAATTTTTTATTTGATCAATATATTTTTGCATTAACAAAATACTAATCATTATTTACATTTACAATCACTATTATAAGGTAACAAATAAATTTATGGTACAAAATATATAAAGTGTACAAGAAGGCAAAAGGAAATGCAATTGTGATTTTCAAAATATTTTATGCCTACTCTTTCATTTGCTATACAATTAATAAGATTTAGAATATATATAAAACAAACTGATTTATAAACAACAGCCGTAAACCTTAAAAGTGAAAAGGGAACTTTTAGTCCCGGACCGTGGTTGGAACCGACTAAAAGTTAACCTTTCCCCTGCGGGGGTTGGAACCGGGACTAAAGGGTATCTTTTAGTCCCGGTGCTTGTTGCGCACGGGGGTAACCTTTAGTCCCGGTGCGTGGCTGCAACCGGAACTAAAGGTCCACCTCGGGTATATATTCTCTGGCGCCTTCTTCCTTCTTCCTCCTCCCGATCCAGATTGACGTCCCCGATACACCACCGCCGCCACCGCATCCCTTGCCCTCTTCGACGACCTCGCCGACGACCCGCCCGACCCGACGCTCTCCCTCCCTGGCGGCGTGGTAGCCTCACCCTCCGTCGCCCGCCCCTTCCTCGCCCAGCACATCCGTGTCGCCGCCCCGGCCGGTCCTCATTTGTTAGCCTTGAGGGCGCCGTCGCCGGCCGCCCCTTCGTCCTTACAAAAGCAGGCCGTGCCCGAGCCGTCGTCGTCGCGCTGCTTGCTTCCCTTCTCCGGCGCCCCGCGTCACGCTGCGGTGCCTTCTTCTCCGGCGTCGTCCCGACCTCGTCGAGCCCCCGTGGCCGCCTCCTCGCCGGCCAACCGCCTCCGCCGCCCGGCCGTTGTCCTCCTCCTTCTCCGGCGAGAGGCCCTCGCCGCCGTCGTCCCGCCGTTCAGCGGTCGCGGTGAAACAACCCGCTTTTCCTCGAAGGGAAAAGTCACGATTTTCGTTACAATAATGCAATGGCCTCGAAGGGCTCATCTCCATCATCGACAAATCAGCGGACCAAAGTGCACATAAAGCGGAATAATTAACTTAGAGAGTACAAGTAGCGTGGTTTAAGTACTTTATTACATCGCCTTCAAGGCGGAATCACACTCACAAACACATACAGAAAAGCATAAGGTAGGTAGAAGCGGATCGACACGTCATCCACTTGCGCGTAGCACGAGACTCCTACTCCTCCTCGTCATCCTCGTCGGTCTCCCACTCGATGTTCTCCCCTGAACCACAATGTATCAGTACGATTTGTACTGGCCACTAATCCCACCCATATGAATGAAGCTTGCTATGTGGTAGGTGGATGCAAGGGTAATCAAGTCCTAATTGAGGCTCTGGGTTTCCTATGCATTAACATAGTTAAATAGTATTTGTCAAGTTTTAACCCATTTATATCCATAAACCCCCTCATCCATCCCATCCATAATCATCCACACATCACACCACACTCTCACTCAAGTCGGTGAGGAAGACTCCCGCTCCTCCTCGCCTCAACGGCCCAGGGCCGGAAACCACCACACCCAGGGGGAGAGAAGAGAAAAGGACTCCGCTCGCTAATCATGAGGGGGTGGAAACATAGGAATGTCCGTAACCGTGGACACGGCTATACGTATAGATCGATCAACTCTGCAGAGTGCGTACACCTGGAACCACAAGATCACCATCATCGGCGATGCGCCTCGCCTGGGCTGATACCGAGCTGCCGTCTAACGGGCCCACAGCCATCCTACCACTCAGCTCTGGGACACCCCGGAGTCCACCGGCACGCTGAGACTGTGAGACGTGGCGTCGGATCCCAGGGGGCATCACGCTGTCTCAGGAGGGTGTGGGTCTCGACACCCGTACCTCCCTACACTATCACCCGACAACCTAGTAGTAATGGCGGGGGGGGCCAGCTAACCATCAAGTCGTTTCCCCGCCCATCGAGAACGAGTGGTGTGCACGAGTGGTCCTATGAACCGGTTCTCATAACATACTAGTCCTTAGGGGTGACTAGACAGGACATCTTCACAGGGGCCCATTGCCCCGTGCCTCAACGGCACCTCTCGTTCCGGCGATTCGTACCACAAAGGCACTCCTCCCGGAACCTTCTTCCAACACATATACCCGCCACAGGTACCCTCATGTGGGGAATGCCCAATGACACTCCCCCGGCATGGCTCGTCCTCATGACTTGCCCTAAATCCTGCCCAGTCGACTCAACCCTCACCACACACCCAAGATTCACGCCAAGATCTCTCCCAAAAACCCGGTTTCCATAACCTCGGCACCCTGTGCCTTAGCCACTCACAGTCATAATACATCAACAAAGAGTCATAGAAGTAAGTGAGTAGCATCAAGATAAAACATGATACGCCAAGAAGTCTAATCCTAGCAAATGGGTATGCAGGGATTGGTTTCGACAAGGCATAGGCTGAATCAATCAATCTACCATGCATCCTATCAACAAAAGCAAGCAACATGTAATAGAGCACTAGCATTGCTAGTTATTGCATGTCTAGATAGGAGCTAAGAGGTTGGGTGGGACGTGGCACCTGCAATCGGGTCGTCTCCCCTGTGTCCTCGGTGTACTCGTAGTCCTCTCCTTCCTCGGTCGGCCTCCTCCGTCTCTGAAAAGCGTGACATAACACCGCGTTTAATGGCTTCTATAGAGGTGCACAAAGAAGCAACTGAAATCCAAAAGAAGCAAATGCACTCATGGATAAGCCTATGACCTAGAGCTCATTTTTAGAAAAATTTGGACACTGGTTTCATATTTTTTGGAGCTAAAATGGATTTATTATGATTTTTCGAAGATTAAATTCAAATCTGAAAAAGAGAAAATCATTTTATTATTTCAGAAAAAGGTGACACGTGGCAGGCTGTGATTGGCAGGCTCTGGTAGGGTCACTGACTGGTGGGGCTAGGTCAACGGTCAACGTTGACCGATCAACGGTCAACGCCGACCGGGCCCGGTGGGGCCTAGGTGGGCGGATCGGGCCGGTTGGGCCGGCCCGCCCCGGACATGTGTCGAGCAAGGAGGGCGGCCACGTGGCGGGCTTGGGCCTCTTGGGCAGCGGCTCACGGAGCTGGTGCACGGTGGACCGGGCCCGGTGCACCGTAAGCCACTCTCCCGGCTCACGGTGGACCGCGCCCACCTTCTCTCTTTTCCCTTCAGCTCCCCATGGACCGAGCCCACGGAACTCGCGGGGCTCTTCCTCCCCTCCTCTGTTCTATGCCGAGCAGAGCCGCCGGCGGCGAGCTCGCTCGCGCGGCTTCTCCGGTGGGCCTCCATGGCTACAAAGGGGTGCGTCGGCTTCCCAACTAGCTGGCGCGTGCTTCCGAAGGTGAAAAGGATGGGCTTGGCCTTCCCGGTGGCTGGCAGTGAGGCCGTGGCGGCTCGTCGGTGTCCGGTGACGGCGGCGCTGCTGTGCACGTGCGTGAGAGTGCGCGTAGGGCACCTCGACGTGTCCTCGGGTGCTCGGGGCCTCGGCACTCATCTAAAAAGCGCCGTGGAGCTTCACGGTGGGCGGCGGCCAGCCGGCGGGTCCGCTGGGCGGACGGCGGTGAGGCCGCCCGGTGCAATTAAGGGCAAGGCGGGGCCTTTAGCGCTTTGGCGACTAGGCAGCCGGGCGTGCGGTGGCGAGGCGGAGCTCGCCCGCGCGGGCTACGCCGTGGTGTGCGGGGTACGGCGGAATGGCTGCGCCACCGCGGTGGCTAGACCGTGGTGAGCACGCCGCGCGGGCCGTCAGCACCGTAACGCGCGGTGGCAAGCCAACGAGGCGATGGCGCGCGTGCAGCGCCAAGCTTGCGGCGCTGGCGTGGCACTCCGTGGCAGCGGGCTAACAAGGCCACGAAGCGCCCGCCGAGCCGTCTTGCGGTCGCGGGCAAATGGGCGGTGACCGCGGCGGCGTGCACAGCATGGTGTGCGCGCCGTCGCGACGGTGCCGGGTCGCCGTGGGCTTGGTGATGCTCGCGGCAAGGCGCGGTGCGTCTTGCGGCGCCAGCGGCGGAGCGCGAGCCGGGCGCCCAAGGCGGGCCTTGAGCCACCTGTGGGGCTCTCGGCGGCCCTCCAAAGAGGGGGAAGCAAGCGCGGCGGGCAAGGCATGGCGCCACCGTGGGCTTGGCGATGCTAGGGTAGCGGTGCAGTGACGAGGCGGAGCAAAGGCGGCTCGGGGCCGTGCAGCAGGCGGTGGGCGCTCGGAGTCAGCCGGCTCGGGCGCTGCCTCCCGTGTCCCGGCCCGCGAGGCAAGCTGCCCGGCGGGGCGGCTCCACTCCCCCGGCGTCGGCTCCCCTCCTCTCCCTTGCTGCTCGGCCCTCTTCTCTCGGCTTGGTGCGAAACGGTGAGGCCACCAGAGGCGGCGGAGTGTGGGAAGAGGGCTGGGGCACCGAGGGGTGCCCCTTAAATAGGCAAGCGGCGGCCATGGGTGGCGGTGAACGGCGATGGAGCGAAGTGGGGGTACGTGGTGCCCATCCGATGGCTTGCACCTAGGTTTAGGTTCGAAGGGGTGCGCGCGGTGCTCGGGCTGCTCCAATTTGGAGCGGCGGCCGGTCAAAAAGAAGGGGAGCGGCGGTTGTGCCTCGTGTCGCGCGGCGGCGGGACCTCTCGCGGACGCCGCGCCCGCGACGAACGGAGGAGCGGGGCGCTGCCCGGGCGTGCGAAGCGTGGCGTGTATCCGTGCGGCAAGCGCCCTGAGCCGCGCGGGTGGCCGATGGGGTGGCGGGCGCCCCCGCTTGGCAAAAGCAGAGAGGGCGAGCGTGAGGAAGGGGATGATAGGTGGGGCCGAGGGGTCCACCACACATCGGGCCTTGGGGAGGAAAGGAGGGCGCGGGCGGCCGATCGCGGGCCGCGGGCCGGGCCGCGCGCGCGAAATGGAGAAGGGCGCGGCGAGTTGGTGGGCCATGCGCCGGGTGTAGAAAGGAGAAGGGGCGCTGGTGTGCTGTTGGGCCACGCTGTTTGCCGGGCCGCTGCGGCCTAGTCGGACCGGGCCACGCGGGCGCAAG
This sequence comes from Chrysopogon serrulatus, assembly GCA_015844335.1. NCBI lineage: Eukaryota > Viridiplantae > Streptophyta > Magnoliopsida > Poales > Poaceae > Chrysopogon > Chrysopogon serrulatus. Next base: position 380,480 of record JADLZL010004934.1, on the reverse strand, counting down.
GAAGGGGAGGCCCGGGGTGAAGTGGTGGGTGGGCTTTGCTTTCGGCCGCCCCAGTCCGCTTCCCCCTTCTTTTCTATTTCCTTTTCCATTTTCAGGTTTCCATTTCCTCCTTTTCTACTAGTTGCAAAAGCATAGCAAGATATATACTTGCATAAGCCTGTTGGTGGGGCCTGCCTAGGGTGTGGGATCCACAAGGGTTATACACATGTCACCTTTGGTAATCACTTTATTAGTTTAATTAGCATCACATAAAATCATAAAGAGGCAAATCATATGTAAATAACGGAAAAGACAAAATGCTCATGCCACTAATTTGAGTTTAGGAGCTAATGCAACTCACTAAGGGGGTTTCCTACATGACACTCTCCATGCACGGGTTAGTTTTCGAAAAAGTTTTTGAAAGCTGTGATTTTTGGGTTCTAGGTTTAACAGGGATGTTACATGCAGCGCCTCCTCTTCTCCGGCCAGAGGCCCACGCCGCCGTCCTCCCCCTGTTCCCGGTGGCCAACGTGCAGCGCCGGCCGCCGCCTCCTTCATTCTCCGGCCAGAGGCCCGCGCCGCCGTCTGAACGCCGTCCAAGGGTGAGCGCCGCGCGAGCTAGCAGTTGTATGCATGTGTTGTATGTGTTGCGTCGGCCATCGAGTCGAGCGCGGTTGTGCGTCTCTGTTGGACGGAGGTCGAGCCGTGGAATGCGTGTATGTGTTTGTGTTGTGGTGGCCGGCCATCGAGCCTGAGCCGAGAGCATCGCCTCCATGCAGGACTTGGCGAGAGAATGCAACAACGCGATGAACGTTAAACGTGGGCAAACTATTCGTTTTATATGAAACCCTAACGACGTAGCGACGACCTAGCGACTACCGGACGAACGAAGATATGACCTAGCGACAACCCGGACGAACGAAGTCACGACCTAGCGGCGACTTAGCGGCGCCCTAGCGACGACCGGACGACAACCTAGCGAACCAAGTCACGGCGGCCTAGCGAACATGACATGACGACCTAGCTACTTAGCGTCGACTTAGCGAATATAATTAAACACCTTACTCAATATAATTAACTTTATTATGTAATATATTAATAAAAGTCTTGTAATATTAATGGTACTTATTAATAAAGTATTCTAATATTAATGGTACTTGTTAATAAAGTCTTCTAATATTTAATGTCTAGTAACTTCATTATGTCATGTGATAGTAACTTCATTATGTCATGTGATAGTACTTCATTATGTCATGTGATAGTAACTTCATTATGCCATATGATATTAACTTCATTATGTCTAGTAACTTCAATATATCATGTAATATATAAGGTTTTGTAATATTGTAATATTTTAATCTAATGCCAAGTAACTTCATTAATAAAAGTAATGTCATGTGAAACCTATTCGAAACCCTATTAGATTATTGGTTATTAAAAAGAAAAAACATACACTTAGTCTATGGATACGCTAAGTGTATATTTCCTTATGTGCAACATAGCATTTCACTTATGTTTCCACTTTGCCTCCATATATTTGCTAAGTGTGTATTTTTTTTTTTTTTTCTTGTGGCGCTACATGACAAATTGTGTTCTAACATCTTTCACATATATTTGCAGAAATGGCCGATCCGAATGATAACATGGATGATGCAATGATGGACCTAATCAACAAATGGCGGCAATCAAAATCCCCAAGTCCAAGGTGAAGACAATGAACAAATAGATGATGGGAGTCAAGATTTTTTGTCGATTATGAAGAACTTGTGGGAGACAATCCCGATGAGGTCTATCTACAGTCTAGTATATATGTATATACATGAAATTAAACTGAATGGCTTTTGTATTAATATATTTATACTTGTTTGTGTAGCCCTCCGAATCGGCGACTTTTCCGGGAGTAGTAGAAAAGTGCGAGGCCCGAAGAAGCCGTTGGAGGGTCGGTACATTCTGTTGGAATTCGACGAGGGTACAGGCCAAGTACTTGGGGAACATTCAAAGAAATTTGTTGCGCACTATGGATACCTTGTAAGGGACAGGCTCCCGATCAGTGCTCGAGAATGGAGGCAACGGAAAGATGACCCTACTATTAGTTATGTCTCGGATTGTGACAAGGAATTGCTATGGCTAGATATCCTTCAACATTTCACGCCGATACACAGGATGAAGCTTTGAAGGAGAAGGTTCAAATCTGGGCTATGCGTAAGATGGCTAAACAATTTTAGGTTTGGAAGAAGAAACTCCACAAGACTTTTGTTGCACATAACCGGACACCGGATTTCACCAACAAGACCTACGTCAAGTTGAGGCCTTTTTGGGATGAGTTCGCATGCAGTTTAAGAACTCGGATGAGGGTCGCACGGATGATCCGTAATCGGAAAATGCTAGACACAAGCAATACCACCATCACTTGGGTTCGGTGGCTACCGGAGTGCTATTCCCAAGTGGCGTAAGCTGGAACAGGGAGATTGTTGATAAGGGGATGGAACCAGAATCACTTGACCGCCCGAAAGGCGCCAAGTATTGGTTCTTCGGTCATGGGGGAACCCCGACCTAGAGACCGGAAAGGTAGTGTACGGCGAGAAGCTGCAGAGAGGGGACAAAGAATGGCCTATGCCCGAGAATTAGTTGAAAGTGGCGCCCGGGCAGCCAAATAGAGAGAAGGATGAGCCGACATACGCCCTGGAGACCGGCGAGCACCTGTGGGCGAACAAGAGGCTATGAGGAGATATCGTGGGAGCATGGCTTCCCTAAAGATAGACCCACTTATAGAAGCCGCCAAAGAAAGAAGGAAGAGGAGGCAGAGCGATTGCGTAGGTTGGAGGCAATGGTGATGGAGTCACGCGAAGCGGCTCGTGAAGCGATACAGCGAGAGAAAGCACTTGAAGAGAGAATGAACGAGAAAATCAAAAGGCAAGTGCAGGAAGCAGTAAGTTCTATGCAAAGACAAAGTGCATCAGAGCCTAGAGTCAATGTTAGCCCCCCCGGTCAGTTGAAAAGCAGTTGCGCTTCCACGGAGGTGCCAACTATTCAAGACGACGTGGGGCTGCGCTTTTCGGTGGATGACGTCACTGAAGCTAAGACAACATGTGAGCTGCATATTCCACAGGGGGCTGCCACAGTCATGGTTGCTGTCGGTGTTGTAACTCATATCGACCCTACGAAGACACCAAGAATCCATAGGGCGATAGTTCCAGCTGGATATGCTAGTGTCTCGGTGGATAGAGTTGTCAAAGGCTTCGAAAATGTGCAGCTTGAGATAGAAGGAGGTGATGGAGAGAAGACTCTAGGACAAGCAGAGAAGGCTTTCATTTGTTGGCGCAAGCGCTACATCATTATTCCTGGGGCATCACCTAGTAGTCAACCACCACCTCCTCGTCATGAACCTAACCCTAGATGCGGATGAAACTTGACGATACATTTATTCACTAACTTTATTTTGCATTCCCTTAGTTAGCGGTTTATATTACTCATATACCTCATTGGTTTCACAGGTGGTCACCAACATGTCATAGTGCTGCGGGTGATGACGAGGCAGTGCAAGACACGGCTGCATCGCCTCGGGCTGCAACGCCACCACCTCGGGCTCCAACGCTGCCACCTCGGGCTCCAACACCGCCTCCTCGGGCTCAAACGCCGCCTCCTCGGGCTCCAACACCGACACCGGCTGCCCCTTCGCCTCCACGTCGGGCTCCAACCCCCACCGCCGCCCCATCGCCTCCACACGTGGCTCCAGCGCCAAAAACCGGTGGACCCACCATTGAAGAAGAGGCCGGCCACACAATCAAAAGTGTCACCGCCCCGCCAAAGAAGAAAGCCTCCGAAAAGAAACAACCTATCATTCCTAAGAAGCTGTCCTATGAGAAGACTGCTGCAGAAATAGAGGCTTCAGTAATGTCAGATGTGGACAGTTTCTTCAAGAGACTTAAGGATAAAAGAGAATCCAAGCGAAACCCTGAGAAGCCATACCTCTTACTACGGCCAGAAGATCTACGACAAAGGATTTAGGCTCAAAACAAAAAGAGGCGTCAAGCTCAGAAAGAATCATCATCTTTATCGGACTGTGATCGCATTCTAAGCAAATCCATAGAAGAAGGGAATAAGAAAGAGAAAAGAGCACGCAAGGGTGTAGCACAGCTCGGGGAACAATCAAAGCAATCAGTGCCCCCGCTAGTCATTGGGAATGAATATGGTTCAAACATCGACGTGCTAGACCAATAGATACCTCCAGATTTGAACTATGAGGATCTTGAAAATTTTTTTGCGGACACTGGTCTTACCTTATCCCAAATGATAGCTGGGGCAGCAATTGAAAGTACAAAAGAAATTGATCATCGGCAGAAGACATATGAATATGGCAAGAGTCTATTCAACCCGCGGCCCTCACCAAACTTGGCACGCAAATGTACTTGCTAAACCAGTGGTATCTCGATGCGTGTGGCAGAAGAGCAGATGACTATATTTGCGTCCGAATTAGAAACCATCATTACTTCCGTGGTGATGATGTTATTTATGTTCAATTTAATGAGCTACACCAGCTATGCCACATGGACGCCTGGACAAAGCTCTAATCAGTCGCTTCTGTCTGTAAGTGATACTTTCTTTTAATAATATCATCAGTAACTTATCATGTATATGTATAACTAATTACGTAAACCGGCTATACATATGCATCCGAGCTAGAAATGACAAGGAGATTGGATTTATAGATCCTTATGTTGTATTCAAAGACCCCAAGACTCCGCATGCCTTATGGAGAGTTCAAACGGAGAGAAATCTACGGAGGTACTTGATCAATCAAAAGGATAAAAGATATATACTCTTTCCCTATAACTTTAAGTAAGTATCGTTATCGTGTGTACATTCTATTAAACCAATTAATCGGATCGGTATGAAGATATATAATTATTTTGCCTACACACAAATGCAGCTATCATTGGATACTAATTGTGATTGATCTCTCGGCAATGTCATTTGTAAATCTATGACTCGTTGAGAAAACCAATTGGAAGATTACCAAGAAATGATAGATATATCCAAGGGTAACTTCGATCTCTAAATATTAATTTCAGCTCTTTAACTCGGTAATAGATAATTAATAATGATCGTTTTATTGCTAGGGTTTGGGCTGGGTTCGTGCGTAAAAAACACCGTCCAGATTTGAAAGCGCCACTTTCGAAGCCTATCCTACTTCGATGGATTCTCTGGCAGCCACCGGGCAAAAATTTATGTGGCTACTATGTCCGTGAATTTCGACGGTCTATGAAAAAAGAACAAATCTTGAGCACGCAAAAAGTATGTAACATGTATATATAATAAGTTCATTTCATTTATTTATTGCTATTTAATAAATCTTATTCATACCTCTAACTTTTTTCTTTAATGTCTACTGAAGGAGACGTGGTTGAGGCAGAAGGTGTTGGATGAAGTCCGCCTAAAAAGGAATTCGGGAGACAATCGCGAGGGTTTCTTAACGACCAAGTCCTAAATCCCGCCGGGCGAGTACTACTTCAACCCTGACGAGCCAATGAAACCAAACCAAGATGATCATTTGTACGACGCTTGAGTGGCGGAGAACAATTAAGTTGTAAATACTTTATCCGTGATGGATATGTGTAAATATTATATTATGGAACTATAGACATGTATAATATAAATAGTGTTATATAGTATATTTATATGTAATGCTCTAAATTATATAAATTATAGGTGCGCGTCTACATAAACAAGCAGCGAACAATAAGCATTCGAAATTAATAATAATATAATAGTAAACCAGAAATGGAAAACCAAAAGAAAAGAAAAGGAAAAAGAAAAAACTCTTTAGTCCCGGTTGGTAACACCAACCGGGACTAAAAGGGGTGGCCAGGTGGTGCACCCTGGCACACCCTTTAGTCCCGGGCCGCGAAACCGGGACTAAAGGTGGGACATTTAGTCCCGAAACCTTAGTCCCAGCTCCGCAGCCAGGACTAAAGGCCGTTTAGGCCCGGGACTACAGCCCTGTTCTGTAGTAGTGGCAGTGGCTGATCTACGTCAAGCAAGGAAAAGAGACGGGTAGCACAGGAACACGCAGGGCCCCGGTGCCACGACGTCCCGTGTCCATGCCATCTAGAACAACACTGGTATTGGACGCACCAGCAAATTAACCAAAGGTGTGGCTATCTTGCTAGATCCCATATTTACAATTTAATTTATCTCCTTGTTTTTACTGTTTCCGTATGGTTAGTAAAATTTAGGTGAGATTAGACCATGAAAAGAATTGTGAAAAATCAAAGCTAGAGTCACTAGAGTATGTGAACAAATAATAAGTCATAATGTCTCTGGCCGTATTGCTTCGAACAAAATAAGTCTTGATATAATCCTCACTGACCACCAGGTATTTTTTTTGTTCACTTCAATAATCATGTCATCAGATTACTTCAAGTTTACATGTTAATGGTGACGCTGAAAAATTTTAGGGGACCATCATTCATGAAGTTATCAATAAAGCCTATATGGAAAAACTCAAACCACCACAATTATACAATCTACTTAAACTGACATTACAAAAGATACTGCTGAGCCCTAAGTTTGCATTCAAATTACCCATACCTGGCTTTATGAAATATAATGTAATGTAATCTGTGCACATATCTATTTGCACACTTCTGCCAATATTAAGTTAAAACTATGCACAAAGCTATATGTTCCACGCTCTGTAGACTACACATTAGAGTAAATATTTATTTTATAAGCTTATCAAGCGTGGAAAAATGTCATTAGCAAACCACATAGTAATGACACTTACAGTTCTCTTAAGGTTATATTAATACTCATGATAATAAATTTTGTAAGTCGTTACCTTGAAATAGTTTAAATAATTTGATTGAAACAATATATCATATGAATATTAGTAATTTAATACAGTATATCATATGAATATAGTAATTGAATTTCAAGCATTATTAATAATAGAATAAAATAAATTTAAACTCTTGATTTCCATGGTGCATTCTCAAACAACTATTTATGCTATTGTAAGAATTAAGACGGTAGCCTAGGACCTCGAATATCATTTTTTAAAATACAAATGGAAATTTTGAATAAAAGATACAATAAGCATTAGAATTTCAAATTAACACATGTATAAAATATTACAACAACTAGATCAAAAACTAAAAGTTAAATATAGATTTTTATGATACCACATAAAGGGATGAAATTAGAGTTTATATAATCTAATTTTGTATTTCATCAAATTGGTAGGCTATAATCACCATTGTAAATAATAGCTGCTGAACCAATTAATAAGCTCAAAATTTAGGGAAAACAATCGAAATTTAGGTTCTATGTAAAGCAAAACCCAATAGATACAATGAAAATACATTAAAATCAATAATTAATAGATTATCAGAACTGATATAAACTATAGAGTACCCATTAGTAAAGAGGAAAAATAATATATCAGTAATTTTTTATTAGTTAGTGTCTCCTAAGATTCTAACCTGTGCGAGAGCACGGGTTGGTGAACTAGTTACTTATAAATGCTGTATAGCTGGTAAGTTCAATTTCTTCACATGCTAAAATATGGCATATAAGAATATACAAGTATGCAACTTGAATTTATTTGCTCTTTTTTTACTCATTTGCAGGTTAAACAAACATATTCTCCTTAAATATATACATGTTTTTATTTTTCACTTCATGCTGTTTCAATTCAACTATCTAAGACATTTCATGGAGTGCAGGAAATAAAAGCTTCTGTTCCTTGCGATGTTATGACTTTCAAACTCAGTTTATTTTGTGCAGCACAAGAAGGGACATGCCAAAGATGGATGTGCAAGTTCAGGATTATTAATCGTTCACTTTACTGTTACATTTTTTTTTTTTTTATATATAATAATACCGAAGGTTGTTTTTGGACCGAATTTCTTGGGTTCAGTTTTATTTTAAGCCATGTCGTCAAGAATATGCAAAATTCATAAACAAATATGATATTTGCTTTAGGACATAAACTGTTTTCATCTGTCGGGTTCTCAATCATTCCTGCAAATTAAACATGTCATGAAGTTTCAAGTTAGGCTATGTAATTTTCAGATAAAAACATTTTGTCCTAGGCAGCAAAGATTCGTTGTTTCATAGTTTTCTCATATAATTCGTTCGGTGGTCCTGATGATCATGGTGAAAAAAAACTGAGATGTGCCCTCCTCATTCTTTTGCTTTTGGATATCTAATCCGATCAGTTTTGTATTGCAGGTGTGTCGATCTTGAGTACAAAGTGACGGACCTAAAGCTCGCTTCAACTAAGGTAAAGCTTGAGACATTTGCCATGTTGGGTTCGCTTGATATACTTCCCCTCCGGAATTTCTTGCTTCACAATGATGCCTCTAGCCCTTTACACCTCAACACGGTAATTAAAACAATAGCTTCACTAAAGCCGTCCATATTATTTGACGAAGAAAATTGCTTCGTTGCTGGTTCTTCCTCACAAGTATTGCACTCTGTTTGGCACAACTCTTTAGTTCCATGTTTTTGTACATTCTGAAGCTTCCCTTAATGTGCAAGACAGTGAACGCACTAATCCCATGAGTAACGAACAGGGTATTTTCACAATACTGCAAGTTATACTTTTTTTAGCAAAGGTAGGAGCTCTGCCGCTTATCTAAAATGAAAGAAAAAATAAGCAAGGTTAGACAAAATGGGATGACACAGAGCACTCAGGTGGATAAGGAACCCACACAACGTAGTTGAACACAAATACGATACGCTGCCAAGGGTTCGTTATCGAACATGGAGGCAAAGCTACCAGCAGCGCTCTGACTTCTGATAACAGGCCTCCCGCGAAGCTACCAACGTGGAGGGAGTCTGTTACGTCATTTAGGCCTTGTCCTCTTTCAAACTTTTTGCAACCCGATAAATAGTAGCACTTTCATTTTATTTGGTAAATATTGTCTAATCGTGGACCAACTAGACTCAAAAGATTCATCTCGTGATTTCCAACCAAACTGTGCAATTAGTTATTTTTTTATTTATATTTAATGCTCCATGCATACGGATAAAAATTGATGTGATGAAAAGAGAGTGAAAAACTTGGAATTTTGGGTGAAAGAGAACAAGGCTATTATTCCAAGAGTTCTGCTCGGGTGGTCGTCCTCCCTGAATATTTTGCACGAATCCCCATAATTAATTGTAAATTAGATTCTAATGGGTATGCTTTGGATCTGGCCCTATCCATGCACGATCCAAGCCCAGCCCCAGCCCAGGCCACGGTAATTGTGAATCTTCACTCTCCAGTTGCAAACTTGCATCACGTGCTCACGGACGGCGCCGGCGGTGGCACCTAATGACCGAGCCTGCCTCCGCCGTGATGCAGCCCCGCCACCCGCAATTCCTTTTAAGTGAACGTTCACTCGTTTCCAAATCAGCGATCACTCCACCACGTGCCTTTTTATCTAACCGTGTGGAGCCTGGGCTGACGCTACTTGCATTACGTGAAGAAACTAGTAACTCCATGAATCCAATTACATGCAGCCCACGTACCCACACAACAACCGACGTACCTAATTAAAAATGCAATACATTTATTTTAAAATACTATAACTTCTAAACGGTGCATCTATTTTTAATTTCATCTGCACCAGTGTGTTCTTCATAACGAGACAAACAAAACTAGACTCCACTTGTATATGTTTTGAAGATTTTTTTCTTACAACAATTTACGTGTATTAACTTAAGACATGTCACTTATATTTTACAACTTATGCGCATAAGTTATACTAGATAACTTTTTACTGGTTGGATTCGTTCTGTGGCATGACTCACTTGCACAAACATTCATTTTTTCCTTTTCTTTTTTTTTTGTGATTTTTCTCTTTTTTTATATATTTGTAAGTTATGTATACTATAGTATTGTTTTTGTACATAGTTTTTATATTTCTATAATATATTATAATATTAATTTATACATCTAAGTTCTTAAATATAACTTATACGTCTAAGTTTACATATGTCGTTCCATAAAGTTATATATACCTAAGTTATATAAATAAGTTATACATAAAAGTTTAGGTGTGTAATTTTGTACTTTTATAACTTATACATCTAATTTTATATGTAATTCATTCATAAAGTTATATATATCTAAGTTATACAAATAAGTTATAGATAAAAGTTTTGGGTATAATTTTATACTTCTTATAAAATTATATTGATAAGTTTGTTCTCGCAAAATATTGTACTGCATAAAGTTATAAGTATAACTTTGTCGCCTAAGTTATATGTATAAGTTATGTACAATACTTTGCCATGTTGAAGTTATAACTTCATAACTTAAAAAAAAGTTACAAAAAAATTACCAAAAATGGAAAAATTTTCAAAAATAGAAAGTTACGGAAATTACTTTTTGCCAAAAATGGAAAGCGGTGGGAGTTGTCTGCTCGTTCGCCAGATTTGGATCTGGTGAACGTTCATTGTTTAGCGCTGCCCCCACCCACCGCATCACAAAAGGTGGAATAGTGGGAACTGGAAGGCGTTTTTTAGCTTAGCATGGCCTCTGTGTGTGGGCCAGAACAGCCGATCTGGGCTTGTAATAAGTTTATTTGGGCTGGGCTTGGATTTAGCACGGATAGGGCCAGGCTCAAAGCAGACACAATATATAAGATTAAAAATAATCATAATTATTTATCACGTTGCGTTGAGAGTCGTGCAAAATATTTCAGAGGGACCATGGGAGCAAAACTCTTATTCCAATACGATTGCAAGATAGACTTCTCTACTGAAGTAACTCGCAGACGCAGAGCATACAGGAGAAAAACGGTAGAGAGAAGGACAACACGATCAGAGAGCGGAGGACAACATTCCAAAGGCTCAGTAGAGCGTCAAACTCTCAACCTAAAGCTTTCCACCGTTAGGATGCTATACAAACCGAGCTATTAGCTCGTTCGCCGGGGTAATTTAAAAATTTAAAAAAACCAAATCGAAACGTTTTAATCTTTAATATTAGGCGTAGACTACTACCAACATTCGCCACCATAGAGCAAGGTGGTAGCTATGGACATGGACTGGAATTGTTTGGTTCAGGCAGCCGCTGATTAGTTAGCTCGCTAGCTACCTGCATTTGCTAATGACACGACACCTCACCTCACCTCGCCTCTATTTCCTTTCTCCAAACCTCTAACGCCTCGTCTCTTAAGACCACTGCCGTGCACAAGAATTTCATAACTGGCAGGTGGGCCAGCAGAGGAACTTCAAGGATTGCACGAGCAGCACACAAGGAGGTAAAACTAATCGGGCCATCGTAGTGCAATAATCCACTCTCTAGATTATGGAAAGATCACATGGTCGCGCGCTCCTGATCTTCTCCATTCTAGTGTCGCACACAACACAAACGTGAGGGATGCTTTGTTTGGCTGCATATAAATACATACAAAACTATATGGTTTGGGAAAGATTGAGATGGAATTTACCATGTGGATTGATGTGTATTTTGGTGTAGCTAAATAAAAACTAAACGGGAAAAAGGTTTTTGGAACAAAGGGAGGCAAGAAACAGTCAGCAATGTCACTCCTAACCTAGAAACTAGCTAGTTTATATAGCTATTACTTAGTGTGCTAACTAAGCGAAAATGTTGATATGTCACTATAGTATAGTTACCGAAGAATGAGAAGGAAATGATTTCTTATAGAAAACCATATTTACTCCCTCCATTCTAAATTATAAATTATTCCAAGAATCTTGAAAAATCAAAGCATCTCAAATTTGACCAAAATTATAAAGAGAATTACGAAGATTTATGACATTAAATAGGTTTATTATATAAAAATAATTAATGAAGAATCTAATGTTACTTATTTGGTATAAAAATTTTATTGTTTTTAATATAAATTTGGTTAAGCTTGAGATGTTTTAACTCTTCAAGATTCTTGGAATGACATAATTTGGGATGGAGGGAGTACACAACAACCAAGATACAAAGAAACGTGATCGACTAGTAGATGCTCTTAGAGTGAAGATAGATGATTGGATAAACCTTATTTATTCGTAGAAACTACATCGGAAATATAGGTTTTGCAGGTGATGTCTATATACTATTTTTATACAAGCATGAAAGCTTCATTTTTTTTCGTTTTACTTTGTTTTTCTTTTACTATAGTCTATTCTCGTATTATTTTTGCTCCCTCCATGGATTCTTCAATGAAGAATTATCTTCGATTTTTTTTTATATTTTGACTTGATTAAAATTAAGTGAATGGAATGATAAAATAAGTTGAATTAGACTTAAGTACTTAACCATGTTGGAAAACATCTTATATATAGTTTCTGGGTTGTGACTGCTTTAAGCACCCCTGCTGGCTGCTAATAACACCTCACCTGCCTTAAATTATTTCCTTCGCCTGTTGCCCTCGGCTGAATTGTTATTTTATTTATTTGTGTTTCCTGCTTGTTATTGCTAACATTCATCTATATTATATGGATGTCATATTCATTATAACTAAACTCTAGTTTTAAAATTTTGTAGATAGAATAATAAAATATAAATATACATGTATAATTTCCATCGTTGTTTTTCTATGACCGTCTGATTGTTTTCTTCCTGTTGCAATATACATGCATATATATTTTCTAGTAATGTCAGTATAACTTAGGTATATATATATAGGTTTTTGTCATGTACCTAGATTTATGCTACGTCTAGAGATATATTACAACTTATATTACAGCATCCCCAACAACATTTGTAAAACACTAGCTGACGTGGAGACTAAAAATAATTAAAAAAAATAAAAAGGAAGATAGCAGGAACTACGCCCGTGATTTGAGAATCTTTGGAAGATGTGTGAGTTGTGCAAGTGCCTTGGCGCTAGCTAGATAAGTTTTCTTATCATCTCTCCTTGTAGTTGGACAGGTGCTGCTTCAAATCGATAGTTGTTGGGGACGCCCTTACAATTAGTATTAGTATATAAAAAACTATGTGCACCGGCCGCGTTGACAATCAAATAACGTGCAGCGCTATAGACCTATCAGCCAATGGTAAACTATAAGCGCTATAAATAAATATATTGTTACCATCTAAGCACAGCTAAGCACTATGTAAACAATGAAAGACGATATAGATATTAGTTCCTCAACCGCCAATAAATTGGAGGCCTCACGGAATCACGGTGCTCTGAGCCCTGTTTAGTGTTCCTGATCACGTATCTCCGTAGACCACGTATACCTGTTACTGTTCCTGATTCCCGTACACGTTCATTAACTACGCGTCCATTGCGTCCACCAATCGGAGTCATGCGACGTGCCGCTTCACGGGTCCACCAATCGGGGGCCTGCGTGGTGCCGCTCCTTGATTCATCCGTCGTGAAATCAGAGACCAAAAGCCCGCAGCGCCTCCCCAGCCTCCTCCAACCACCCAAAGAAACAAACTAAGCCAACATAACGCATCGCATCGCATCGCCGCCTCCGCCTCTTGCCCAGCCGCAGCGAGGCCGCATCCTCTGCCCTGCGGCGGCGTGCGCCGATTTTGTGTTCACGACGACGACGTTTGGGGGCGACGGCGGGCACAGGGTAGGAGCGGGTGGGCACATTTCGGGAGCGTTGCCTACAGGCTGCCCTCATCCTCATCTCCGTCCTCTACCATGCATGGGCCTCTCGCAGTCGTCCTCCAGTGATCCCGTGCCTCGCCGCCGTCCGGTTTGTGTTCCCTCCTCGATCTCGATCTGTCTAATGCTGACTTTTTCTTCTCTTAGATCCCGGCGGTGGAGGACGTACAGACGGCATGGCATTAGTTGGAACGGCGGTCAGTGATGAGTGGCCTCTGCAGTCCACGCCTCTCTGGAATTCCAGTCTCCTCCATTTTTGTAGTAGTGTTTTGCCTCTCTGATTACTCCCCAAATTGACTTCACTTCCTGCTCTGGCCTTCTAGGGTTTCGTGTACAATTTGCTGCTTCATTGTTCATCTTCTATGTGTTGATCCCTGGGAGTCTCGAACCAATTGGCATTTCCTACCTCATAGCTAAGTGCTCTCATCTCAAACCCCTACGTCCCCAGCACCCCTTCTACCTCATTATTTATCCTATACTCATTTATAGTGCTTCTTTGATACACGGGGTTGCACATAAAAAATCGTCATATCGCTGTTTAAATCGTTCACTGACTCATGCCTGCTACCCTCTAGCCTCAGGTCAGGTGGCTATTGCTCTCTCATTAGGTTATGGTCCATTTCTCTTTGATACATTGTCGTTCTAATTTTTTGATACGATGTCACGGATGCTAAAAGGTACAATTAGATAACAGGGTAAAGATTATCCGATGTTTCCTTGCAGCTTTCTTATTAAACATATATTCCCAGAATATTTAGCCTCAGTCGTGTTAGACGTTTAGCTTACAAATTTCTTTTGCAAGCCATCCTACCATCTCAAATTCTGAATTTAGCCTCAATCGTGTTAGATGTACAAATTTCTTTTGCAAGCCATCCTACTATCTAAAATTCTGAATCTTGGTTACTGCCTTTTTACATGTCAGCACAAACTATCTGAAGTCAGTTTGTTTGTTTCTTACAGTAGAGCCTTGTGGAGTTTCCATCCTTCTGTGCTGCACAGTGTATACTATAGGACCCTACAGGCTTATACCCTTATACATGACTGTTTACTTTGGTCACAGATCAACGAAAATGCGTCACAATTAACTCACCATGACGATTAAACGAAACGTCATGTATCCCGCGTCATACATTTGTTGAACCAATTTAAGCCATCATAGATTAGCATCTGTGTTCGTCATGGATGAATTGTCCATCTACTATACCCAGTCCATATCCAAGCCCAAATCCAAACCATAGTGACGAAAAGAACATCATAGATTAGTGTGAAATCATCACTGCATTAACACGTAGCATATTTCATAATACACCAATCACAGTGATTCTTTCATTTATTGGCATAGATCAGAACAATCTCAAATTTAATTTGGATCATTTATATAGCAGAAATATTCATTTCACAAATCATATTACATACAGGGTACACATGGATAAATTCAAATGATATAAAAAAAATCCATACATGTGGATTTACTAAGTTCAACAAACAATCTAGGAGCCATATATCAGCGCTATGTATACAAAGATTTATCCTATTTTGCATTCTTTCCAGACTTGCATCAGCAGGGTTCATCCTCATTAAACAAAAACTTGCAGTGCAACGTTGTGCCATTAGAGATCTTACAAATGTCACGTGACCAAAAAAATTGAGTTTCCTAACATCAGCAAATCACCTAGTCTTGAGTACAGATGTACTGAACTTCATCCATTCCTTGACTGGCTGTAAATTCATGAAAGCAACGCTATGCTATATAAGTAAACCAGTGCAGTTTCTAACAATATCTCGCTCCATATATTTCAACACAGCATGTAGATAAAAAGAAAATCAGTAGAGATCAGCTCTCAAGTCTCTAACCTGGAGCTTGGCAAGGTCTGTCTTTCATATGCCAAAGTAAAAGTGTAAATAAGAAATGCTACATTAGAATTCTAGATGACAAATTTAACAAACCTGAGTATGAAACGCTTCATAGTGGCCCTAGGACTTTGCCAGCCATTTTCTCTATGCCCAAGAGTGTCCATTATCACATCTGCTTGTAGCCAGCAAAACAGGGCTGCTATGAGCTCACTGGATCACCTGCTGACAGAAGGATTTATGAAGCTACTAGCTGTGCTGCTAGATTAAAAAAAAAAAAAAACCAAGAACACAACAGCTTAGACTAGAGAATGATTAAACAACCTTTAGTCCTTAACTAAACCTTCACTATTGACAAGTCTACATATTTACAAGTCATCAGGAATCTTCGGTTCTTAAAATTGTTGCTACAAGTTGTGCTTCACTATTGCATTCTGATATAGTCCAATAGTCCACATATTGACAAGTCATATGAAACCTTCAGTCCTTGAACTCCAAAGGAAATTTCAATAATCCATCAATCACTTCCATGGGATCTGAGCTATTAGGAACTCACCAGTGCAGAATTACTAGAATTAAAACACAGATAGTTGATCTAAAAGAACTAAAACAGGAATCTGAAAATCACCATTTAAAAGATCCTCTGCTTGCACGCTATTTGCTGCAGCAGCTGGATGTGACTGTATATATACTGTTGATTTTGAGTTTGACTCTGAAATAGTTATTATTTTCAGCTAAAAGAATGACTTTAAATTGATCACTAGGTTACCCGGTCAGACACACAAGGGCTGCAAAAAAATCCCATTGTAACTACAAGCCGGGATAATTTAATCACAATCTCTTAAATTTACTAGCTCCCCTGACAGGCCGACAGAACCAAACTCATCTATAAACATCAAACTAGTAACTCAACAGATCAAGGACATTAGAAAATACCTGCAAACTCAGATCCACACTTCTCCCTTTTCCTAACTCCATCTAATTATTTTACATCCACCAGTCATGCTTGTTCGCTTGAGACGCACCGTTGCAACTGCTCCAGGCAAACAGCAGGAGTTCCAGATGTCACGAAAAAACCAAGAGAAAGGCAGCAGGCAATAGAGGAAACTAGATAGCACAGACCCGGGAGGATGGGAGATGATGGCATCGACGGAAGATAATGGCCGGCTGCACCGGCGCTCCATGCACCAGTAGAAAAATCATT
This sequence comes from Chrysopogon serrulatus, assembly GCA_015844335.1. NCBI lineage: Eukaryota > Viridiplantae > Streptophyta > Magnoliopsida > Poales > Poaceae > Chrysopogon > Chrysopogon serrulatus. The sequence goes on along the minus strand of JADLZL010004934.1, from coordinate 363,872 downwards.
TTTCACAACACTACGGTTTTTTTTTTTACAGGCGGCTCCAATTTTCTTGACGTCTGTACAAAGAAATCAGTGGGCCCAGAAAGAGAACCGTCTGTACAAATCGATTTGTACAGGCGGATGTCTAAGAGATCCACCTGTACAAATCGACATATTTGTACAGGCGGATCTCTTAGACATCCGCCTGTACAAATCGATATTTGTACAGGCGGTTGTCTAAGACATCCGCCTATACAAATCGACATATTTGTACAGGCGGATCTCTTAGACATCCGCCTGTAGAAATCGATTTGTACAGGCGGTTCTCTAAGACATCCGCCTGTACAAATAATTTTAAATTTATTGTTTTGAATTTTTCAAACGACCTGGGATAGAATTTTGACTAAAATGAAAGTTATAGATCTCAAAAAGTTATGAATGTTTGTAGTTTACAAATTTTTCTTGAAATCATGTAGGCTCCCAAAATTGCATTTGAATTCCTCAAATTTGAAATCCAAATTTTGCAAATGACCTCGGATGGAGAAACACCCTAAATGAAAGTTGTAGATCTCGAAAAGTTATGAAACTTTGTAGTTCACCACTTTTTTATTTGAATTCATTTAGACCCTTAAATATTCAATTTTCCGTCGGGTTTGTATAATATGCGGGGAACAAAACTGACAAATAGACACAAGTGACGTGTGGGTGGAGTGGTAGAGGGGGGTACGCGCGAACCCGAGGTCGTGGGTTCAAACCCCCACGGCCGCGTAGCGCGCGATTTTACGCGAAAAAATGCGCGACTTGCGACGTAAGGAGCCCCAGGCCAGCAGGCCTTTTTTTTTTTTTGCGGCGAAAGAAGAATTATATTAGATAATAGTTGGGTACATCAACACATTACAATTCCGCTGGACTACACAAATATCCAGAAATTCATCTAAATTGTACCCACGTTGTGAATAGCTCCAGATCTCAAAACCAAACCTGTTTGACGCTTTATATGGATGACTGCACAGGCAAATACTCGGCAATAATTGTTTTCGGCCAGACAGTAGATGCCCAACGGACGGCCAACATTCCTCGGATGCCCCGGTTGGCTGCCGGCCGCGTCCCTACTGACACCCGCCCCTGCCGCTGCTGGCTGGGAGTGGAGCGACATCCCTTGCTGCCGTCGCTCGCCCGACACGAAGCAGGTAGAGGCGAGATTGGGAATTGGGAACTACGAGCCGAGGAAGAGTGGAAGCCGCGGGCGAACTAGTTGGGGTGGGAAAGGATAAAGATTGGGGATTTTTTTGAGGGCAGGGGAGGTTTTGAGGGCTTTTGCCGCGCGGGCCTGTGAAATTGAATGGGCAGAGGAACGAAAATTTAGACGAGGGCTGTGCGGTTGATCCGTGACGTCCAACCGTGACGGTAATTTAACCCATCGTCATATATCTATCATCTTAGAAATGAATCGTCACAGATAACAACATTCTATGATGATTTGTTAGAAGGTCACCAATGAACCGTCATGTATAATGGTTTTTCTTGTAGTGTTACAGCAAAATATTGTTGTGTGATGAGAGTTTGCGATTCAGCTAAAAGCATTAAACCTTTCATGGCACTCTTAGTTAAAGTCACCTGACTCTAACCATCATTTTCTAATTTCTATTCTTAATCTTACTGATATTTTTTTTGAACCGAAACCATGGGCTAACCCCTGGCTTATGATTAATTAAAAGGGTAAGGCAAAGTACAGATGTTAGACGCTAAAAAAGGAAGGAAAGAAAGAAAGACAAAACAAGAACTAAGCTATTTTATCTTATTGATATTGATATATGTTTTGCAACCAGTATCTGCAGGAAACTATTGAGTGCCTGGCTACCTTTTTATGTACTGAACATTGCATGCCATACCTTTGTTCTTCTATAATTCATAGAGTATGTTCCTGCTTCTTCCTTTTAAATTCTGGTTTCTTTGGTTTAGTTCTGGTTTCTTTGGCTCTTTTGGACAGAGGCATGAATATTTTTAACTTTACCAGATCTACTTGAATCTAAGAAGGCAGTATTCCTTTTATTCATGGTCCATATGGCTGTGTATAGATCCTCAATATGCTGCTACCTCATCCCAAGGGGCATATCATGCAGCTTTGTCACCCTAGGATAACCTTTGCGTGTTCAAGAATTTTACCTACATTATTCTTTTTGATGTATTCACAGTGAGAGCTAATTTGCACCATATTGCTTTTCATGGTAATTGGCAAGCCTTCTCTTATTCCTTTTACTGTGCCTACCTCCTAATTCGCTATAACAAATTTGTTTTACATCAATCTCTGTTTAAAACTCTGTCATGTCAAATGTTTAGGCTGTATGTCTAGATAAGAGGCCTTTTCTTTTGCAATATATCCTTAAACACTACCGGAATCGCAGCCGTTGCCGAGTGCTCGAGGCTTTGCCGAGTGCTTTTTCTCGGGCACTCGGCAAAGGGCCTATTTGCCGAGAGCCGCTCACGGCAAAGCAAAGCACTCGGCACGAGGCACCTTTGCCGAGAGCCGAGCTCTCGGCAAAATGCGGCACTCGGCAAAACCGAGCCTTTGCCGAGTGCTTGCTCTCGGCAACTACAAGCACTCGGCAAAGCCTGCCGCCACCCAACGGCGTCATTCTTTGCCGAGAGCCTACCGTCGCTCTCGGCAAACCTAACACTTTGCCGAGTGCCCTAGGGCTGGCTCTCGGCAAACCCTAACCCTTTGCCGAGTGCCCCACCGAGCACTCGGCAAAGGTTTTATTTTTTTTTTTTTGATCTCAAATTTTTTGTTTAGCCTTGTCAAATTATATTATACTTGTGTTTTCAAATATGGCCTATTTTTGAGGTGTTTTGCTATTTTCCGAAATTCATTTCATTTCATTATAATTTTAGGAAAAATTCAAATTTGAACTGCACGTGCATCATCGATGAAATGTACTTGGCGAAAAAAATTGTTATTAGCGTTATTTATGGTATGTTAGGGGTGTTGTAGAAATGAGACCTAAAATGTTGAATACGTTCGTCACGAAAACATGACGAACCACGTGCGTCTTGCATGGTTTTTTAATTATAAAAAAACATATGAATTCAAAAATCATGAAATTTATCAACTGTGTCATCATTTCATGTGCCCGCACTATGATAAAAAATTGACAATGTTTCGAGCAAGTTGTCACATACGTTGCGTTCGAATCCGACAATCTCTGAAGCAGTTTCCTAAACTTTTAAAGCAGTTAGGATGAATCGGACTTGAAGTATTTCTCGCGGTCGATTTAGATGTCAATACTTTTTTCATGGGCAAAGTACATAATAAAAGGGCTCTTGTAAAAAGTTGGCAATTTTTTGAAATTGTATGCTATTTTTAAATAATTTTTTTTGTAATATTTACCAAGAGCCTTAGGGTTAGCACTCGGCATAGCTAGGTTTGCCGAGTGTTCAACTGTTGGCTCTCGGCAAAGGCATTTTCAAATTTTATGTAAGCCTTTGCCGAGTGCCATAGCCCTCAGCACTCGGCAAAGGTGGGATATTTGCCAAGTTTTCAAAAAAAAATTTCTGATAAAGCTCTTTGCCGAGTGCCCTCTGGTGTAGCACTCGGCAAAGGTGGCGTTTTCGTTTTTTTTCTATTTTTTTGACCGGATAAGGGCCTTTGTTGACCGGATAAGGGCCTTTGCCGAGAGTCCTCTGCTGTGGCACTCGGCAAAGGTGGAATTTTAATTTTTTTTTTTTTTTTAAGTATATGGCCCTTTGCCGAGTGCCAGATCGGCGGCACTCGGCAAAGCCCCGCACCTAAGCTACCTCCTGCCGAATACACACACGCACTCAACACAGCAACACACATACACACTCACGCTCCCCGCCGCCGCCGCTGCCGAAGAGCGCCGCCGACACGCCGGCACCCCGCTCCGCTGCCGCCGTCGCTCTCGAACGCCCCGGCGAACCCGGCCATCCCAAGCCATCCCAAACGCCCCAGCGGCCCATGGCCGCGCTAAAAACGTCCGCCGCCGTCTTGCCCGCCTTGCAGCCGCCGCCGTTCGGCCGAGAGCCGAAAACGCCGCCGTTCGCTGGAGGCGAGGCCGCCGGGGCTGGGCGGCCGGGCCGCTTGGCGCCCCGGCCCCGCCCACGCCCGGCTGCCGGCCCGGGCTCGGTGCGGCTGCCGCCGGCTGGACCTGCCGCCGGCCAGGCCACCATCGCGGCCGCCAGAGCTAGGGCCGCGGCGATCTCTCCCCGCCGGAGCTAGGCCGCCGGGACCTTCCTCTGCGCCAACCCCGGCCCAGCGGCCTCCCACCCAGCACGGGTCGTGGCCGGCCTCCTTTGCAGGGAGCGGGGAGGGGGAAAACCCCTTGCCGCCGTAGGCAGCTTACCGCACTTCAAACGTATGTGGTTCGCCTCTATCTTTATTCAATTTACGTTGTGCGAGCAAAGTTTGTAAATGCAATTGTGATTGTGGTTTACACTATGCGAGCAATGTCAATGTGTGATTGTTATTGTTATTGTGATTGTGGTGGTGTTGGAGGTTGTGGTGGTGGAGGTGGTGGTCGTGGTGGTGGTGGTGGTGTAGGTCGAGGTGGACGTGGTGGTGTTGTAGGTGGAGGTGGTGGTGGTGGAGGTGGAGGCGGAGGTGGTTGTGGTCGTGGTGGTGGTGTAGGTCGAGGTGGACGTGGTGTTGTTGTAGTTGGAGGTGGTGGTGGTGGAGGTGGAGGCGGAGGTGGTTGGTGTTCACTATCACTTGGGCGTTGAGGTGGTGGATGTGGTGTCGGTGGAGGTGGTATGGTGGTTGTGAGCATGGTCGTGGTGAAGGTGGTTTGCATTAATATATATGCGATATATGTGATTCTAGGCCTTCGTGCCTTTAGTTTGTTGTATGTTCTAGAAACCACACCATGTAGGGGAGGTGTTCAAAATTTTGAATTGATGATATTGTGGTCCTTTTGTTTTTTGCGAGAGAAGGGCCCATCCTTGTTGAGCCGGGTACCCCCTGCGCCGTTGCGGTTACGCCTGCGCACGGGCGCGCCTTGCCACTTGCACCGACTTCGCCACGGCCCCGCTTAGCCCCGACCGCACCGCCACCTAAGGTATAACCTCTGTTTCCGTATCGGGGTCATAGGTCACGTCACCAAGTTAGGCGTCTCCCGTTCGAAAGAGATACGGATGTCGGTATGCAGATCTTAGCATATCAAAAACCGTATCTGTTTTGAATTGTCCACGTTACTTGGACAGCCCGCGCATGCGTTGTTGGGGCTAGTTTCCGTTGTCTGCTCCGATCGGAGACTGAGTTTCGGCATCACCTGCCCGTTGTTCTCCGGAAACACGATCTCCCCTGTCGGGCGTGTACCGGAGAACGGCAGGGGGAGGTGCTGCCGAAATTCGCCCCCGATCGGAGCGATAACGGAAACTAACCCCAACAACGCATACGCGGGTGGAATTAGGACCTATCACCTATTAGAGAGTAGGAGGCCGGTGTAGGTAAAATTGATTGTTATGTTTCTCGCTAATGTATATGTTAGAAGATGGATGATCGTGACTAGATGTACACGGGCCGCCCAAGTGATCGTGATTACACAATTTGAATGGATTGAGAAAACATATATGTTCTTGGAGTAAGCATTCGGCGAGGCCGCTAAAGGAGCGAGTCGGGTTACGTGTCCCCTGCAGGTAGGTGTGCTAATCGAGAAAAGGCAATGCAAGGATACCATGGGCAAGCACCTTGTCTTGTATGGGTTTACCCCGGACTATACCCGATGGGTCCACCATGGTGAAGCCCATCGAATGAGAGAGGAGGTGGTGAGAGCACGCATCGAGGAGTTTGATGCCGATGCCGGGGTAGCAGACATGTTAGATGACTTTTATCGAGCACAGTTCGGTGATGGACGTACGAATGAGGAGGTGGAGCTAGAGGCCACCGCGAAGGCGTTCTATGATATGTTTACTTCTGCACGGCAACCCCTTCACGGCCACACAAAGGTCTCTCAGTTAGACGCCGTTGGCCGTCTAATGGCGTTAAAGTCTCAGCTTAGCATGAGTCGAGACGCCTTCGACAGTATGCTGATAGTTGTTGGTAGCTTGCTGTTGGCATTTTTAACGTCACTACTAAAAAGCAGAGATAAACCCTACTCCTAGCAATGACCCCCAGAAATGATTGGTATATAATTACTTGTCATTAGCAACTAGTCACTCTTGAATTACTAACATTCCTAAACATGAAGTAGGTTGTCATCCCCAATTATATTGCTAGGAAATTAACATAGATTTATATTGTACTATTGTGACTAGGCAGATAAAATATATGAATAAGATATAAATATAAACTAATGGGTTCTCGCAAGTGGACGGATAATTATACCGTTATAGCATTTTACCTAGGAAAGTCTCCGGGTTGTCGATTTATAATTATACCTCTGGGAAAGCTATGGAATAAACTATTATTGCCATATTGATGTGAAACTATGTGGACATGATAAGCAATACTACCTAAGTCGTATACTCTACTTATAACAGGCGAGGTCACAAGATAAATAAAGATAAATGCGGGTGATAGCATAATCATCAAATATCATAATTAAAGATAATCATCGAGCATCTTACTAGTCATAATCACAGCTAGCCATTGGATAAACTACGGAGATAGGTCTATAACTACGTCAATTGAATAACTCTAATTAGTGCAGCTACATCTAGTAATCACTTGCTAAATCAACCCTAAATCATCATTGCATGTAAAGAGGCATCAACTAATGAGGGTATTAAGACCTAAGTCACCTCCTTCGCGACCGTGCCCATGCTAGTCCTACATACGGGGGGGTGGACTACGGAGGAACTAACGTAGCTGTCACCTACACGCAGACTACCACACCTCCCGGCATATCGTGGTGCACTCACGGATAAACAAGACATCTAGACACCACGCCTACATATCGCCTATCATCTACCCATTGTACATATGGATAAACGCTATACGAGCAATTACATGAATTCAATAAGATCGAAGTAACTAAACTAGACATATAATCAAAGTAAACAATGACTATTGCAATTAAGAACATATGAATATATTTAGAGTAAAGTCTCCCTAATCTGAATAATGAATACAATAAAGTAATTAAGAACTAGATCTATTACCGAACTCTCGCTCTCGGCCAATGCGCCGGGGCTCCAGATCCGATGAAGAACTAGATCTCCTCTACTTCTAATCTAGCTAGCTAATCCTATGAACTAGAAGGCTCTTGATGAACTTGAAGGCTCTTGATGCTTGATGGCTTGAGACCTTGATGAATAATGAATTGGCTCTCTCCGTGGGGGGGTCTACCCTCATATTTATAGTCCGGTGGGATGCGCGTGCGCCGCAGGATCAAACCGACGTAACGTAGGGCCGAGATGCATCCTTGGAGGCGGTGGAGGAACATTCCAGAAGGGGGAGCAAACCCTAGCCAGGGGGGCGCCGCCCGGTGCCATGGTGGGGCCGACCGGCCCCACCTGGTGGCCTCCTCCGCCCCCTCGCTCTTTCCGGTGTCTTCGGAGTCTTCCCGAGTCTTCCCGTGATGTTCTTCGTGGCGGATAAGTTTCGTAGTTATTTTGCGTTAGAATCCCTCTTTTTTAGCTTTTCTGGAAATCACCCTGGAAATTACAGAATATGCAAAACTCGTGGAATTTGTCAGATAAAGCCCTAGACTAGTGTGTTATCTTGTTGTCCATCGGGTAAAAAGCCCTAGTAAAAGTTGACGCTAACAGTGTCAACAATACCCCCAAGCTTTACCTTTTGCCGGTCCCTTGGCAAACACACCAAGTCTAGTTGATACTGTATTTTGGATCGGGAGTTGCTACAATATCATTATACTTTCCAAGTACACATGCTTTCAAACAAAATTTCCTCCTGGATCAAACAATATATGCTCTAATCTTTAAACTTACTCATTTCACCTGTAATGTGGGGTTTCACAACTTTTACATAAGTCTTGAGCAAATCGAAAGATAGAACAACTAAGCTAAGTGCTATGTCTCAAATTCTTTGCAATACTAACATTCTGAAGTTTTTGATAGGTTTTCAGAATAAAACTCGAGCTTAATTGTATGACACCCTCAAGTCTCTCAATGTATGTGGTATTTGTGGTTCTCTCTTGAGGCGTTAATGTTGTTATGCCCCTATAACTAAAGGTATATATAGTGGAGCTTATAGGATTGGCATTAACAAGGATAGGCATACTTGCAAAACACGTATTGTAAAGTCAACTAGTGGATCCACAGAGAATCGAGGCATACAATCAAACCAAGATGTGCATGTGTATGGAATATGGTGGATGGGTGCATATGTGTTATTTATGGCTAACTCCTATTTCTACTTTTGCTCTTTTGGGAATGACTCTCTTTTAAAATCTTTCTCAGGAAAGACATGGGCTATCTTTATTATTTCTTTTTATTCAGGGAGGCGGGCATCTAGTACCCATTTTTTTTAGCCACATGTATCCTTTGAATACAATAAATGAATCGAGAGATATAATCAGGACTTAGAGCATTAAAGACAGGGGTTATTCCTAAGGGTGTGTGTATATTTTTGCGTCCTCTCCTAGTGTAGGAGGTGAATATTTTATAATGAACATATATGGAAGTATGGTGAATGATTGCGATTACTCCTTAAAGTAGGAATAATGCATATGTGGACTAGAGTGTGCAAATGATTCTTGGTTTTAAAAGCATGACAAGACTCTCATAAGGTATGCAACACAGGTTGACTGAACTCAATGCAAAGCAAGCAGCTTAAATATGAAAGGGTTTTCCTATCCTCCGAGATATTAATTTGGCTTTGGTAGGAATTCACATTTGTCATACGAGAGCTCATCATGTATTTTCTTAGATTTTTAAAAACAAAATGTCCAAAACTTAGTAATGCTAGGAAGAAGATAAATAGCAGCTCAACCTTTATGAATCATATCAATCAGCTACCTAGACTTAGCGCAAGCTTATACCTCCATAATTAATGGTTCAGAATAAATTCTCCAATTAAAACAACAATGCTTAGAATCAAGGAGATTTTAAGTTTGGCAAGTAAGTACTTTAGTAAGCATTGTAACAGAGCAACTATTCATCATATCCAAAACAATTTTAGTGTTCATCGATTTTAATAGCTCTAGCCTGGACTAATTATACTATAATAAATATAGAACTAAATATTTATTTGGTTTTATTAGTTATATATCTTTTTTGTAGTTTTAGATTAAACTCCTAAAAAGACTCTATGACCTCGTGGACCTTCATGTGCCCACATATTTTTTGGTATTTTTTGATTATATAAAGTAGACTCAAAAATCGCTTAGGTGTAGTCACCGATAACTAGGGATGCTCCTCCCCAAGCTTGATGATCGCAATATCTGGTGTAGATTCCTTTTAGAGCGGACCAGCTAATAGCGAACCCGGTGGTCACTACTTGATAGTCCCTCCTCGCTATAATGTTGTTTCTGCATAAATACTCCACAAGAAACCAAAACTCGAGGCTCGAATTGAATAATGGGTTAGCGGTCAGCCAAAGAGTAATTGATTACCTTTATGAGTTATTTTTATGTTGTCTAATTTAAGCAGGATTCCATTTTTTTTAAGATGCAAGAATTAAATATGAATGCTATATATATTTATTTATTTTTTTGTTATTTCTATTTTTATACCACCACAGTGGGTATTCCTTCGGAAAAAATGCCATAGGGTATCCACATGGGGCTTTATGATGCCATGAATAATGCAATAAATATTTTTTATTATTTTTAATATATGAACAGATAATGCTACTAAATAAATTGAGTTTACTAATGCATTTAATGGGATAGCTACCATTCTGACCTTATAGCTAGGGTACGAATTTAGAGTCTACCGACAGGACTTAGACAGTGAGCACTTGCTCGGTGAGTTCATCGTCTGAGGTAACCTCAGTCAACTCCCCATCTTGCGGTGATGCGTCGTGTGCCTCCTTCCATCTTGCTTCAGTCTCTTTTGCTTCTGTCTCTTCTAACTCTTGCTCTTCATCTTTGTTTGCTTTCTCCCACGCTTCTAGTCGTGCTAAGATCTCCTCTTTTTTCTTCCTTGGCGATCCGGTCCATCCTTTCAACTTCTTCGCCCAGCTATTCCAAATGAGGTGCTTGTTTGTTCTCTTCTTGCTCCGGGAAGCGATCTTCATATTTCACGATCTTGCCAGGAAAGTCTTCCCATCCACAAGTGAGGCCGAGTAGCCCCGACGGTGTACTTGGCGTCTTCTCCTGTTGCGTTGCTTCCTAGCCTGCTCATGGTTATTTAATGTTCTGAATTGACAAATGTACCTTTCTCGGTAAGTAGGTTGAAGTGGATTTGTCCCACCCAATGTAGATGTTGGCGTTAACGGTGTAGAGGAACGGTCTTCCCAAGAGGATCGGGAATCATCATCTCCCCGCATGTCAAGGACTAGAAAATCTGCAGGTATATATTGTCCTTGAATTCTTACCATGACATCCTTGACTATTCCTTCAGGGGAACCTTAGTGATTGGTCCGCCATCCGCAACTGAATACATGTTGGGTATAAAGGTAAATTAAATAATTCATCATATACCTGCTTTGACATTACGTTGTAGCCTGATCCAGTGTCGCAGACGGTGTGAGGAAAGGTGGTGTCTTTGATAGTGCATTCAATGATTGGGACACCTGGATCACCTCTCTTGATTGGAAATGGCTTGGGTAGTCTGCGTGATCGTTTTTACGTGTTGAGAGCAAAGATTAATTGAGTTGTCTCCTCAGGTGCATGCTTGGTCCTCCTCCATCTTCTGTTATTTCTATTGTTCTTTTTCTTTGGCATTGGTTGCTGTTCTTGCTCTTCTTGTTGCTGAAATTGCTTCGGGGCTGCAGGAGCTTTCAGGATGCGGTTCTTGAATGTGAATCTCTCCTTCTTGTCTTTGATGGACAGGACGATCTTGGCGAACTCCGCATAGATGATGGCTTTTGTTGTGCATAGGAATGGTCGGCCCAAAATGATGGGTGCCTTCTCATCTACTCCTGTCTCCATGACCACGAAGTCAACTGGGACATATGACTGCCCCACTCTAATAACAACTTCTTCTATTACTCCCTCAGGGTAGCAAATGGACTGATCTGCAAGCTGCAAGCGCATGTTTATGTACAACAGGGGATCATTTAATATTTTCTCATAAATTACCTTGGGCATGATGTTGACACTTGCGCCGAAGTCGCAGATAGCCTCTGGAAAACTGTGGCATCCTATGGAGATAGGAATAACAGGTCTTCCACGGTCTCCCATCTTCTCTGGTAGAGAGTGGTCAATCCACTGTACATCTGCAGGCTCAATATGATATTGGGTTGCATTGTGAATATCAACAAGGTTAGCAGTTTCTAAATCTTCTGTTGGCCTGAATCTTGCCTTTCTCTAGTGGAGGAACAAAGAGCCAGCTAACCGAGCTAATTGTGATTCTAACATTTTATTAAAGCTATCTTGATTCTTTATGGCGAAGCAAAAGTATCCATTCTAGCATGTATGTTTTCCAAAGTTTTATCATTTGATGTTAGCTTCCTAGTCATTTGATCTAGTAGTTTGGATTGACTAGTAACTAATTCTCTCAAAGGCAGAAGGTTATAATTATTAAAGTTGCTACCTTGGTTGTTACCTTGATAATTACCCGGTTATTGTTGATGAAGTTCACATCCTCTTGCAAAGTAGGGCAACCGATAGCCGAGTGCCCGTAGTCTCCACATTCTTCACATGTCATATGGGAATCATTGACGTGCATGACTTCCTTCTTCTCGATATCGAGCTTTTTCATGATGAGGTCTAGCTTAGCAAAGGACCATGTCGCCTTCCTTGAGATGATGGATTCCTCCTCCCTTCTTGCGAGGTTGAGTACGTTCTTCATTGCATGTTGAGTTTGAGGCCATCTTCTCGAGAAGTGCTTTTAGCATCAGTGAGCTTTAGTGACAGAAAGCTCCCCCCCCTGCAAAGATTAATAGACTCACGGGTGCTAGAGATAAGCCCGTGATAGAAAAGTCTGCATTAATAGCCACTCCTCTATCCCATGATGAGGACAGTCTTCAATATAGTTCTAGAATCTTTCCCATGCTTCAAAGAATGATTCATCATGTTGTTGTTGGAAATTTGAAATCTTCCCACACAGAGCATTGGTCCGGGTCGTAGGAAAGAATTTTACCAGAAAGCAATGCATAGGTCCCATGTAGTGTGCTTATCTTTGTTGATGTAGAACCACCGCTTGGCTTTCCCCAATAATGAGAACGGAAAAAGACGGAGTAAGATAGCATCTTTTGATACTCCTCCGATAGTGAAGGTGCCGCAGATTTCTAGAAAGTGTTGTAAGTATGCACTTGCATCTTCATGTCCTTTTCCACAGAATTGGTCGGCTTGAACCATGGTGATGAGAGCAGGTTTGAGCTCGAATCCATTCTCCCCCTGTGTTGACCGGTCCAAATCCCGGATGTTTGTTTGTTGTTGGGGCAGAGAACTCTCGCAGTGACTTCTCAGCCATGTCTTCAAACACAGGAGCTAGGTTTTCACCTAAATACTCTTCTGCTTGTTCTTCTACTTCTTCTTCGAATTCTTCTTCCAAGTTTGTTGAGCTGGCTCCTCCGAAGAGTTAGCGTGAGCAGCAAAGGGCGTTCTTGATGGTGACTCGAATTTCTCCCTTATTTCTGCAAGCCTTTTCCTTCTAAGGAGTTTCTCGGGATCGTCAGTAAAGTTCTTTGGAAGACAAAAACCATTCATTCATCACCCTGCATAAGATAAGAAAATGATAACAACGAAGGGTGTACCTGAAAGAGTTAGAGATCGATTGGTAATATGACTTTATCCATGTGTATATAGGTCATCAATATGTTCTAAGTTTATTGTGCCTTCCCGCAACGGCGCCAAAAATACTTGTTGGCATTTCTAACGTCATTACTAAAAAGTAGAGATAAACCCTACTCCTAGCAATGACCCCAGAAATGATTGGTATATAATTACTTGTCATTAGCAACTAGTCACTCTTGAATTACTAACATTCCTAAACATGAAGTAGGTTGTCATCCCCAATTATATTGCTAGGAAATTAACATAGATTTATATTGTACTATTGTGACTAGGCAGATAAAATATATGAATAAGATATAAATATAAACTAATGGGTTCTCAAGCGGTTTTATAATAATTATACCGTTGTAGCATTTTACCTAGGGAAGTCTCCAGGGTTGTCAATTTATAATTATACCTCTGGGAAAGCTATGTAATAAACTATTATTGCCATATTGATGTGAAACTATGTGGACATGATAAGCAATACTACCTAAGTCGTATACTCTACTTATAACAGGCGAGAGGGTCACAAGATAAATAAAGATAAATACGGGTGATAGCATAATCATCAAATATCATAATTAAAGATAATCATCGAGCATCTTACTAGTCATAATCACAAATAGCCATTGGATAAACTACGGAGATAGGTCTATAACTACGTCAATTGAATAACTCTAATTAGTGCAACTACATCTAGTAATCATTGCTAAATCAACCCTAAATCATCATTGCATATAAAGAGGCATCAACTAATGAGGGTATTAAGACCTAAGTCACCTCCTTCTTCGACCGTGCCCATGCTAGTCCTACATACGGGGGGTGGACTATAGAGGAACTAACGTAGCTGTCACCTACGCAGACTACCACACGTCCCGGCATATCAGGGTGCACTCGCAGATAAACAAGACATCTAGACACCACGCCTACATATCGCCTATCATCTACCCATTGTACATATGGATAAACGCTATACGAGCAATTACATGAATTCAATAAGATCGAAGTAACTAAACTAGACATATAATCAAAGTAAACAATGACTATTGCAATTAAGAACATATGAATATATTTAGAGTAAAGTCTCCCTAATCTGAATAATGAATACAATAAAGTAATTAAGAACTAGATCTATTACCGAACTCTCGCTCTCGGCCAAACGGGCCGCCGGGCTCCAGATCCGATGAAGAACTAGATCTCCTCTACTTCTAATCTAGCTAGCTAATCCTATGAACTAGAAGGCTCCTAATGAACTTAAAGGCTCTTGATGCTTGATGGCTTGAGACCTTGATGAATAATGAATTGGCTCTCTCTAGGGGGGGTCTACCCTCATATTTATAGTCCGGTGGGATGCGCGTGCGCCGCAGGATCAAACCGACGTAACGTAGGGCCGAGATGCATCTTTGGAGGCGGTGGAGGAACATTCCGGAAGGAGGAGCAAACCCTAGCCGGGGGCCACCCGGGCGCCATGGTGGGGCCCGGCCCCCCACCGGGCGGCCTCCTCGCCCCCCCTCCCTTCCGGTGTCTTCTGAGTCTTCCCGAGTCTTCCCGTGATGTCCTTCGTGGGCGGATAAGTTTCGGGTTATTTTGCGTTAGAATCCCTCTTTTTTAGCTTTTCTCGAAAATCACCCCGAAATTACGTAATATGCAAAACTCGTGGAATTTGTCGATAAAGCCCTAGACTAGTGTGTTATCTTGTTGTCCATCGGGTAAAAGGCCCTAGTAAAAGTTGACGCTAACAAGTGTCAACACTTGCTTCCAGAGGCTCACACTCTCCCGAAGAGCACGTGCAGTCGCGAGACCGCCGTGCCCTTAAGATGCCGTATGATCGATACATGCATGTCCAAATGGGTGCGTTCTATTCAGGAAAGAACACGCGAAGCAAAGTACTGCCCGATGTGTGAATCCTCTAGGTATCCGGAGGTAGAGTCTGGCCGATGGCCAGAAGAGGCAGCTTGACATCCCCGTGTCAGTCGTAAGGCACCTCCCTTTCATACCAAGGCTCCAACGGCTATACATGACCGAAGAATCCGCCAAACAGATGACATGGCACAAACATGGCAAACGATACAATCCTGACAAGATGGTGCATGTATCCGATGGTGAGGCGTGGACCCACTTTAATGGCATTCATCATGAGAAGGCGAAAGAGGCTCGTAATGTCCGTGTTGCGCTTTGCGCATGCACGGGTTTAATCCTTTTGGCATGATGGCTGCGCCCTACTCATGTTGGCCCGTGTTTGTGATCCCCTCAACCTTCCTCCCGGTGTGTGCATGCAAGCACAACACATGTTATTAACGTTGATCATTCCCGGACACCCGGGAATCATATGGGTGTGTACATGGAGCCCGTGATTGATGAATTGATCAGTGCCTGGAATGGGGTATGGACATATGGCCGTGCTACAAAGAGAAACTTCAGGATGTATGTGTGGTACCTTTACTCCATGCATGATTTCGCTGCGTACGCCATGTTCTGTGTCTGGTGTGTTAATGGGAAGTTCCCTTGTCCAATCTGTAAGGAAGCTCTGAGGTTCATTTATCTGAAAAAGGGTACTAAGTTTTCGGGGTTCGACCTGCACCGACAGTTCCTCCCGCTTGACCATCCATTTAGACGAGACAGAAAAAACTTTACCAAAGGACTCGTGGTGACGGACCCTCCACCCTAGATGTTGACTCCTGCCGAGGTTCGTGAAAGGATAGAAGCCCTTGAGCTCAACTCAGAATGTGATGGCTTTGTGGGGTATGGTCTGCAACATATGTGGACGCATAAGTCGGGCTTGACTCGGCTTCCCTATTTTGATGACCTCCTCCTTCCGCACCACATTGATGTAATGCACACGGAAAGGAATATCGCCGAAGCACTCTGGGGAACAATCATGGATATTCCTGAAAAGTCAAAGGACAACCCTAAGGCTAGATTGGATCTGGCAATGTTGTGCGACAGACCAAAGCTAGAGATGAGGCCTCCTAGACGTGGCAAGACATGGACAAGGCCCCTACCGATTATATATTGAAAAGGCCACAAAGAAGGGAAGTTCTAGAATGGATATAGACTATAATGTTCCCTGAT
Source organism: Chrysopogon serrulatus (assembly GCA_015844335.1). NCBI lineage: Eukaryota > Viridiplantae > Streptophyta > Magnoliopsida > Poales > Poaceae > Chrysopogon > Chrysopogon serrulatus. Next base: position 348,021 of record JADLZL010004934.1, on the reverse strand, counting down.
GGATACGCAGCTAATCTGAGGAGAGGAGTGAAGTTAGACACTCTACGAGTCTTAGGGATGAAGAGTCATGACTACCACATCTGAATTGAACGCCTTCTCCCAAATGCGATGGTGCGAGGCTATTTCCCCGAAAGCATGTTTGGCTAGTCATGGTAGAGTTGAGCTATTTCTTCCGCCAAATATGTGCCAAGGAGATATCTCGTACCGTGATGGCGGACCTCGAAAAAATGGCACCCGCTTTTGATCTTAAGCTAGAGAAGATATTTCCACCGGGCTTCTTCACTCGATGCAAAGATTCGATTTTGCACCTCCCATACGAGGCACGAATGGGGGGGCCCGTGGCAAGCACCATTGGTGCTATCCAAATCGAGAGAGTTCTAAAGGTTCTTCGGAAGAAATGCGAGAAACAAAAATAAAATCGAGGCTTCCATGGCGGAGGCACATATCCTCGAGGAGGTGTCCAACTTCACAACAACTTATTATAGTGACAACCTTCCGAGCGCGCATAATCCTCAGCCTCGTTAAATGATGGTGGAAATGACTCGAACCTCGGTCTTTTTCGAGGGCAACTCGGAGGCGCGAGTGGATCAATAAACAAGATCTTGCTATATGATGAGTGGCGCCGCTATCATGTTCTATGTGTTGACCAACCTTGAGGAAGTGGAGCCATATATCACGTAAGTTGTGAAAGCACTTGTTCCATACACTATCATTATTTCTTGCATCTAACTCCTATGATCTCGTTGGTATAGGGAATTTCTTCATGAATACCGGGCGTCAATCGCGCCCTCCTAACCCGCAGAAGCGGATGCTCTTCTTAGAAACGGTGCCGGGAAATGGCAAACCTGAATTCATTTCATGGCTCAAGAAGAAGGTACCGCCTCATTTAGCTCGTTTTTAGTTACATCTTTCGAGTTGCATGCCAACCTTTCGTATGTGGTCTCTTGGCTTGCGTGCCCAAATTGATACGACTATGATTCCCGAGTTGAGACATGTTGCCGATGGCTTTGGCTTTAGGGTCAAGTCATTCGTGGTTATGATGTCAATGGATATCGCCTCCACACAACGGGTTACGAAAGCAGCTTCATCGAACCGAGAATAACAAGTTCGGGGGGTTTTACGCCCGGCAAGATGGGGTCGAGTATTATGGAAGAGTGCAAGAGATATACGAGCTCACTTTTCATGGTTCAACGCCATTTACTCCCGTCATATTCAAATGCCACTGGTTTGATCCTGCGGTAACGAGACGGACCCATTCTCATCTTGGTCTAGTCGAGATTCGACAGGATACCACCCTACCCGGAGATGATGTGTATATTGTGGCCCAACAAGCGACACAAGTTTATTATCTCCCTTATGCGTGCCAAAGCAATGAGCACCTGAAGGGTTGGGATATTGTGCACAAGGTACGCCACACGGCAAATTACATTCCAAATGATGGCGACTATAACTTCAATCCAAACACATACGTGGGAGAGTTCTTTCGAGTGTAAGGGCTAGATGGGAGGTTCGAGATAGACTTGACCGGCGATAGAAATGGAAGTTGGCCCGTAAATTGTTGATGACGAGGACGATGGAGATGAGGTTGAAAATGTGAGAGACTTACAAATGCTTGAGCGACATCGTTTAGGCAACGACGACGAGGACGACAATCCTCCATTGGGCGGGGTCGAGTACTTTGACATGTTTGATACCGACGATGAGGCTTATGATCCTGATCATGAAGATTATACTTAATACATGTAATGCTATTTATTTATGTTACCTTACGTTGTTGTTCTTACAAATGCCTGGGTTTTGTTTATTTAACCTAATTTTCTAATCATGTCTTATTGGTTCTTGTCAAATGCGGGTGCTTCGTTGAAGATGGTGGGCGGCCGGTCGGTGAACCTGTCCTCGTTGTACAACAAGACAAAAGCTGCGAGTGGCGTCTACTTCGGGGACCTCCAAATGGGAGGAGTGGGCGGAGGAGCAGGTGCACGAGGGAGCCGTCACCTCCTCGGGACCGTGGCGCGAGGACGAGCAGAGGCGCGGACAAGGCCGAGGACGAGGTGATAGCTCCCCGCACGGACGAGGAGCGGGAGGAGCAGGAGAGGAGGACGCGGGTGGGTGCCGGTTCTACTTCTTCCGGTACCTCGCCGAGTGTGTACTTTACGCGGTCCCGCGAGTCTCCTGCAGCACCGCACCCGACGAGGCGGCCGGTGATTCGCCCCGAGGGCCAAAAAGTAAGTAACTTCCATGGTATTACTATTTCATATGACATATTGGGAATTGAATTGTAAACCGATGCTATTGTTTAACTACTTTTCAGAACCGGTTGGTTGTGGTGCCGGGTGAGCACTCGCGCCCACCAAATAACGTCCCCGGGTCTTCTCTCGAAGACGCACTACCCCCGGTCCGTGACGTGCGCCGGAATGAGGAGCCTCCCCGGGCGTTCGAGCACTTCGCCCGTTGCCCCCGATCCGAAACATCAAAACAAGGCGGTGCGTGTCTTGCGGGAGTTCTAGGTAAGTCTTTCATCCAACCCTAACAATCTTAATGCATCAAATTTATTGCACTTATCTTCAAATAAGAAATTGACCCTTTATGTTTGCGTGTAGACTTTTTACAAATGCGAGAAGGGATACGAGGACAGGGGCCCGGCATGTGTCACTAGGGCCTGCAAGAAGCTCGTCACCGACATTCACTACGAGGCGCGTCTCCGGCCATCATCGTCAATTACCATGGCATCATCCTTGGGGAGAAGGTCACCAAAACACAAGCGAGGACGATGACGCCGACTCGGGACCAAGCACCTCGCGGTATATAAATGATATGATCTTTCGGTTTACACATGTCTACTTTGATCTACTTATATGTGAAATTGTGACGTGCGGGGCTTGCCCTTTGGTGGTGCTCCGGCCACCAAGACTGGCTGGGAGCGATCGTGGGCAGGTGGTGCGGTCCGGAGTGGGAGGAGACCCACAACGCTAAACGGGAGTGCCGCTTGATGATGCCCGGTGTATCGCACCATCAAGGCCGCCGCAACCTCGCCGGATACGCAAGCGCCTGGGTAAGCTAAGTCGATGATTCTTCCCTCACTAACTCGTGATTCTAACTCGTGGTCGTTCCTTCACTAACTCCGTTTCTTGCGCCTCAGCCCATGGTGGCGCCTTTGGCCCATCTTCAAGGCATTTGCTATGGCGCACAAGGGGGCAAGGCGTCGTCCGACGTCTCGTACAACCCGGAGGACCCGCCCGAGGCATACACCAACACCGGCGTGCACCGGCCGCCTCGGCGAGTACACGTCCCGCAAGCGGCGAGGGCGGTACACGACGAGGACTACGATCCGAGCACCCCCTGGACCTTGACCCGGAGATCGTCATGAGGGTGGGCGGAGGAAAGAAGCATGGGCGGTGCTGGATGGGCGGCGGCGTCATCGACTCGGCCTCGACTCCCACTCTCCCAGCTGCCGCGAGCACGAGCACGGACGCAAAGCGTGCCCATACGCCCACGGCCGCCCGGTTTCCACGGCTCGCTTACGCCACACTCGAGGTAATTCTTGTTGTTGTAAGCTTCGGTCGATGACGTTTCAATTATTATAACTCCACCTTTGCATTCTTGCGCGAGGCGGGATGGAAGCGAGAAAGGAGGGAGGCGTTGGACCGGCACCAGGTGGTACAGGCCCATCTCGAGGCCGAGAGGGCCGTGCGTGAGCGCGGGCCGAGGCGAGGGATGGCCCGGCTCATCGCCTTCGTCGGCCCGGATGGGGGCACGTTCGGGGATGGAGCTCCCACAACGCCATCTTGGCTCCGGTAGTAGTGCCGCCTCGGGCTCGGCCTCGGAGCTCAGCCTCCTCTCTTTGGGACTCCTGTAAGTATAAATGTGTATTGGTTTCGTTCGAACTTTGGTCATCACACGCACTAACCCGGTCTCTTTTGTGCGACCTCGGTCGGCGTTTCGAACAACCCGGCTTGGCCTACGGCCAGCGATCGCCCACAGCCTTCACCGGGGACGGGTAGCCAAAGTTGGCGAGGTGGGCCATGGAGTTGGCTCTCGTCCGGATTTGTGAGTTGGCCCTTGACCGTCTGCTTCTCTATTCAATAATACACTTGGTCCTTATGAGGTTTCGAGAGATTTGTGATCGGATTGTGATCGAATTTGTGATGTCTTGTGATGTGATGTGATCGGATTGCGATCGGATTTGATATATGTGATATGGTTGTTATATATGTGTTTTGGATGTGATTTATGTGATGTTTATGTGATATGTGTACTGTGTATGTGATATATACTATGTGTGCTGCGATTTAACGGAAAAACAAATTGGAAAAAAAAATTTATGGTCACTTTGCCGAGTGCAATGACCAAGCACTCGGCAAAGTGACCATATTTGCCGAAAGTGCTATGGTCAATTTGCTCTCGGCAAAGAATTTTCTAAAAAACCAGAATTACCTCTTTGCCGAAAGTGCCAACCGAGGAGGCACTTGGCAAAGATTTTTTAAAAAATAAATTGTTTCCCCGAGTGCCCACGCCGGGCACTCGGCAAAGGTTTTTTTTTTAAAAAAATAAATTCTTTGCCGAGTGCCCATGGAGGAGGCACTCGCAACGGCCTTTTTAAAAAAAATAAATTCTTTGCCGAGTGCTCATCTAGGAGGCACTCGGCAAAGAATTTTCAAAAAAAAAAAATTATTCTTTGCCGAGTGCCACGTGAGGGAGGCACTCGGCAAAGCCGCCGTCCGTTTTCTGCCGCCGTCAAGGCAACTTTTCTTTGCCGAGAGCCTCTTGTGGCGCTCGGCAAAGCCTTTGCCGAGTGCCCGAGAAAAGGCTCTCGGCAAAGAGCCCATTGCCGATGGAGGCTTTCCCCGGTGAGCTCTTTGTCGAGGCTACACACTCGGCAAAGCCTTTGCCGAGTGTGTTTTTGCCCTTTGCCGAGTGCCTGAGGCACTCGGCAAAGAACTGAAATCCCGTAGTGAAAGGGATTAAACCATTTGCCATCATATTTCTAGGTCCTAGACTAGATACCATGCCCCACTATTTCCTGTAGTTAACACATGATACTGATTTTGAATTAGTGCTATGAGTTCCTTTGTAGTAGGTGCCTTTTCTGTAGTTGGGGATGCCTTTTATATTTCTCTGTAGAGACTTATGGTTCTGGCACAGAATTAGGAAGCACGAAGCATGACAAACACACATGTATAGATTATGCTCTCTTCCAACTGTTTATGTGCAGTTGTGCATGCCGCTCTTTGTTTTCGTACCACATGCAGCTGCTGGTAATATCCTACATGCTCAAACAGGTTGCTATTCTTCCTGCAGTCGACAACCAAATAGCTGAGTGTGCCTCTTGAATTAATCTGCGGCTGCCTCAAATGAGCTGTAAATCTGGAGGTTGCTCCATAGCTTTTTTGTTTTTGCCTGCATGTAGTCTTCTAGTGCTCATGTTATCTGAAGCCAGTACAAGAATGAAGTCAGGGCTTTTGGGCTTCTAAAAATAGAGATGCTATTTCTTCTTACATGAAAATAGAATGTGCTACTATTGTTTGCCTATGACAGAACCTCCTTTCAGTGTGCACCATGTTGGGATGTCAAAATAACTTTTGTGTATGTACTTATTTCAGTCTAGCATTTATTGGGCCTTCTGCTGTGATACTAACCTATGATGTATAAAATGCTCTTGGAGTCTTGGTAGATATTTCAGAACTGTTAATTTCGGTCCCAAAGTGGCAGCAGGGTGTCAAAAAGGGTCAGATTGGTAATCATTTTTCTTCTTTGTTGTGCTCTTCTGAGGGGAAAAAAAAAATCAAAGGTAAAAACAATAAACTTTAGTTAAAAAATTTCCTCTTTTGGCGATTGATTCTTTGATATTGAATCAATAGAAATTACTCTTGTGGTATATAGTGGCTCCTTATCCTATACTGCAGCTTTCCATGCCTTTGTTTTATTAAGATTAAGATAAGAAAAACAATGGCTACAAGTTGGTAAATCAATGTTCTAACAACCTTCGCCAAGTTCATTCTAAATCAATGTCCTACGTTTTTTTTTGCATAGGCCTTCAGAATTGTATGTAGTCACTCCTTTACCTATATCTGTTTGCTGCCACTCCTTTCTACACGTACTAACTTAAGGTCTTCTTCCCTTTTGCATCAGGAACTTCAGGACATTGAAGTGATTCTGCACTGTGCCATTGTGCCAATCATACTTCACAAACCTATCTTCGGAAAGGGTAAAAAAGAAAATTTTGAGGAGCATCTGAAGATTTTGCATCAGGAACTTCAGGACATTGAAGTGATTCTGCACTCTGCCATTGTGCCAATCATACTTCACATAGGAAAGGGTAAAAAAAGAAAATTTTAGAAGCATCTGAAGATTCCATGAAACCTGTTGATTATAATTGACATTTTTACTACATTTGTTGAGGCTCAGACATTGGAGAAGGCAGTGAACTCAACCTTCAAAGCCAGTTACCTGATCGAAACTTGTGAGTGCATGTATCTTGGACCGGTGAACTTCCACCAGTAGTTTATATAGAGGATCCATGTCCGAATATAATGAATAGGTGTTCTTCCTTTTCCAGAAAGAAAGGACTATTTTTAGTTATTGATACACATGCTGTGTATAGTTTCAAACCATATTTTAGTTTAATAATGTGATCCAGTCGCAGTTGTGCCATCATGGAACTAATACTGCTTATGGGTATGTGATTTTGTTCGCTGGTTGATATACTTAATGCTAAAATGATATACTTAATCTTCAATGATGTGAGGTAAGCATGTTTAATATTTACGGGTGTTCTCATGCGGACAGTTCCATGCACCAACACGGCCAGGCAAACACCTTGAGCAATCAATCATAACACGCAAAGCCAGAGCAGGCGCGCAGGTGCAGCGGAGCGCGCCCAACGTGCTAGTTGGAATAAAGAAGGTATAAACCGAAAGGCGCGCAAAGCTCCGCGGTGGACTCAGCAAGGCCGGAAAAATGTTCATTGCTTACGCGGTTGTGCTGGGTTCTTTGTTTTAATTTCTCGTGTCTGTTCCCCGTCGTCATCGTTCACCTCGAAGGAGAGGGAAATTGGCGGATCAAAGAAATGTGGCTGCATCTTCTTTGACGGATACTGCTACGTGTTTCGCTCTCCTCATCAACGTGTTTCGCGGACGCGGACAGACACTCGGCACCGGTAATCAACTTGTTTGTTCGCTTGATGGTTGAAACGGATCGAAACGGACTGAAATAGCTGGATCGGCTGGATCTTTTGAAGAGAAAAATACTGCTCGTTAGTTGTTGATAAGTCAAGTGAACAGATTGGTTATAACGCGGCCGAATCGCTTTGCTGTGAGCTGCTCGGCCCGTCGGCATTATTGGCGAACAGTAGGTGGCAGACGTCAATACGGCACAGTCCGCGCGAGGGCATCAATCCGAATCCGGCAGGCCTTCGGTTTCGGGGTGTACCACTGGAGTCGTCGCATGCCTGCAATAATCGAGGCCTGGTGGGCCAGCCGATAAGAACTCATCAATTTTCCCTGGGACGACGGGACGACGTTGGAGCGTGCTCCGTCCGCCAATTGGCGGGGCCCACGCATGTGAAGGTGCGCTGCCCACGACCGCCTCAGGTCCGCCAATAACCCATCAACGCGGGGCCCGTCGCACCTCATTCCAGACGCAAGTGGGACGTGTGGGGCCCAAGACCTCGACAGAAAATTTAATTACTATCGTGCCTTTTAAAAAGAAGTCATTTTAGACTAGATTTAGATTAAACATTAGAAATACAAATTATAAATAACTTTTAAGTTGTTAAATTTAGAAATGTGAAAAAACTATATGAATAAATTTGTCTTGAAAAATATTTTTATAAAAGTATAAATATATCACTTTGTGATGAGTAACTTTATAAGAATATAAAAAGCTATATTTTAGAGATAGTATCGTTGTCCCTAAACGATTTCTATTTTCAAGTATATTGTTGGCGTCAGCTGGGCTGGCAAGTTCTATAAACACAAGAACGCGCTAGTATTTATTTATACTCCCTCCATATTGCAAATAAAAGTCGTTTAGGACAACGATACGGTCTCTAAAGTATAACTTTGACCTCATATTTTTGTAAAAATATTCATCACAAAGTGATATATTTATACTTTTATGAAAGTATTTTTCAAGACAAATCTATTCATATGGTTTTTATATTTTTAAATTTAACAACTTAAAAGTTATTCATGATTTATGTTTTCAATGTTTAACCAAAACCTTATCCAAAACGACTTCTATTTCTTATACGGAGGGAGTGTAGCGCTCAGTGGAGGGCACGACAACAACAACAAGAACCAGAACAACTTAAAGGGGGCACGACAACAACCTGCGATGCATCGTCACACGTAATTGACTCACCCACCTTTGCCTTGTCTACTATCGGAGCTAGCCAGCTATAGGTGACGAATTCGATAGAGGCGGAAGCTAGACGTGAGAGATCAACGGCCATGGCGGAAATCGGAGGGATGCTCGCCGCTGCCGTCCTCAAGGCGGCGGCCGGGAAGGTGTCAGCCGCCGCTGCAGATCGGGTCATGCTGCAGTGGAGATTCGACGACGACCTGAGGGACATGAGGGATATCATGGAATCAATCGAGGCGGTGCTTGACGACGCGGAGAGGCGCTCCATCAGTGAAGCGTCGGTGAGGTTGTGGCTCAAACGCCTCACCACAGCCTCCTACAGCATATCCGACATGTTTGATGAATTCGAGGTCAATACTAGCAGGAAATCGGCTTTATGGAAGGTACGCATGCACCTGATTCGTTCAATCACTAAATCAGATCAGTACTACTGTTCGTTTTTATTTGGATGCGGTTTCCTTAAAAAAATCATAAGCATGTCATATTTTGGTCTATGCGCTTGGTTATGAGAGCTTTTAGTGTCTCGTTCCTTCTACAAAGATGAGGTCTCAAAAAGAAAAAAAAAAAGTAAAGCTTCTCTAATAACTTAACGAGCTGTTTAAAGTTGTTTTTACCAACGGATACTTGTTTCACTTATGAAGCTATTTTGACTATGATCTCACAAGGGACTGGTGGTGTCAGATGGAGTTGAAAAAAAAATCTACCTTTTTATTAGGGCCTATTTTGGGACGGCTCCAAATGCTGATCCAGAAAAACCAGTTTCGGATCTCATTTTTCCACCTTAATTCTATGAAATCTAAAGCACACAAAAATCCGAATTTAGGGATAGATCCGTAGATTTCGTGGAGCACCTCACACTACCGAATCGGCTCTTTGCCGAGTGTTTTTTTTCGGCACTTTTAAGCAAAGAGCTCTTTGCCAAGTGCCAAAGAAAAAAAAAAATCGGCAAAAAAGGCACTCGGCAAAGATCCTTCTTTGCCGGGTGCGGGGCCTTACTCGGCAAAAGAGTTCTTTGCCGAGTGCTTTTTTGGCACTCGGCAAAGAGGCCTCTTTGCCGAGTGTTATTTTTTGGCACTCGGCAAAGAAGGTCTTTGCCGAGTGTTTTATTTTTACACTCGGCAAAGACAGATTTCAGAGTATATTTTGGAGCAATAAATTAATTTAAATAAAAAAATTTCAACTACAAAGTTGTATAACTTTTCAAGATCTACAACTTTTATTTTGGCCATTTCTTAATTTGACAAAGTAAAATTAAATCTATTTACAAATCTCACATATCTCTCTCGTAGTTTACGAAACTACAAGAGAGATATATAAGATTTGTGAACAATGTTTCTACCACTATGTCGGATGATCAAATGACCAAAATGAAAGATGTAGGTGTTGTGAAATTATATAACTTTGTAGTTGAATACATTTTAATTTGAATTAATTTTGCTAACTAAAAAAATACAATCGCATTTCTCAAATTTGAAATTTGAATTTTTGAAAGTATCTCGGATGGAGAAACATCCAAAATAAAAGTTATAGATCTCGAAAAGTTATAAAACTTTGTAGTTGACAACTTTTTCATTTGAATTTATCTTATCATGCGAAATCAGATTCGAATCCGTTGAAATTTGAAATTCAAATTTTATAAACAACCTCGGATGGAAAAAATCCTTAAATAAAAATTATAGATCTCGAAAAGTTATAAAACTTTGTAGTTGACAAGTTTTTTTATTTGAATTCGTTTAGAGTCTCAAACAAGCAATTTCACTTTCGATTTTGCATAATATTTAGGGAACCCAAATGAAGTGTAGACATAAGTGATCGTGTAGTGTAGTGGTAGGGGAGGTTCAGCGAGGGAGAGGGTCATGAGTTCGAATCCCGCCGACATGAAGTTTCGAAAAATGCCACGTAAAATCCTGCTAGATAGAGAAGAATGAGTGTTGGTCGGTGGGGCCCTCCCCCCATTAAAATTTTTTTGCTATTATTTTTGGGTTTTTTTTATTTTGATCTTTGCCGAGAGTGTCGGGCACTTTCGGCACTTTCGGCAAAAAAGCTTTGCCGAAAGTGCCCGAAAAAAAACACTCGGCAAAGAGGTCTTTGCCGATGGATTCTTTGCCGAGTGGCCTTTGCCGAGAGTGCAACACTCGGCAAAGCCTTTACCGAAAGTGTAATATGGGCTTTGCCGAGTGCATGGGGCACTCGGCAAAGAAACGAAATCCGGTAGTGTCAAGGGGTGCACTAAAAACCCAAGTGCCAGATCTAGATCTGCGTAGCTAGGCAAAAATTACCCATCATGCCTCTAAGTAGTGGAAAAATAAGCAATTCGTTCCTCTTTCTAGTTTTCTCCGACACCGCTGTCGCCCTCTTTTTGTTTCTTTCGGTAAAATAGCCATTTTCATCCCCTGAACTATTGCCCAAAGCTCACTATGGTCCCTCAACTATCAAAACGTCCAGTTTAGTCCTTGAACAATCGATTTGAAGTCAATCTTGTCCACTCCGTGTCATAACGCGCCATGTGTCTAGGAGTTGACGTGAAATGCCAATTCTGCCCCTCGCCCATTCTTCGGTAGCCGGCCACGGTCACATCATTGTTTCATCCCATTCTTCAGTAGCTGATGTGTCTATTTTATGCATGGCTACTAAGCATAGTCTACTTTGTTCCATTGGCTAACCAGTCTTGTTGTTCTCTAATTGTTTCGTGACCGTTGCCGTGACCAACTGCTGAAGAATGGGATGAAACGGCGCCGTGACTGTGGCCAGCTACTAAAGAATGGGCGAGGGGCAAAATTGACATTTCACGTCAACTCCTAGACACGTGGCATGGTATGACACAGAGTGGACAAGATTGACTTCAAAATCGATTGTTTAGGGACTAAACTGGACGTTTTGATAGTTGAGAGACCAAAGTGAGGTTCAGGTGATAGTTCAAGGACGAAAATGGCTATTTTGCCTTTCTTTCCCATCGCATCGAACTCCCCTGGCCGCGCACCCTTCCCTAATGTCTTTCTCGGCCGCGACGCCCTTCCCTGGCTGCGCCGCCCTCCCCCAATGTCTTTCCCAGCCACGACGCCCTCCCACTACATCTTCCCTAGCCATGCTGTCCTCCCTCGGCTGCGACGCCCTCTCCTTATGCCCTAGGTACGTAGCCACGCCGGTTGCACGGACCGCAACACGCCTGACCACGCCGGCATGGGCTAGCCTTTCCTGGCCACGACGCGTAGGTGGAGGGTGGTCTCCCGCCGCCGTGAGCTGGCCCTAGCGCTGGCTCAGCTACCCATCTGCCCTGTGTGAGCGCCTGCCTCTGCGTGAAAGAAATGAAGGAGAAGATGAGGTGACTGACGCACAGGCCTAGGATGACAGTGAGACAAAGGAGAGGAAGAAAGCTCCCACTCATGGGCTGCAATCGGATGGCTGTTGGGCTAGCCCAGCGGATCCACACTGGAGCTCTTTCCCAACATTTTTTTTGGCAATAGTGGGAGCTCCCAATTAGAGCAATTATGTCACTAGTATAGAAAACGTTATTGTGGCGGTTAAAACAGATTAACCGTAGTGATTTTCTAAACCACCAGACAAAGGTTACAGTTAATCGTGATTAATCGTGGCGGTTTTTCTGACTGCCATGGTTAATAATTTTCAAATTTTTAAAAAATACTTTTCTAAATTTGAATTTGAAATTGAATTTAAAGATTGAGTACAGACAAAGAACAAGAATCATAAACAGATATCACATATGACATCATAAACATATATACATCACATCATTCAAGTTACGACTTAATCTCGACCAACATTAATTCAAAGTTTTTCTCCTGAGTGTTTCTCGGCTACCTAGCTAGAGGGTTGCATTTTTCCTAACGATTGGCTTCCTTATTGGATCCTAAGAAGATGTCCGACACCTTATAATCCTGGATGCGTTTCTAAACTTCATACTTCTCGTTGTATGCTGATTCGCTCTCTGTGTTGAAGAACGGTCCCCGTTCATGCATGCAGTCCTAGATAAATTTGCATATGTCTGCTACTATTCGGTTAAAGTTCTTCTACCCTATTTCTCTTGGTCTCTACTTTTTGAGTGCTTTATTGAGCTGCCCCTAGCTGGTGCTGAATTCGAGGCACGCTTTGAGGTGCTCGCAAACATAAAATCCGCTTTGGGAGGTTGTTTGGTGCATTGCATGAAACGTCTCTGTGCAAGCTCCATCATGAGCGGTGCAGGGTTCCATGACCACAAATTGATGACACACGCTGTGATGAGCTTCTTGCACCGTTTCATACGCTACGTCGGTGCGTACTTTCCTCCCCGTGCACCCAATTCTTACAGTTCTGCCTTCATGCTGATGGACGGGCAGCCTAATCACATTTTCATCTCGGATGTACTTTGTGCAGCAGTTCATGAACTCCTCAGTTGTGTATGCCTCGATCATAGAGCTCTCCGGGTAAGGACGTGTGTACTGAGGGTCGACATGAAGCGCTTGTACGTCCACATCCCATGTATGTATAGGAGCCTAGTTTCTGTATCTCATCCGCCATGTGCATCATCAGGTGTGGCATAATATCGAAGTAAGATGGTGGAAAGCACATTTCTAGCTGGCAAAGAGTTTCTGAAACAAAGGATTTCAAGGCAGGTAGCTCATCTTTGTCGATGACCTTCTAGGCGATATGGTTAAAGAAGTAGGACATCAGTGTGATGACCATCTTCACATGCTCTAGACTGGTAGCCCTAATGACAATTGGAAGGAACAACATCAGCATTGTATGGCAGTTATGTGAGTTGTAGTTGGTCAATGTGAGGTCTTTTATTGAGACCAGGCTCTTGATGTTGGAAGAGAAACTGGTCGGGAACTTTAAACCCCTAAGCCACTGGCATATAGCCCTCTTTTTGTCTTTTGTCAGGTTGTAGCCCACTTTTGGGAGGACGCTTTTCCATTTTGTAGTGGCTGTGGTGAAGGTTTGGCCTGATGCCCTAGTTGACAAGATCCGTCCTTGACTTCAGACCATCCTTTGTCTTTCCCTTTTGTCTAGCAGGACATCGATCGTGTTGTCGAATACATTCTTCTCCAGGTGCATGCGGTCTATGGCATGGGGTTTATACAAGTGCTTCCAGTATGACTGGTGCTTGAAGAAACATGATTTTTTATTAAAAGGCCCATAGATAGATGATGTTGCTTCTTCCTCCTTATTATCATCATCATCTCTCTTCTTCCTTGTCTTCTTGGCTGTTTCCTCTTCCTCTATTTCCTTCTTTCTAAACTCAACCTCCATGTCCTTGACGATGACAAAAATGTTTTTCCCCCACCTCGTCTATGCGGGTACATCATGTACGTTACGGCTCATCATTGTTGTCGAAGTAATTGTTCATCTCACCTTTTCAGTACCTGTGGCCCTTGGAAAGGAATTGTTTGTGCCTCATGTACACCATCTTGTTGGATCCCTTTATATATGTAAGCGTAGCAGATACCGTCGATGCAAACTATACAACCGCTCTTGCCTTTGATCTGCCTCGACAATGAAAAAAGACTAGGTAATCGGTGATGGTGACAAAGATGATGGCTTTCAGAGTAAACTCCTTTAAGAACCCGTCCATTATGTTGCCCCGTTTCTCCCACAGTATCTCCATGTCTTCCATCAGTGGCTCTAGGAACACATCTATGTCATTGCCTAGCTACTTCAGCCCAGAATAAGACATGTTAGTAAAACATACATGTGTTTCTAACATAGGAAGGGAGGTAGGTTGTAGATAGTGAGGATGATTGGCCAAGTGTTATGGGTGCTTCTAAGGTCACTGAATGGATTCATCCCATCGATGCTTAACACGAACCTAACATTCCTCGCCTCGTCATTAAACTCTTTCTTTAACATGGCATTGAAACACTTTCACTGCTGGCCATTAGAAGGGCATCGTAGCTTGCCATCTCACTTCTTTTGCTCATCAGATGCATGCCACAACATCAGCTAGGCATCATTTAGGTTCCTAAATATACAACGTAGGTGATCGATCATCGACAAGTACCACATCGATAGGCCAGGGCTCCTCCTCTGCATGTAACCCTCTTCTTCCTCCTTCGCTTGAGGCAAGATCAGCTTCACACTACTCTTCTTGGCCACCTTCTTCGGCTCGGCTAAGGTCCCTCATCGTTCACATCCACGCGACAACTAGGATTCTTCTTGTATTGACTCGCGCCACAATGCGGACAGTTATGCAAGCTCTCGTACTAGCCCTGATACAGGATACAGTGGTTAGGGGAGGCATCGAACTTCTTAACATTCATCGCCACTGGCCGAATCAGCTTCTTCACCTGGTAGGTGTTAGCTTGCACTTTGTTATCGTTTGGGAGCACGTCACCAAGGACACGCAGGAGCTCATTGAATCTAGTGTCTGATCACCCAAAATGAGCCTTCAACATGAGCATCTAGAGGTTAAAATGTAGCACATCCACTCCTTTGGACACTCCTTATATATAGAGCGGATCAATTGCCGCTTGCTTCATCTCGCTAAAATTCTCCAACCACTTCACGTTACCAAACAGAATATCATCCTTGTCGAAGCAGTTAAGTACGGTCTCAAAGGGCTCCATATCCTCTTTGGTCTTCATAGGCTTAACAATATCGTCATTGTTCTTGCCATCGCCACCGCCGCCATCACCTTTGGCCATGTCTTAGGCTAATGGATTAGCCATTGTGATATGATCGTGATGATCATCAGCATTGTCGGCGATGCCAACAACTTTGCTGCCACCGCTAGGACCTGATGAGGGTTGTTGCCCTCCTTGGTCTGCATCAGTAATAGTCAACGTGTTTCCTTCAAACGACAACTGGTACTTGCAACTATGTTTTCGCTGTGAAAAGTCCACACCATGTACTCCTTAATGAAACCAAACCTCATCATGAGGTGAGATTGCACCACATTGTCTGCATGGGCTATCATGTCCTTACAACTAGTACATGGACATATGGTGGTCTTGCGCTTCAAACTGAGATGATGTTTCTTTGCCATAGCGATAAAATTTTTCACCTCATCAAAAAAGCTCATTTCTACCCTTGAAGTCTAGTACATCCATTCCGATAGCTCCATGCCAACCTTCTAAATGAAAATACAGCAGAAAAGATGTGTGAGAAGCAATATTTATAAAAAGACTACATATTTTCTCTCTCCTCCATGATTAGATCTAATATGGATATCTAATCTAGATTTAGAGACCACCCAATATGCAAAAGTTTAAAAAGAGAGGGAAAAGAGGGGTGGGGGAAAGTGGGAACCTCTCTTGAGTGTGCTCCTCCTCCAAGTCCAAGTCAAAAGTTCAAATTTAAGAGGAATTCATGAAAATCTAGTTCAAAACTTCCATCTTCTAATGGCAAAGAGGAGGAAGTTGTGGGGAAGAAGATGGGGCAGGTCGGCCTTTTATAGGCAAGGATTAACCGTGGTGGTTAAATTAAGAGAAACCGCCATGGTTAGTACAATTTAATGTGAAGGTTGAATTATGTTAGCCATCATGATTAAACAATTAACCGTAGTGGTTGGTGTAACACCATGGTTAGTATCTCTTAACCGTGGCGGTTACTATAATAAAATAGCTATGGTTAATCATTGACCATGGCGGTTACTTACTCGACGGCTGGGGCTGCCCGGCACCAATTAACGCTGGCCACCAATTAACGGTAGCGGCCGTCCGAGGCAACCATCATGATTAATAAATCGTTAACGCCGCGCAAAAGATTTTCTGTAGTAGTGTATGGTGGATTGCTCTAGATTAGTTTTTTCATATTCGGTGCTCCCCCAACTAGCCCTTAGCTTCAACTCTCTGTGTGGGCCCGTGCATGAGATTCTGTGAGAGCATATTTGTGGAGCTTTACATATCAAACTATTTTTTCCAAATGATTCATTAAAATAGCTTTAGCTCTACCGGTAGGGCTACTTGTACTTTAACACCCCTGGCAGTACCGTTGTAGAGCATTACCACACTTCACAACAGGATCTAGTTAAGAAATGATTAACTGGTAGCAATAAACGTCAACCCAAACGAGCATTGAAATATGTTTTAATCTCCAAATAAAATATGAAAAAAAACTCCAACACTATTTTAGATACAACAGAAGTATCCATAAAGATGTGAGTATCATGGAAAAGTGGACGTGTGCTGCTCTCCCAGCCCATAACGTATTCTTAAAGTTCATGTCCCTAAGAGAGGTAAACAAGCGTACGAGATTTATTCACTAAGGTGGTTACAAAATTCAACGTCCTCATAAAATACCCGATGATTAATAGAGATGGTCATTTATTTACTGAGGTACAAAAAAATGACTGTCTCGCAAAATCAATTTACAGAGATTGTCATTTTATTTACGGAGGCAGTTGCAAAATACCGGCCTCTAAAAATAGATTTATAGATGTGGTCATTTTAAGACAACCGCTTCCAAAACTAGTCTATTTTTGGAGGTGGTTGTCTTAGGCTCATGTATAAGCCATACTTATGGTTTCTCAGTTCATTCCTCTACTCACTCAGCCACTCCTCCACATCCGACGGCGCCCTCTCCCTCCCTTTCTCCCCCTCTCTCCCACCACTTTGTCCCTCGTTGCACGATCGGTGGTTGGTGGTGGAGCTTCTTTTGCTCTCCCACAATGAGATCCGGCAGCGGCAGGCTCTCTCTCCTCCCCCACGGTGAGATCCAGAGACGGCTTCCTCCCTCCTTTCCCATGGCAAGATCCGGTGGCGGTGAGCTCCCTACCCTCTCCCATGGGGAGATCCGACAATGATGCATCCCTCTCATCCCCCACACTGAGATCGGCAATGGTGAGCTCCTTACCCTCTCCCATGGCGAGATTTGGAGGTGATGCGCTCCCCCTCCTTTCCCACAGCGAGATCAAACAGTGGCAAGCTCCTTACCCTCTTTCATGGCGAGATCCGGCGGCACCTCCCCTCTCCAACAACGAGATCTGGTGGCGTGCTCCTCTCCCGCAGCGAGATTCAGTAGCAACAAGCTTCGCCCTCTCTCCCACAGCAATATCCTGTGGCGGGCGGGCTCCCTCCCCTCTCCCATGGCAAGATCCTGCCGCGGCAGGTTCCTTCCCTCTCTCATGATTAGATCCCGCGGTGGCGGGCTCCCTCCCCTCTCGCATGGCGAGTTCTGACAGCGGTGGGATCTCCCCCTCTCCCATGGCGAGATCTGGTGGCTTGTGGGCTAGGAACGGGATCATACGCGGGCTCAGGAACAGGCTCATCGGCGGTCCCGTGTTTTTTTATTGTTTATCGATTAACCTAGGAGGGTGTTCTAGTGAGCCCACCTGCGTTAATTGTTTAACCAAGATAGGCAAAGCAACCACCTCTATAGCTCACCATTTACCCTGACCTTTGATTGGAAGTGGTTGCAATGTCCGTCTCCATTAATCAAAAAGGCCTGCCTTAGTTAAGCTTTCTATAGTAGTGGCTTTAACAAGGATATTCAAATTACAATTGAATTAAGAACAATGGAGAAGCCATGACTGGGTGACAAGATAAATAAGAAACATTCATGAAAATCAGAGTTTAGTATGCGAAGGTAATTCCATTCATAGAATAAATAATAAAACAACCAATCAATTTGTAAATGCATATGATGCGTTGCAATGCAATTTAATGCATGAATACCATAATCCACCCTCTCAAATGGTAGGAGGGATGCAACCACATTTCGTTTCCTCAATGTGCATTGTTGTACTGGTATGGTGTCATGCCTCCAGCCATAGACATGAATCAATATGAATACCAACAAGGAGAGTGCAAATGTAGACATGGCTGAAAACTGAGCCATCCTATACAAAATACCTCCCGTTGTAGCAACGATTTTGTAGTAGTGAAATATTGTTCTAATTCTAGCATCCTATTTTTTATTTTGCACCTGGGCCTCAAATTTTCTTGACACGACCCTGCAGCTCGCGTTCAGCTACGAGCATGCAAGGACTAGGGTAGGTGCTGCGGTGCTGATGTGGATGGATGGATGTTCGTTCGTTCGTTCCGTATTACTTCAGTTACTATTACCTGTATTACATTTGGCCCGCACTGAAAGAAGAACTTGGTTCCTGAGGAAGAGAAGTCCACATACCAGTTCTTAAATAACGGTCAACATTAGGGCCTCAAAGCTAATGTTAGTGCTAATGTTGGGGCATAATTGTGAGGGACTGGTGTGATAATTTGTTAGTGTTAAAATGCCCCCCCCCACATGTGTTTCTAATGTTGTGTGCAAAAATTGTCAAAGTTTCATTACATTTGAAATATATGCAAGTGTTATCAAGTTTCTTATCTAAAATATTTTAAAATCTATCAAAATATTGTCCAAATATTTCATGTCAAAATAGGAGTCAAATCGCATTGTGCATAGAAAAGTAGGTACAAATCTGCATGGGTATACTTGTCTTTATATAGCTGAATTGACGCAGTTAAATTCTCTAAATGGAATAGGGGCAAACTTAGTGTTCAGTTTACAAATATAGGGTGCAACATCAGCAAATTCAAAAAAATGATAGTAAAATCACCATTGACCCCTAAAGTAGGATCATAAAAATAAAAATCGCTTTTATTTTTATATAGTTCCATTTGGACCGCTAATATATGACAAAATTGTCAGGCAAAGGTGTAGTTGGAGATATTTCAGTTTCAAATATACTAGTAGATGGATATTTCAGTTTCAAATATACTAACAGAACCTTTTTTCCTTTCAGTTCAAACTTCTAAATCCCATGCTCACACTTGCTTCTGAGATTGGTATGGTCGTTAAGATGAAGAAGGTTAGGAGGAAACTGGAGAATATCTCAGAGCAACGGTACGCATTCAGTTTTACAGAAGGCAACGGGTCGTATGCACAGCAAATTATTGATGAACGTGAAACAAAGTCAGAGGTGATAGAAGCAGATATCCTGGGAAGGGATCAAGAAAAACGGAGAGTAATAGCTCTTTTAACTAGAGCCAGCACCTCATCGGAGTTCATTATCCTTCCTATATACGGCATTGGAGGTATTGGGAAGACAACGTTAGCACAACTGCTTTTCAACGATAAGCATTTCAAGGACTATGAGAAAGCTTGGGTATATGTTTCCCAAATATTTGACTTGAAAAAAATTGATGACACTATAAGATCACAACTTCAGAAGGATCAGAGGCAGCTAACCGACACACAAGAGCCAGATGCTGATCCACCACTTCCTAAGAAGATTCTGATCGTTTTAGATGACTTGTGGGAGAATGATGACTTTAAGGTTGATGACCTAAAGCATACCCTGAAAAGGGTTTTGAATGGACACAAAGTTCATGTCATTGTAACCACACGAGATGCTGATATTGCTCGGAAAATCCAAACGACCGAAGCATACCCCATAGAACCTCTGTCATCTGATGTATGCTGGACGATAATTAAACAGATTGTTGGATTTGAAGGAAGAGCAGACAGAGGAAGGTTAGAAGATATAGGCCAGGAGATTTCAATGAAGTGTGGAGGTGTGGCACTAACAGCTCGAGCTCTTGGGTACATGCTGAGATCCAGGAATTTTTATGGATGGGTTTCTGTAAAAGACAATGGCATATGGAATGCTTCTGTGACAGGATATACACCTTCGCCATATGATAATGTTCTTGCATCCTTGAAATTAAGCTACATAAGTATGCAGCCATTCCTAAGGCTTTGCTTTGCTTATTGTGCAATCTTTCCAAGGGGCCACAAGATGACTAAAGATGACCTCATTTATCAATGGGCTGCTCTTGGTTTTATTAAACCATCTGATGAAGTCTGCACCTGGCTGCATGGCGAGAGCTGCATTATGAAACTATCAGGGATGTCATTCTTACAACATTCAAGATCCCCTTCGGTGAGTTATTATTTGTGGCATACCTCTACTATCGAAAAGTTACTTTTTTCATTTTACTTGTAAATCAACAACTAACAAGACAAAGCTGCTTTTGTTGCAGTCTTATGGGCAACTTGGAGAAAATGCTGCATTATTGACGATGCATGACCTAGTGCATGATCTCGCAAGGTCGATCATGAGGGATGAAGTTCTTGATGGTGGCAGAGAGTGCAAAATTACTGAGTGGGGCAAGTACCGTTATGCTCTCCTTGCAGATTGCAGGAGGCCATTGAATTTATTTGAAGCTTATCATGACAATATTAGAGCCATTCGTTTTCTGGAAAGTGTCAAAATTGGGCGTGATGCAGCCGAAATTTCAAATGCTAGGTACCTGCGAGTCTTGGATTTTGGAGAATGTTCCATACAGAACTTGCCTCCTTCTATTGGTCAACTAAAGCTATTGAGGTATCTCAATGCTCCAGGGATCCAAGATGCAGTGATTCCCAGTAGTATCACCAAGCTCTCAAAACTAATTTACCTCAACCTCCGTGGATCTTCTGCGGTTGCAGCACTGCCAGAGTCAATAGGAGAATTGAATGACCTAATGTATCTGGATTTATCAGGTTGTTCCGAAATTAGAGAACTGCCAGAATCATTTGAGAAGCTTAGACACTTGGTGCATCTTGATTTTTCCAAATGCTCTCATGTTAAAGGTGTATCAAAATATTTGGTTAACCTCACTAATCTGCAGTATTTGAACTTATCATACTGCAAAAACATTGGACTGGCGCCAGTAGCTTTAAGTAGCTTGACAAGATTGCAATACTTGAACTTATCATGCAGCTCATATTTTGTTGGGATGTCAAATGGTGAAGTTACCCTCTCCAATGGTGGCGTGTTGGGCACCCTCTCCAATCTGAAATATTTGAACCTATCAGTATCATCAGCAGAATGCTCATTTCTGGAAAGGCTCCCTGAAGCTTTGGGGAGCTTCACTGAACTCAACTATTTAAACCTATCAGGTTGTAAACAGTTGGAAGAATTACCTAGGTCATTTGGACAGCTTAGAAATTTGGCTCATTTGGATTTATCTGATTGCTATCAGGTAAATGGTATACCAGATGCTTTGCGTGGTCTTACCAAACTCCAATATTTAGATCTATCAAGGAGAAGTGATGCACATTACCTGCCAACTCTCCAAGGGCTGTCGGAAGTGACCAGAGAACTCACTGAACTCCGGTATTTAAATTTATCAGGGAGCATAGACTGTACTTATAACCCTCAAACAGTGGCAGCGGAAGGTGGAGAAGTCTCAGATCACATTGGTAGTTTCCTTGACATTATCAGCGCCCTTTCAAATCTAGAACATCTAGATTTGTCTCATAATCTTACTCTTTATACTATACCTGATAAAATTTGTAGCCTCCGAAAGCTACATACCCTGGACCTCAGTGGCTGCCGTAATCTGGAAAGTGTACCCGAAAACATAGGTGACATGGAGAGCCTGAAATGTATCATTACCAAGGACTGCCTGCGGTTGGACATATCCACCGTGAGAATCAACACTTGGATCTGGTTGCCATACTTCATGGTAAATGTTGCCGAAGGTCAACAAAGCAGCAATCTTATTCTCCTTAAAGATGCCACTCCTCCTGAGTTGGAGATAAGTGCCCTTGAAAATGTAATGTCCGTAGAAGAGGCACAGAAAATAAAATTGAAGGACAAACTAAGTATGGTAATACTTAGACTTTATTGGACAGGTGAAAAGGAAAGATTTGTAGAGGACATGGAATTATTGAGAGAGTTTGAGCCACCAAGCAGTTTAGAAGAGTTTGAGCTAAGAGGTTACAACAGTGTCAGCTTTCCTACATGGTTAATGGACATTGCTATTTATCTCCCTAATCTTGTCCGAGTCAAGTTGGATGGCTTGTCCCACTGCAGTAGTCTACCACCACTTGGCCAGTTACCGAATTTAAAACATGTTAATCTCACAGCAATGCACAGCATTGCCAAGATTGACAGAGGCTTTTGTGGTGGCGTAGTAAACGCATTCGCTCGATTAGAGGAATTTTTCATATACAACATGGAAAGCCTAGAAGAGTGGTGTACGGTGAATTCTTATGGTGATGGTGAGGATGTTGTGGATGATCAGTTCATGTTCCCCAACCTCAAGTTCCTAAGGATATGTCGATGCCGCAAGTTGAAGCTGAACCCATGTCCGCCAAGAGTCAATGGAACCTGGCACATAATAGATAGCAATGGTGTGCTACTGCAATGGGAAGATATTTCTCGCAACTCCTCCTCTGCTTTGGTACATTGCTTGAGGGTCACAACCTGCAGGGCTCCTCTGCATCACTGGAAGTTGCTTCACCACCTTCATGGGCTCAGTGAGTTAGTTCTCGAGTATTGTGGTGATCTAAGTTGCTCGTTAGAGATCATTCAAGTCCTTGGCTCCCTCCAAGAACTTACCCTGAACACTTGTGGTCGCATCAGCATGACATCACTACCAGAATGGCTTTTAGAGCTCACCTCTCTCCAAAAATTGAAGATCAAGGGGTGCGGAGGCCTGAATAAATTGCTAGTGAGCATGCGACCCCTCAGCTCTCTCCAGTCACTGTCTTTGCATGGCTGCCCGGACATTCGAGCACTGCCAGAATCGTTAGGTGATCTTGTGTCCCTGAACAATTTGGAGATTTCTTTCTGTGAGGGCATAGTGTCCTTGCCAAAAAGCATGCAACAACTTGTCAATCTTCAAAGACTAACCATTTGTGGTTGCCCCGCATTAGAGCATTGGTGCAAATTACCTGAAAACGAGATGAAGATTAGTCACGTCAACGAGGTATGTCTGTATACTATACTATTGGCCTATTTATTTGGTTCTAATTATTTCTACTGACCATTTCTTTGGTCATCTCCAACAGAGCTAATTATTTCGTTGTAGTGTCTATTGAACCTTTACACTTTAGGGTTGTCCAACAGTGACATATATGAAAGCTCCTTTTGATCATCATGGCACCATACATGCACCCAGAATCATAGCTTGCGTGTCCCCTTGATGAGACCTATATCAATTATTTTGGTTGGCAGTTGTCAAATACAATATCGTTTCTAGTGAGTTGATGTGCCCATATATAAAAGCAGCCGCTCCTATATCTGTTCATATGTCTTCCCCTTGATTCATCCAAATATAAGTCGTCTGTGTTGTGTGCTGTTACTATATGTCACAACCATCCATTCATGGAAAATACATTAACATTCTCACATTAATGTGTTTTCTTAATTTTGTTCCTGTTTTTCATATCCTTTTGTTTTAAGGCACCACTGGGCATTGCTTTATTTAGACAACATATCACCAAATATTCTTGAAATGAATAAAACATAATGTCAAGAAGGCACAGTCCAAAATTCTTTATATACAATTTGTATGATTCATGTGAACTGGAATTTAAGCTGGTATATGTTTTATATTTTGTGAATGCTAACAGAAGGTTTGGTTTTATCTATTATGCAGAAAAGGTTTAGCCAGACAATATGAGGCTTCAAAATGAAGGCTAGTTAACTATGGAAGATTCTGTGGATTCATATATGAACAACAGTTTGGACATGAGACTGCGAAATGTAGGCAGAGCCATCTTGGACCTCCACACTTGGACGTGCCACAATGTTGTATGTTGTAGACTTTTTACCATGTAGTGATCTTCATGGTTTTCTTTCTTTCAGTCAAGGTACTCCCTCGGTCCTAAAATACAAAGTTTCGATGGTTCAAAACATAGTCACAAAGTTTCCAGGTTGATTAGTTTGAGGAACATGGTACCCTACTTGCAAGAGATTTTTACATTGCGGCATCGAAAATGACCCCGCATACTTTAGTCAGGTCGACAAACCTAGGATTGAGGGTCAATGTCTTGGAACTCTCATTTTATGTGACTATGGTTCAAAATTTATCCTGAATTATAGGGTTAATTTGTGCATCACTAAATTGCTATTATTTCCAACACCGTATAGCCGGACATGGATGCGGGCGAAGTGCCCCGTGGCCAGCGCCGCCTGCATCCCCGGTTGCTTCGGGTACGTGCACGGTCGCCGTCAGCGTGACGCCGAGCCGGCCGCCGTAGCGACTGTTGTACGCGTAGAGGCGCCGGGCCAGCTTGTCGTAGTGCGCCCGGCGCCCGGCCCTGGTCGATGTAGAAGTTGACGCCGTCCAGCGCCGCGTCACCGAACGGGTGGCAGAGACCCGGGCGGGAGTCACCGAGGTATGCGTCCCATAGCTAGGTAGGCGGCGACGTCGGCCGCCGACTGCGTGGACAGGAGGGAGTTGTTTTTTTTTATACTCAGCCCGGCCATCACGGCCCTGTATTAACATGATCTTGCACCGCCAAATCGCGAGCAAGTAAGCTGGTTACACAATCCAGGAGTGGTTCAGTCCAAATACAGTACTGACCAGGGTCCCAAGACATGCTCGTCGCAGCGAGCTCATGAGCTACCTCATTACAAGAACGTGGGATATTACAAATATCAGAGCACACAAAACTATCGCATAATAAGATGCGTAGGTCTTTGAAGAGGCCACCGCCGACTGAGAGGTCACTAGCCTGCGAGATGTTAGAGCTTCTTTTAACTGGGACGAATCTGTTTCGATGATCACCCGAGAGATGCCGAAATGTTCCGCAGCCTCCAATGCTTGTTTGCACGCCATCGTTTCAGCTAGGAGTGCATCATGGACGTGGCCTAGATGTCCAGCCCCAGCCAGTACCCCGGAGCCTGTATGATCTCGTATGATGAAGCCCCAGGCACCTGCTTTCAGCTCGCTGACGTAGGCACCATCAAAGTTGACCTTCAGGACACCTTCTGGGGGTGGTGACCAGCGTCTCACCATTTGTCTTGATGCTTTTATGTCAGGCGTAGTGCGAAGTACATCCCCTACCATTTGTAGAACAGACCACACTGTCTCCTGGCAGGGTTGCATCAATTCGCCTGCATTCATTTTGTTTCTCACATCCCACCAGCGCCACAACAGCACCACGATCCTGTAACATGTGTCCTGCCGCAGCTTTAGAATCTCTCTAACAAAGTCTTCTGCCGAGCGGGTTTGAACAAGCTTGAGTCTGTACTCCTCCAACGCTAACTCCCTCCAGCATTGGCGAATAGCTTAGCATTTCAT
This sequence comes from Chrysopogon serrulatus, assembly GCA_015844335.1. Lineage (NCBI taxonomy): Eukaryota > Viridiplantae > Streptophyta > Magnoliopsida > Poales > Poaceae > Chrysopogon > Chrysopogon serrulatus. The sequence goes on along the minus strand of JADLZL010004934.1, from coordinate 322,702 downwards.
AAAGCAATGGCCACCATCTTCATCGTACCGAAAGCAGTCTGGGCACCATGTGTCGAGCTTGATCCCCCTCCTTCCAATATTCATTTTAAAAGCCAAACTATTGTGAGCAACACGCCAGAGGAACTGTTTGATTTTTGGAGGACCCGGTAGCTTCCAAATCTGTTTCCAGATGTTCGGGCTTGCATTCCTCCCAGGGCATGATGAAGATTCGCCGGGCTGTTTGACCCGCTGGATTTCTGCTTCGTCTTCCAGCACATGGTACGCCGACTTCACAGAGAACAATCCCTTCTTGTCAAAGTGCCAGGCCATAGCATCATCTCTATCAATATGGACCGGTGTAGCTAGGATCTCCACCACATCTTCGTCCCAGAATAGGTCCTTGACCAACTAGACATCCCATGACCCCGTTAGAGGGTCAATCAACTCTGAAACTTTTGTTAGGACAGTGTTGCCACGGGGTGTTCTTGGTCTTCTAAAGGAACCAGTGAGTAGCCAGGGATCATCCCAGATACGAATGCTATTTCCATCTCCAATGCGCCATATGATACCCTTCTCCATGGCCCTCAACCCTCTCACCAAGCTCCTCCAAGTATATGAGATGCCCGGTCCCTCTATTGCAGCACACAAATTTCCATCTGGCCAGTAGCTTGCCATGAGTAATCGAGCTACCAGAGAGTCCGGATTCTGAAGCAATCGCCAGCCCTGCCGTGCCAACATTGCGAGGTTAAATAGGTGAAGATCCCGATACCCCAAACCTCCTTTCTCCTTCCTGCAGGATAGTTTCTGCCATGAGATGAGATGCATCTTTCTATCATTCTCCTGTTGTGCCCACCAAAATCTACATATCATCGCACTGATTTCATCGCATAGGCTCTTTGTGAGATCAAAACACGACATAGCGTAGCTTGGGATAGCTTGAGCCACGGCTTTAATTAACGTCTCCTTGCCTGCTCTAGATAAGAGCTTCTCCTTCCAACCTTGTATCTTTTTCCACACTCTATCCTTCAGATATGAAAACATTTTTGCTTTTGATTTGCCCATATACACAGGTAGCCCCAAATACCTATCACTCTTTGCCTCCTGCGACAGATGCATGATCGACATAAAACCATCCTTTGCAGCTTGGCCAAAGTTCCTACTGAAGAGAACCGATGACTTCTCTTTGTTTATAACCTGCCCCGAGCAATCTTCATATAGTTGTAGCACATGTTGCAGATGATTTGCATTCCTATCATTGGCTTTTAGGAGAAGCAATGAATCATCAGCAAACAGTAAGTGAGTCACGCTCGGCGCACCCTGGCATATAGTCACCCCTTCTAGTCTGCCTTCGGGTTCTGCATTATGTAGTAGATTGGAGAAGCCTTCTACACATATTAGAAAGAGATAAGGGGACAACGGATCCCCCTGTCTGAGACCCCGTGTGGGAGTAATCTGCTCTGTCAAATCCCCATTCACCTTTATCTTGTAAGAAACTGTCGAGACGCACTGCATAATCAGCTCAGCCCAGCGGCTATCGAAACCCATCTTCTGCATCATTCTTCTTAGAAAGTGCCACTCGACTCTATCGTAAGCCTTGCTCATGTCAAGTTTGAGAGCCGCGTATCCTTCCCCTCTGCCCTGTTTGTTCTGAAGAAAGTGTGTTAGCTCATACGCAATCAACACATTGTCAGTGATGAGCCTCCCCGGGACGAAGGCACTTTGATTTTGAGATATGATCTCCGGCAGAATCACTTTCAAACGGTTAGCAAGTACTTTTGAGGCAATCTTATAAATCACATGGCATAGACTAATAGGGCGTAGATCTTTATCCTTCTCTGGATTCTTTACTTTCGGAATTAGAACAATAACAGTTTCATTCCACCCCTCCGGCAGTCCCCCACCATTTAGGAAGTGTAGCACTTCCTTTGTTATATCCTCTCCTACCATGTCCCAATATTTCTTATAGAAGAGTGAGGTCATACCATCTGCCCCCGGAGCTTTAAGATCACCAATCGCATCAAGCCCCATCTTCACCTCCTCTGCACCGAACGGCTGCAGCAGTCCCTCATTCATCAGAGGGGTCACTTTTGGAGAAACAGCCTCCATCAGTTCCTCCATTCTTGTACCTACAGAAGCCAAGAACAGGTCTCAATAGGTGTTAGAAATCAAGTCCCTAATCTCCCCCTCCTCCTCCACTACTCTTCCTCCCTCAGCTATCAACTTCTTTATCCTACTCCTTCTCTTCTTCTCCGAAGCATACTGGTGGAAGAAATGGGTATTCCGATCACCCTTATCTAGCCAGTGTGCCTTTGCCCTTTGGTGCCAGTATAGATTTTTTTTCTCCTCTAACTTCTCTAATTTGTATCTAAGCATCTCCTCTTTTTTCACCGACTCACTCCCCAGCACCCGACGTCTGCAAGCCTCAAGTGCACGCTTGGTGTTTTTGATCTGTTTCTCCAAGCCTCCCAACACGTTCCTTCCCCAGTCTCCCAACTCCCTCGCCACCGCCTTAATAGCCTCTCCCACATACGGTGCGCTGGGAAATGTAGCATCCAGTCCTCATTTGCCACCGCTGAAAGGTCCTAAATGGATAGAGGGGGGGGGGGGCGGGTGAATAGCCTAATTAAAATTTTTACAAAGCACTAAACAAACCAGTTAGTATAACAAATGGCAAAGCGAGTGTTACGTTAGCCTAGTGGGGGGTTGCAAGCCAACCTAACCAATTCTAGCAATCCTAATACACTAGGCACACTAAGATTAATGTCCTTAGCAACAAACTATACTGCACACCCTAATATGCTACTTTGCACAAAAGTAATCACGAGAAGAAGAACCGAGGAATGTAAACCGTGCCTTCGGGATGATGACCAATCACCGTCTTGTCAATACAATGAAACCCAAAGAGATGATCCAATAGAGAAATCCAAGTTGATCTTAAAGGATTAAACCACACAAGAACACCGAGGGACACAAGATTTTTATCCCGAGGTTCACGTGCTTGCCGGCACGCTACTCCCCGTTGTGTCGACCACACACTCAGCAGTTTGGTGGCTAATCGGCGTCACAAGCCAAGCCCTCACCGGGTGCCACAAGAACTCACACAAAGTGAGGGTAACTCAATGACACGAGATTCCACTAAGAATTCCTTTCGCGATCTCCCGCGGGGTGGGATCAACACCCCTCACAATCACCTCCGGAGTGGCCAAGGCAATCTTCAACTTTGCTCAACTCTGGCTCGCTGCTCCAACCGTCTAGGTGATGGCAATCACCAAGAGTAATAAGCTCAATCGCAGCAAGAACGCTCACTAGTACCACTAGATGCTCAATCACAAGGCAAATACACTAGAAGCTTTTCCAATCACTCTCTAGATCAATGAAGAGGCATGCAAAGAGAGGGAGATGGTTTGCTTAGCTCTAGGGGATGTCAAGAATGTCAAAGTGCCAAGAGAGTCTCCCTAGAGCCGGCCAATTTACTTATATAGGCACCACACAAAGCACCCAACCAAGAACAGGTTTCTGCGCGTCGACCGTGTTGGTATTTTTAACATCACTTCACGTTAAGTTGTCATCCCTAACATGATACCAAAAACCAAGGATAAAAATAATCTACACGCAATGACTCTAAATAGAATATATCCGCAAGCGCACAGATAATTCTCCCGTTGTAGCATTTCACCTAGGAAGTATTCTGAGTATCGTTGAATTATTTTATGCCAAAAGGATAAAGGAGCATTCATCTATTAGGAGTGGGCAACTTATAAGGATTAAGAATAATAAATGAATAAACCCTATCATAACCTATTACACTAATGCTTTAGCAATAACTAGTCAACAGTAACGATAAATGATAAATAAGTAATTAAGATAAATGGTATTCCAGAGATAGAATATAGAGACTCACTAATGTAGTAAAACAATCTCGAGATTCAGTTAGAGTAAAGGAAACCTATGTAATTACTAATATAAAGTCTACAGCCTACGCCATGCTACACATTTTCATCTATAGTGCAATAAACTCAGAAGACATCATAAGGAGCATCAACTAATGAGGATATTAAGACACAAGGGTCACCTCCTTCGCGACCGTGCTCGGCTAGTCCTATGTACGGGGGGTAGACTACAGAGGAACCAACGCAGCTGTCATCTGCGCGGACTACCACACGACCCGGCACATCAGGGTGCCTCCGTAGGTACACAATATATCTAGACACCACGTCTACATAATGCGCACCACCTGACTCACTCGAGTACTGAATCAGGCGCTTTACGATCATATAACAATAATCATCATAAATCACATCTATATCGAATATGCAACTAGAATAAACTAAGAACTGAATAAGTAGCAATATTTTAAAGTAGAGCAAAGTCATAATGAAATACAAGATAATATTACCAATTTCTAGAAGACAGATCTGGAATCCCGAGCGGAGCGCCTGATCTCTACTTGAATCTTGCTAGACGCCTATACTAAGAACTTGAAGAACTAGAGCTCTACTTCTAATCTCTGGAAACCCTAACTTCTGACTACTCTTGACAAATGAAGCAGGAGGAATGAATTCTGTTTGTGGGAGGGGGGTCTACCCCTCTATTTATAGCCCGATGGAGTGCACGCGTGCTGCAGGATCAAACCGACGTAACCAAGGGCCAGGATGCATCGTGGGAGGCGGTGGAGGAACATTCCGAAGACGGCGGCCAAACCCCTAACCCTAGGGGCCGGGCGGCGCCATGGTGGGGTCGGCCGGCCCCACCGGGTGGCGGCTGCGGGCCCCGCCGCTTCGGTGTCTTCGAACCTTCCCGACCCCGTTGGTGGTGTTGTTGCGTTGCGCGATAAGTTTCGTGGGTAGATTTGCACTCCAATCCTTCTTTTGGTCTTTTCTCGATAATTCCCTAAAAAAATCGACAATTCACCAAAACTTGTGGAATTTGTCGAAATAACGCCTATGGTTCTATTGTTGCTTCTTGTTAAGTGATAGTTGACGGTATAAAATTTACGCTTAGTGACCATCAACAATACCCCCAAGCTAAGTCTTTGCTAGTCCCTTAGCAAAGTTGACTTGAAATAATACTTCCGTGGTATCTTATGTTTAATTCCAACAAATACTTGAGCATTGAATTTTAAAATTCTTCTCCGATTATAATTCATCAATGTATCTTTCAAACTTATCCTTATTCCTTTCAACGTGGGGCTTTTTATACTTTAATTGAATCTTAGGCGATTGAAAGTTAGAATAATCAAGCAAGCACTGTATATATTTCATTCTTCGTTCATGCACTACTCCAGAGGTTTTCCCTTCATTTGAATATGTATGGATTATTATCTTGAAAACCATGAGAGTCTACTAACAAGATTTCAGTGGACTACTTAAGCTATGCATCATGACTGAATGTGCTAGTGATTGAAATTATATTTTCAAACTCTTATGCAATATTCTCTCTTTTCTGTCTTCTGAGAAATGTGGGCTATCTCCCCAGCGGATACTTTTTGTACCCATTTTTTTCTCTCAGGCGGGTGTCTTTGCACCCCTTGTTTTACTCTCTTTCTTTTAATTTGGCACATACCCCTTTGATATGGCATCTTTTGGGCTCATACTTCTTTGGTATGGCATCTTTTAATTTTATAGCCCACACTCTCCTTTAGACTTCTAAGAGAGAATTTGTTACATAGAGTAAAACCCTTTTTGTGCATGTGGATTCAATCATGAATGCATAACAGAATAGTCTACTTAAATCATATTAGCAAGATGAATTATCAGCTTGCTTGATTTAATTCTTGCAAAATATCTAGAGCTTAGCTATCACTCGAATGAAACATATATTAGCTCAAACCTTTTTTATATCATATCTGCCAATTACTTAGACTGAATCATAAGTTTTATGCTACCCACAGGTATCAAGTTTTTAGAATAAATTTTTAGAGTAGATAAACTTCATATAATTTGCAGAAGAATTTTGAATTCAAATGCTAAATAATTGCAGGTAATTAATTGCTTCATCCAGAGAGAGAGAGATTTTTAAGAGCAATTCGGAATTAAAGGCAAATTCTACCTACTCTACTGAAAGTAAATACTGAGAAATAAATGACAGAATATATTTAGAGGTGAAAGGTGCTCACCTCACAGGGGCTCTCCCCCAAGCTGCATGTTGCCGTGCTTCAATAATGTGGTGGAGGTGGTGGTGGATACCCCATCTGGTCTATCAGGTACTCCAACCCGGTCTGCATATGCTGCTGTCCTTGGTGTAACTGCTCGAACTGCTGGTCCGCCCGGTGCTGCCACTGTTCCTGCTGGTGAAACCTGTTATCAACCTGGTGTTGCCACTGCTCATGTTGGTGCAAGGTGTCATTCGTCTTTCTTGTCCCTCGCTGAAGGTTAGTGAAATATGTAGACATAGAAGGGAAATCATTAATGGGAGTCTAAAAATGCTGTTCAGGAGGCGGCATATAATCATTTACGGGTGGTGCTTGGTATGGATACAGTCCACCGGTGGTGTACTCCATATTTCCGCGTACAGAAAATGATGCACGACCTCTCTGAAAATCCTGTCCGGTGTTATCTGGCTCCTGTGTGGGGAATGTTCCCCATCCTGTGGATGTGGAAGACTCTCCTTGCTGATATGTGGCTTGGTCCTCCCATCCTGAGTGGGTGGACCACGGCTGATGTGGCTCATGTGAAGCACCTGGATCATCAAAGTTAGTGTAATGAAAATAAGTTGGACCTGATGGTGCTGGGTTTGCCCCAGTGTACTCAGTCCTGGGCACTCTGCTGATGCGTGCTGATGGACACCTGCCAATATTAGTTTTCTCCGGAAAAGTAAAACTATCGACAGAATAAATTCCCAAATCCCCTCCGGGCAGTTCGTACTCATTTCGGTAGTTCTTATAAATCATGACTATTTTATTACCCCGGCGTTTTAGCATATGAGCACAAAAGAAAAAGTCATATCCAATAATTCTACGGGCATCAGGAATAAATGTGAGTGTAGCCTTTGACAATAAATCTAATCCCATAGCTAAGCGTCTAATCCAAGACGTGAAAGAAATGCTGCACTTTCTCATGGGAGGAACGGTTTTCCAGTAGTTCAACATCATTTTTACAGGTGATGCTTTTCTCTTTTTAATCATGATGTATAATAAATGTAATTCATCTTGTCTGATGGTGTTTAATTCCTCTCTAGGGAAGAAAGTAAAAGCTAGCCATTTAAGCATAAACCTTAGCGTTGGATGGTGAACTTCTTCATGGTATATTTTTTTGTTTACGTTCTGGTTTCTTAGCAAAGATGCTCTCCCAAAAATCATTTTTATTAAAATCCCGGAGAACATCAGCTATATTCACTACACACTGATCGGAAAATCCTAGTGCTATACTAAAGGTTTTCCATGAGAGGGTGAAAGGTTTATTGAACATCCTGAAGTGAACATTATCATCATCAAAGTCTAGGGAGCTAATAAATTCTACGGTGAGTAACTTGCTACCCTGCTCAGTGACTTCCCATGCATCTTCCCGTCCAATCATTCTAAAAATGAGCTCAAACTCGAAATCCATTCCGGTTTCATGGAGCAACGCATCATCAAATATTGGGGTATGAGTAAACTCTTTTGACTTAACCACATTGAATATTTTGAGTTGAGGCCTAAGTGGTAGCGAAATTTGATTAAGGCCCGTTAATTCATACCTCTCTTCCCGTTGGGAAGAGGATGACGGGTTGTCATACTCAAAAGGTGATGGCAGATCGACGTCCATTCCGGAGCCTGTACATGAAGGTACTTGAGATGATGTTTGGCTTCGGGTGCTGCGGAAGGAGAGTGTTCTCCCAATGCTCCTCACCGCGCCTTTGAGCTTCTTGTTCATCTTGCCTGTAGAATGAAGAACAAGAAGAACACGGCAGGAACAAACAAGAACACAAAAACTTGAAAAAGAATTGGATTAGCGACTCAGAGAGAAAGGGAAAAGGGATTTCTTGTGATGAACTTCCAAATTGCTTTCCCTCTCTTTACTTTTCTCTTTTTCTTGCTAATTAATGGATGATTTGGGCAAATGAAGTTTCGTAGTTGAAGGTGGACGAAGAAATGTGCTCTCTGGACTTGGAATGAGTGAGTGAGGGGGTGAGAGAAATGGAGAGCAGAGAGGGAGTAGTAGGGCGCCGGCCGGCCCCACCTGCTGCCTGCTGGTGTCCAAACTTTGCCAATGTCGACATATGCCTATGAATGATCAATATGCTACCCCCTAGGTGCTACTTTCGGTGGCAGGAAGGAGTGGAGATGGTACATGCATGTGAGTGATAATTTGAATTTTTGGATGGTGGTGAATAATTGGTGGGTGAGATGTGATGTGAGGTGATGTGTGTGGGTCCCATATGTCTATCATATTTATACCGTATAATGACTCAATAATGAAAAACTAAATTACTTTTATGAATCTACGAAAAATTAGAATTCTAATGATGGTATTTTTTTATAATTTTCTGCCACCACAATAAGTTTCACTGACAGGGATTTGCGCTCCGTTAGTTATAATTTCATGGGGCTTAGATTTTATATATGGTATGCTTATGTTTAGTTCTCTTTGATAATGCAATTGGTAAGAAAAATAAATATGCTATTTAATGCGAGAATTTAAATTACTGATAACTACCGAGTTACCTCCCGGCGAAGATTCGGGATTTTTAAGTCCACCGACTTGGACTTCTCCAGTTGAATTATTCTTTATGATTGATCTCCGCTGTCGGAGATGTTGATGCATCTTGTTCTTCTTGATCCTTTAGAGTTTTGCACTGTTCGGGTCTTGGCCTGAATGTGAATCGCTCTTCTTGCCCATTAATGGTGAATATTATTTCTCCAGCTCCGACGTTGATGGTTGCATTTGCAGTGTTTAGGAATGGTCGCCCAAGGATAAGAGGTATCTTCCTCTCTTCCTGCATGTCAAGTACCCCAAAATCTACAGGAACGAAAAAGTCACGGATTTTTACCAGAATATTTTCTGCTATCCCTGCAGGGTAGCGGACTGATTGGTCAGCTAGTTGCAAACACATTGTTGTTGGAGTGAGCGTGGAATACTCGAGTTTGTCGAAGACCGTCTTGGGCATGACGCTGACGCTTGCTCCAAGATCACATAGGGCGTCCTCGAACATCTGGTTGCCTATAGAGCAATCTATAGTGGGACATCCTGGGTCCTTCTTCTTAATGGGAGAAGAATGTAGGATTGTCTCACTACATGCCTCTGTTAGCTTGATGACTTCGGTCGAGGGTAGTGGTCCCTTGTTGTTGAGGATGGCTCGAAGGTACTTTGCGTATGTAGGTACCTGCATAGCATCTAACAACGGAATGTTGATATATAATTTCTGAATAACCTCTACAAACTTACTGAACTGATCGTCAGTGGTGATACTTCTCCTCCTTCGTGGGAAAGGTAGGAGAGTAGTATCATGGAAGTCTTGCGTTAATTCGGGCTCTTGTGGATCAACTGTTGGTGAAGGTGCTTCAACTTCTTTTTCTTTATTGTTCTTTTTAGCTTCTTTGTCTATCTCAAGACTTGAATGTGAAGGTCTACGTGCCCCTTCCGGGTAGGGTGGATCACGTGTAACCTTACCTCCTCTAGTAGATATTCCTTTAATCTGTTCATGGTTAGTGGCAGACAAAGTAGAAGCTAGATGTGTAATCTGTGATTCTATCTTTTTATTGAACATTATTTGCTCTTTAACTGCTAGAGAGAAATTGTCCAATTTTGAATTAATTCCTTCTAACATTTTATCATTAAAAGCAAGCTTCTTATAATTACTCTCATTAATTCTAGCTTGTTCTAATATTAATTCTCTCAAGGGTGGTTGTCTTTGATTTGAATTGTAATTACTTTGATACTTACCTTGGCTTGTTGCCTGAGGTTGACTCCATCCTTGTTTCTTAATGATTGCACTGATATCTTCTTCATATTGATCTTGAGGATTGAATGCATCTTGAATGGCTTGACGATTTCTTTTATAATTATCCCTCTACTCTAGCCAGCTCAATAATACATCCATTTTGGTTGATAGTGCACACAACTCCTCTGGAACTTCTTCACTTTCATGGCATGTCTGAGTGTTGAATGTCCAATTCTGATTTTCTGCCATCTTTGCCATAATAGCTTCAGCTTTTCCAGGGGTGAGTGACATAAATGATCCTTCAGCAGTGGCATCCAATTGCTCACATGACCTTTGGGTTAGTCCATGATAGAATGGTTGCATGAGCAACCACTTCTCCATTCCATGATGCGGGCAGTCTGATATGTATCCTTGAAAACGCTCCCATGCTTCTGGAATAGGTTCACCTTTCTGCTGATGAAATTCCAAAATCTTCCCTCGTAAGATATTCGTTCGGCCTATTGGGAAAAACTTCTCTAGAAAAGATTTCGAACATTCTCCCCATGTCTTGATTTGATCTTTACTCTGATAAAACCATTGCTTCGCTCTTCCCTCTAATGAGAAAGGAAACAAGCGAAGTAGCACGACATCTTGAGGAATGCCTTGAATGTCAATGGTATTGCCAATCTCCAGAAAATTCTGCAGATGGGCAATAGCATCTTCATCCTTCTTTCCACTAAATATGATAGCTTGCACCATTTTGATAAGGCTTGGCTTGATCTCAAAATCATGTTCTCCAAGGTTGAGAGTTGGACCAACGCGAATATTCTCGGTGCTTGGAGCAGAGAATTCACGCAGAATCTTCTCAGAGATCGCTTCTCAAAATAATGTAAGACCCTTCTTCCTATGGTTGTTCCTGATAAGAGTTAAAATACTACAACCAATCCTGCACTTACCCTATAAAAATTGCTAGATAAAACATGGGTAAGTTTGCTAAAGCAAAAGGTTATGATCTAGGTATAATTTTAATATTTTGTTTTCTATAAAGGGTTCTACGAAAGATTTACTCATATGAAATTCTAAAGAAATGTATATATCCTGGCGAATCAATAAATCCTTTTAAGTTATCCTAATAAATAAAATTGCCATTCCCAGGCAACGGCGCCAGAAATGCTTGTTGCTATTTTTAACATCACTTCACGTTAAGTTGTCATCCCTAACATGATGCCAAAAACCAAGGATAAAAATAATCTACACGCAATGACTCTAAATAAAATATATCTCCAAGCGCCGCAGATAATTCTCCTGTTGTAGCATTTCACCCAGAAAGTATTCCGAGTATCGTTGATTTATTTTATGCCAAAAGGATAAAGGAGCATTCTATCTATTAGGAGTGGGCAACTTATAAGGATTAAGAATAATAAATGAATAAACCCTATCATAACCTATTACACCAATGCTTTAGCAATAACTAGTCAACAGTAACGATAAATGATAAATGAGTAATTAAGATAAATGGTATTCTAGAGATAGAATATAGAGACTCACTAATGTAGTAAAACAATCTCGAGATTTAGTTAGAGTAAAGGAAACCTATGTAATTACTAATATAAAGTCTATAGCCTACGCCATGCTACACATTTTCATCTATAGTGCAATAAACTCAGAAGACATCATAAGGAGCATCAACTAATGAGGATATTAAGACACAAGGGTCACCTCCTTCGCGACCGTGCTCGGCTAGTCCTACGTACGGGGGTGGACTACAGAGGAACCAACGCAGCTGTCACCTGCGCGGACTACCACACGACCCGGCACATCAGGGTGCCTCCGTAGGTACATAATATATCTAGACACCACGTCTACATAATGCGCACCACCTGATTCACTCGAGTACTGAATCAGGCGCTTTACGATCATATAACAATAATCATCATAAATCACATCTATATCGAATATGCAACTAGAATAAACTAAGAACTGAATAAGTAGCAATATATTAAAGTAGAGCAAAGTCATAATGAAATACAAGATAATATTACCAATTTCTAGAAGACAGATCTGGAATCCCGAGCGGAGCGTCCGATCTCTACTTGAATCTTGCTAGACGCCTATACTAAGAACTTGAAGAACTAGAGCTCTACTTCTAATCTCTGGAAACCCTAACTTCTGACTACTCTTGACAAATGAAGCAGGAGGAATGAATTACATTTTACGGGAGGGGGTCTACCCCTCTATTTATAGCCCTGGTGGAGTGCACGCGTGCCGCAGGGATCAAACCGACGTAACCAAGGGCCAGGATGCATCGTGGGAGGCGGTGGAGGAACATTCCGAAGACGGCGGCCAAACCCCTAACCCTAGGGGCCGGGCGGCGCCATGGTGGGGCAGCCCCCCGTGGCGGCCGCGGGCCCCGCCGCTTCAGTGTCTTCGGAACCTTCCCCGACCCCGTTGGCGGTGTTGTTGCGTTGCGGATAAGTTTCGTGGTAGATTTGCACTCCAATCCTTCTTTTTGGTCTTTTACGGATAATTCCACGAAAATCGGATAATTCACCAAAACTTCGTGGAATTTGTCGAAAATAACCCCTATAGTTCTATTGTTGCTTCTTGTTAAGTGATAGTTGACGGTATAAAATTTGCACTTAGTGACCGTCAACAGACCGGACGCGGGTTAAGTGGTGACGGACGCCGTCCGGTCCCAGCGTCCGATCCGTCTGGCGGCCAAATGTCAAGCTTCGTTTGAATATAGCCGTTGCGCCGCCAACGGCTCGATCACTTCGTCTTGTTGTCGACGTTGACCGGACGCGTCGTCACTACACCGGACGCTTTCGCACCGTGCGAGTCCGGTCGCCCACCCGAGAGCTACCAGAGAGGTCATTTCTTGACCGGACGCGTCCGCTGCCCACTGACCGAATGCGCCCTGCGTCCGGTCCACACTCAGCTCAGCTCGACCGCAGCCAGGACTTGGCACCGGCAGTCCGATCACCAGCGTCCGGTCACCCTGGAAAACATGCCGGACGCCACAGCTTGACCGGACGTGTCCGGTCCCCTCCAGGACAGCGTCCGGTCTCTGAGTGACTACTCATCATCCGAAAACCTCCGAGTCCCGCCTCGCAAGCTCGGTGGGAGGGTTTTACACCCAAACACCATCAACCCTTGCTCTCATGTGCCAACACAAAAGTGTCTCTCCACTTGTGCACGTGTATTAGCCTTTTCAAATGAATTTTGGAAGAGATTGTTAGCACACTAAGTCCCTAATGCATATGCAAAGTTATTGCTCACCTAGTGGCACTTAGATAACCGATATTGCGCGACATTGCCCCTCTTAATAGTACGGTTATCAATCCTAAATCCGGCCATCAACTTCTCTACTCACCTATGGCCAGTAAAATAGAAATGCCCTAGCATATACCTTTGCCTCTAGCATTCCATCTTGCTCCTCATCTTTCTTCATCTCCAAGGGTGACACTTAATCATCTTTGATTACTTCTATCAACTTGATCACCATTCCACCACTTGGCTTGGACCTCTCCTTTCTCTAATGCTACACACTTAGCAATAGGGTTAGTCCTAGGTTTTATCAATTAGCCAAAACCAAACTAGGGCTTTCAACCGCCCTATCCAGATGTTCGCGGATATAATTCTCAGCAGTGTGACTATTATTTTGCCAAGTGAATGGGTCTCCTTCATAACCCAAGTCCACCAACTCACATTCCTCCAAATCTTCTCGAAACCTATCCATACACCCCTGGCCCCGAGCCAGGCCTCCATCCTTCTCACAGCCGGCCAAGATCTCATTGAAATCACCAACACAAAGACATGGTCGTTTCCGCGCTGCATTGAGAACTCGCAGCGCCTTCCACGACAGTGTCTTCTTCTCTGTGCTAGGCTCCCCATAGAAACCCGTCAGCCTCCACCCAAAACCATCCTCATCTGTCACATCTGCATCTATATACAAGCGCGACACACCGCGCACATGCAGATTGATCTCCCTCCTCCAAAAGATCGTCAGTCCCCCACTTCTCCCCTGGCAATCCTTCACAACCATGTTTGTCAACCCCAACTTCCACCGCAAACCTTTGATCCTACTCTCATCCATCTTAGTCTCGGACAAGAATAGAATATCAGGGTCCTCCTCCTTCTGGATTTCCAGAAGGCCACGAATTGCCGCGCCGTTCCCCAACCCGCGGCAATTCCAAGCTATAATCTTCATTGTGGTCCGCAGGGCTGTTCCGACAGCCCCGCATCATTTGAGTTTGATCCTTCTCCACCCTCAACCCCCGCGCACACCTTGGATCGCTTTGCCCCCAACTGCTCGTCCAGCTCCATATCCATCTCCTCCCCTCCTCTCTTTTTGTGCTGCACCGAGGGGCTGCCCTCCGTATCCTGTACCCTCTTAGACCTTTTAACCTTCCTGAACGTGCGACCAGTCTTTCCCACCCCTTTGCCCTTAGCTTTTCTAGCCTCATCCCTACCACCTTGCTGCATGGTACTGTTCACAGCCGACCCCCCAATTGTCTGCAGGCAAGGCCGGCTTTGGCACACTGTCCCCATCCTCCTTTGGGAAGAGCTCCTTTTTTGCTTGGTCAGAAGCATGGCTTGTCCTCTTGTCTTCCTTCAACGGACTCGACACCTCCTCCCCCTCCTCTACCTCCTTATCCTGCAGCAGATGTCCTTGCCCCCTCCTTGGCGGCACCTCCTTCCGCCATGAGGGACCATCCGACCTTGATTTACCTCCGGAGCCCCAGCTATCAGATTTCCCCTTCCATGATCCAGAGCCCCCACTTCTCCCCAAGCTACCTCCCTGCCCAACACTTGGTCTAGGGGTAAACCCACCCCCCGGGCGACGAGGAGGAATATACCTCAGATCACGCCCATATGGGGCCTGTTCATTCTTCCCCAACTTTGTTGCACAAGCTCGGTCAATGTGCCCAATCAGACCACACACATAGCAGAAATCGGGGAGGTGCTCATAGGATATTGGGAACCACCTCTCCCCCTTCTTCTCTCTGAGATCAGCCAAGATACCTCTACGCAGGGGTTTGCGTACGTCAAGATGAATCTTGACACGGAGAACACACCCCACCACCGAGTCAGTACCATCTGCATCCACCTCCATGAATTCCCCAACATCATCTTCGATCAGCCTGGCCGCCGCCCTGTTCATGAGACCCAATGGGAGCCTCTCCACACGCATCCAGATCAGAATGGAGACAAAGCCAATCTCATCAACCGACTTGGACTCATCAAACTCCGCTACGACCAGCAATTCCTTGGATATGGTCCAGGGGCCATCGTCTAATGCCTTCCGGAGGCCCGATCGCTGGTTGAACGTGATCAAGAACGTGTTGTCCCCCAGATCTTTACAAACAATCCTCCTCGCCGGACACCAAATCCACCCCACCGACTGCTCGATCGCCTCCGGTCTCACGCTCCTCTCTGAGAACAACTTTGCCACCGCCTGTAACGCTCCATCTCCCCCTCCACTCTCCCTCTCCCCCTACCTTGATTATCTTCCTCTCCTCCGACGACAACTTCAAGTTCTTCATCAGCCCATCCACGTCCTCCATGGTCAACAGCTACCACCACACGCACGGGCCGTCCGGAACAGGGTGGACACCAGAGGGATTGGGTTAGCAGACCTAGGGTTTTGGAGAAACGGTGGACTCAGAAGGCGAAAACTGGGACAGAAACGAGACCCGACCCCCAGAGACTAGGGATCAAGTCAGACACGTAGACCTAGGTCGATCTCCAGGGAAGAGATCGGAGGAGGAAGAAGACCAGGAAGGACACGAGATCCGGACGCCGCCGACGGAACCGCTCGAGTCGCCTAGGAGAGCCCTAGACGCCGAGACAAAAAAACCCATCCGATTTGACTCCGATTAATCGACGGGAGGGAGTTGTTGCCACCACTAGGACCACCGATGGAGAGGAGGACGAGGATGTCCTTGCACTAGTCCAGAGATCATTTCTCTTGACACTAGCGTTTTATTTCCACTGGTGGTTTCTCTTGAGAGCAGCCAATAGAAATCGGCCCTATTTCTAGTGGCGGATTTCTTAAGAAACCGCCACTAGAAATACGATTCCTACTGGCGGTTCCTTAAGAAATCCACCGGTAGAAATACATGATTTCTACTGGCAGTTTTTCTTTAGAAATCCGCCACTAGAAATAGTTTGAAATTGATTTTTTGAATTTTGCAAACGACCTCGGATGGAGAAACTTCTAAAATAAAAGTTGTAGATCTCGAAAAGTTATGACACTTTATAGTTGACAACTTTTTTTACTTGAAATCATCTTTTCATGGAAAACTATGTCCGAAATTGTGAAATTTAAAATTTGAATTTTGCAAACAACCTCAGATGGAGAAATTCCCAAAATAAAAATTGAAGATCTTTAAAAGTTATGAAACTTTGTAGTTGATAATTTTTTCATTTGAATTCGTTTATGTCCTCAAACACTCAATTTATGTTGGACAATACGTGGGAAAGAAAAAGGGATATGGACATATGCGAGTGTGTGGTGTAGTGGTAGGGGAGGGATCGCGCGAAGCTGTGGTCATGGGTTCGAAGGCCGGCAACCACGTGTAGCGCGCGATTTTATGAGAAAAAATTTGCGACTTGCGGTGGGCAGGTGCCTACCCGATTTAAAAAAAATATTTTTTGCTGTTTTAAAAATATTATTTTGCTATTTTTTCGCATTTTCTGGACAGCCATTTCTACTTGCGGCTTGCTAAGTGAACCGCCAGTAGAAATCGATTTCTACTGGCAGTTTTCAACAAACGCCCGTGAAAAAGGCCCATTCTCACTGGCCTCTTCCGCTGGCGGTTTGAAAAAACGCCAGTAGAAATCGATTTAGAACCACATGTACAAATGTTCTATGTACTAGTGTTGGACTGGCAGTGCTTGATGTGATGATGTTGTTGCCGACGCTACCGAGCGGGTGGGTTGAGAGGTCGAGCGAGTACCGGCCGTGGCTGAAGGCGTGGAGGAAAGAGATGAGGACCGTGTTAGGCGCCCGTGTCGCAGGCCTCGCCCAGCGTTCACTCGTCCTCGTTCCGGCCCCAGAAGACGGCCATGTCCCCAAGGCCGCCGTCAGCTGCCAGCGAGCCGACTGCCAGTGCCAGCAGGGGGACGAGGACAAGCGCTAAGCGGAGGCTGCCCGGACGCCGGCGGGACAACGCCATTGTGGTGGTTTGGGAGTCCTGGTGATCAAATGATGATGATGGATGGGATGAGTTGCTTTGCAGGTGCGGAGCTCGTGTATTTATATATATGCAATTATACATACAAAGGACTACTACGGAGGAGGGACGTGATTGACAGCAGCTAAACACATCTGCCAGCAAATATATGCACATGTTCTTCGTTGATAAAACAAATTAAAGATTAACATAGATCGTAGAAGCAGCATCCTTTCCTGACTGAATGAGAACTAGTGTTGGAGACAGAAGTGCAGGAAGCAGTCCAGAGCTTGCACATGCTAGCTGACCATGCATTGTGTAAGTGCAGTGTCTAATTAAATTGCCCTCAGAACGGAAATGTATACACTCTTAAGAGCAACTCCAGCTCAACATGCAAATTAGACTCCTATTTTTTTTCATTTGCATGCTGACTTATAAAAAGTAGGGGCCCAAAATTGACTCCAACTCCAGCCCAAGACCCTATACTGGGGGAGGGGATAGGATCCTCCCAATTCTAGAGGGTCTGAAACTAAAATTTAGAAGGTCTTCTAAAATAAGAGTCCAAATAAAAGCTCCATTAAAGTAGTTTTTTTTGCTCAAGCCCCTAGAATTAGAATATGGGCCTGTTTAGGGGCTCCATTAGAGTTGCTCTAAGAAACAAAGAAGGCAATGGTGCGTAGTCGAGCTTGCACATGCAGACCCATGTGTCAATGTGTCGGTGATGTGATCAACGACGCTAAAGCAGAACGCATCCGTCATCCAGCCATGAAGCAGAACACGAAGAATCTGTTTAGGAGAGCTCCACCAGATCCATGGAAAACACAA
Organism: Chrysopogon serrulatus; assembly: GCA_015844335.1. Classification (NCBI taxonomy): domain Eukaryota; kingdom Viridiplantae; phylum Streptophyta; class Magnoliopsida; order Poales; family Poaceae; genus Chrysopogon; species Chrysopogon serrulatus. The sequence continues at coordinate 304,883 of JADLZL010004934.1, read as the reverse complement.
ACACGAAGGCTAACCCTCTCTTTCACCAATGAAACATAAGGCGGAGGCCGAGGCCCATCGTCAGTGTGCTGAAGTGCTCTACTCTGCCCCAAAATGGTAGCAATAGTGCTGCAATGTCCATATTCCATTTGTCGGAACATACATACATACATACATATATATATATATATATATATATATATATATATATATATATATATATATATACACATCTGATATTGCAGATCTTGATCGAGAAAACAACGCGAAATTAAATAAGTTTCAGTATTAGGTTGATTCCGCACGAGTAATGCGAGATCCGCTGGTTACTGCCGAGCTAACGGAACGTGGATGCCGATATATTTGAGTTTCAAAATTCAAGCACTTCGACATATTCTTGATCAAAATTCTTGTGTTCGTAACGATCCATGGAGAGCACAAATTATAAACCAAAAGGGTAGAAAGGGTTAACCAAACTTATTTGGAAAACAAATAACACTTCACACACACATGTAGAGGTTCGCTGCAAACAGAACTACGAATTATAATATATAGCAGAGTATATAAAATAATTGGCAACCAATGTCTATCACATTCCGATAAAACGTAAACAAATGAGCAAATTTAAGCAACAAATCATCAGAACCAAATATATATGAATTTTTAATATTTAACCCTCCTAAAATTATGGATCTGCAGTGCAGGATGTGGTCAATGTAACAATTGAAACTAAATGGAAATGCGAAAAAGCAACATTTAGTCATTGTAAGGTTTCTTATGACTAAGGTAGATCGTTTGATTAGCGAAAGTTGGGTTAAGTTAATGTCAAGCTCTAAGCATTCACTTGTGAATATGAAGGATGGAATACTTTATTTCGATATTAAAAAAGATTATCATTTTTAAAAAAAAAAAATCTAGTAGGACCCCTCGCACCTGTCATTCCAAGGGGCATGTCCAAGCCCTCAAATGGTAGTTGTGCTCGTTGAGGATTTGTGTTCGCGCCTTCTGCATCCGACCAGCGTACATCTCCACCTCCCTTTCCCTGTCTCCTCTACACCGGTGACCTCTCTTCCACTAGCGGCCTTCGGCGTGCTCTCCTAGTGTGGCTCCTCGGTGAGGGATCTCTCTACGATGTGGCTCCCTTGTAAAGTGACCTTAGCTAGGTGTCCCTTGGCCCATGCGGCTTCCCTGGCGAGGGACCTGCTCAACCCCTTCCCACCCTCACCTGACACAAGTGGTCTAGTAGGGACCTCAGCTGCTCCTAGCGCGGTTCCTTTCTTGCCCATAGATCACCTGTCCTGACCGGCACGATCTCTGCTACCCAATGTTTCTCTTATGCTAGATTTTGCTCTTAATGTTACATCTTTAATCTTGGAGTTTACTACTAATCCCGCTAGTATGATTTATAACTTGGTCAGATGCTTTGGACGATTATTACTAGCCGCATTACAACTAGTGTGTGCGCCTAATTATTTATGTCCAGAAATCCTCAAAAACACAAGGGACTCAAAAGTAGAGGGAGCCCTCAAATCAAAAGTAGGAGCTCTGATTTGAGGGCTCATGCTAGATTTTGCTCTTAATGTTACATCTTTAATCTTGGAGTTTACTACTAATCCCGCTAATATGATTTATAACTTGGTCAGATGCTTTGGACGATTATTACTAGCCGCATTACAACTACTGTGTGCGCCTAATTATTTATGTCCAGAAATCCTGGAGCATGTGTTATATTAGATTGTGTGAAGTGATTAGACTGTGTGAAGTGTGAACACAAGTAGCCAACGAAGAATATGGGAAACCACGATGCAGCATCGTCGATCACAGACACATGCACACATGTTCAGCATGTTCAAGCTCGATCGCCGACATCAAGTGTCAAAGGTCATGCACTCATGTTCTTGTTTGACGTGGTGATTAGCTAGCTACCAATCATCGTGCCCCTCCTCCCTACTCCTCCTTGCACAAATACACGACCTCCGAGCAAGCAAATCTTCACTTCATCCATCCATCTCGAGTTCTCGACAGTACACCACCATAACCATGGCATTGCTGAAGCGGCATCCAGGCAGCCTCCCCCTAGCTCTCGTCCTCCTCTCCTTGCTGGCCGTCGGCTCGTTGGCCGCCACCGGCCCGGGCAACATCGCCGTCTTCTGGGGCCGGAACAAGGATGAGGGCACCCTGCGCGAGGCCTGCGACACCGGTACTTACAACACCATCCTCATCTCCTTCCTCCGCGCCTTCGGCTATGTTGACATTTCTAACGTCGCTACTAGAAATAGAGATAAATCCCAATCCCCGGCAACGGCGCCAAAAATGCTTGTTGGTATTTCTTTTGCACAACTAAAATATAAAGGATTCCGCAAGCGCACAGAAAACCATTGTAGCATTTTACCGGGAGTATTCCAAGTATCGTTATTTATATTTTACCACTGGGAAACAATGGAATAAGACATTGATAGTTCACCATCATGTATCTACTAACTTAATACACCAACTAGACTAAAGTAGGGGGTAAATGATAGATGATAGGAATTATGTATATATGACACACACACACAGGAGAATTCTATGATAAGCAAATAGATAGCTAAAGTGAGAGGACAACGGGAGAGTTCAAGGTTCCTGAATACTTCTCTATTACTTGGGTTCTATAATAACTGATTTATGGAAGGTAAAGCAATCACACAATAACACTTCGGGACATCGGAACACTAGTCACGGAAACAGATGTGAAAGGACCAGGAAGCTCCGACTACGGTCCTACAAACACCAACCCTAACATGGTGGAATACGCCGGCCGTCGGGGTTGTCACCACACAGGGGGCTACCACAACTATATGTTGGACTGGGTGCAATCTCAGGTAATATATAGCCTAGACTCCATGTCTACACTACCAATTACTACCCTAGTCATAATTAATAACTAGAGCACCCGATACGGGCGGAGAGCCTATGCTAAAGTATAACAACTATACTAACCAATTAAATGTAATGCATAAAAGTAAATAGAGAAGATAAAATATATTAAAGCATAAGTCTTACAAAGAATAAATACAAAGACATACCAAAACTCTGATGACTCTGCCGAAGACTCCTCCGGAACCCGGGCATAGCGCCGCTCTCCCTAACTCTCTACTAGAACTACATTGGAAAGTCTAGCCCTAATTCTCTAGAGATGAGAGGTCATCCATTCGAGGGACACCTTTACATCTCCAATAATGTGGTGCCCTTAGGGAGGGGGGTCTACCTCTTTATTTATAGTCTAGAAAAGCCTCCACCTCTTCTAGACAGGCGATGTGGGACTAATTCGACTTCGGGAATAGTGGAGATGCAAACCCTAAGGCGGTAAGAGGCCGTCCTTGAAGCGGGCCACGAATGGGCTCCGAAGGGCGCCGGTCGGCCCCGGGGTGGTGCCGGGCGCCTCACCTTCGGTTGATCGCCTTCCCGTGTCTTCTAGAGTCTTCTAGTGTTGGTTTCGGTGTAGAATTGATATCTTTTGACTCTGAACTCTGAATATAACAAATGATATGTCCGTTTCGATCGTCTCGATGAGCCCGTCGCAATGGTGTAGTCCAATTCATCATTTGAGATACTTTTATTCTGTATAAAATTGGATATACCTGCAAAACGATCAAGAACAACACAACTCGTGGAACTCGTTAGAATCGAACCCTACAACTATGCTTTATGGTTAATATCATGTTATATTGAGCAATAGTTGATGGTATAAAATAGGCGTTAAGGACTGTCAACAAGTTCCCCCAAGCTTACCCTTTGCTAGTCCCTTAGCAAAGCCTAACTACTAAACTTGGATCAGGAGTTGCTACAATGCTTTCACTTCTCAAAAGTACACATGCTTTCAAACTGAAATTCTCCTTTGAATTAGACAAAACTGCTCTAACTTTGAAACATACCCATTTTACCATTAGCTATGGAGCTTTTCAACTTTTGCGTGGGTCTTGAGTAATTGAAAGATAGAACAATCAAGTCAAGTACTATGTCTCAAATTCTTCATTAACTAATATTCTAGAGTTTTTATAAGTTTTCAAAATAAAACTCAGAGCTTAATTGTATGACACCCTCAAATCTCTTATTGTATGTGATATTTGTGGAACTCACTGAGGCATTTATGTTGTCATGCCCTCCTACAACTAATTATTATAGTGGAGCTCATAGGAGTGGCATTAAACAAGAACGAGCATACTTGCAATTCATATATTGTAAAAGTCAAACAATGCATCCAAAGAGAGTCAAGTCATACAATCAAACCAAGATGTGCATGTGTATGGAGTATGGTGGATAGGTGTATATATGGTATTTAGTGGCTAATCCTAATTCTACTTTTGCTCCTTGAAATAAATCTCTCTCTTGAACTTAGAACTTTTCATAGGAAAACATGGGCTATCTTTATTCTTCTTTTTTTTTTTTTTTTTTTTTTTTTTCTCTTTTTTTAATACTTTTTATTTTGCATAGCCACATGCATCCTTTAAATACAATAAATGATTGGAGAGATAACAATAAGAACGTAGAGCATTAAACAAGGGGTTGTCCTATAGGGTATATTGTTGGTTGTTTACTCCCAGTGTAGGAGAAAAATATTTTTAAGGTGGATCTGGATAAAAGTGAAAAATGATTGCGCTTACTCCAGAGTAGGAGCAATGCATATGTAGGCAGAGTGTGTAAGTGATCTTGATTAAAAAGCATGACAAGGCTCTCATAAGGTATACAACAAAGGTTGACTAAACTCAATGCAAATCAAGCAGCATGAATGAGCAAAGGTTTTCCTAATCTAAATGTATATCATGTATGGCTTTGGTAGGAATTCAAACTTTGTCATACAAGAGCTCATCATGTAAGATTTTCAGAGTTTTCAAAACATAAATCTCCAGAACTTAGTATCGTTAGGAATAAGATAAATAGTAGCTCAGTCTTTCTTATATCATATCCCTCAATCACCTAGACTTAGCTTAAGCATATGCCTCCACAAGTTTCAGGTTCAGAGTAAATTCTTATATCAAAACAGTCATATCTAAAACTCAGAAGAGTTTAAGGTTAAAAACTAGGCACGTGAAAGGAATTACGACAGAGCAACTATTCATCATCTCCAAGACAAAATTTTATTGTTCTTTAGTTTTTATTTGACTCTTAATAAACTAGACAGAATCTATGATCACACTCTAAATAGCTAAAGTATCTTTATTTGATTTTAATAATTATCCATCTTTTTATTTGTTTTAGACTAATAGACTCACAAAAGACTCTATAGACGTGGACCTTCATATGCCCATATATTTTTGGTATTTTATGACTATAAGATAGACTCGATAATCGCATAGGTATACTTACCTGATAACTAGAGGATGCTCTCCCCCAAGCTGGATGTTGTCGTAGTTGAGCATTAAAGCTGAGTGGTCCTCACAGAGGAGCTCATGTTTGTAAGAGCAAGTGTTGCCAGGAATACTTCAATCTCATCACTCAAGAAGTTACTTCCTTCACACAGAGGTCAGCTGTGTGTCGGAGAGATGTGCTTCAAGTGATGAAGATAAAGATTCCTGAGTGAGCTAGCTCTTGGAGTCATCCTGCAGAAAGCTCTCACAAAACACCAGAATTCGTGGAACGGTATTAGGATAAAATGTTGGTGGTTAGCCATTTTAGAGGATTGGGTGTTGTGGAGGTTTTAAAGTATGTTTATGATAACAGTATTGGGGCAGGATGCTCAATTAATATTTTTAGATTTTATAGGTTTATATGCAGAAAGTACAAATATATGATATGTATTTTTATTTTGTAGGCCACCACAGTGAGAACTCCTATAACTTTTACGCTACAAGGGTTTCATATGGGGCTTAAAGTTTTTTTTAAGATGCATGAATGCAACCTAATGCATATCTATTTATTTTTATTATTTCCTATGTAATACTAATGTAGAAAACTAAATATGGTTAAGAGAAAATAAATCATGCAATGTAAGAAAGTAAATATGAATAACTACCGATGTTACCTCACGGCGAGGGTTCGATGTTTTGAATCCTCCGAATTGGACTCCTCCTTGCAGTAGTTCATTGATCGAGTACTTCGGTTTGCTTCTAAAGATGAGGATTGAGGTGGTGTCTCCACTAGTGGCTTTTCCAATGGTGGTGCCAACTTCTTCCTTTCTTTTTGTTAGCATCTCAAAGCCAATCTTATGTGCATCCTTGTTACTAGTTTAGAACTCCCACTTGTAGAATTTAGGGAGTCTCCCCACTCTTTACTTGAAGTGGGTTCTGCTCATAAAGACAAGGTAGAGATCAAGTGCGTAAGCTCTATTGGTGGTGGGAAAACACCAACAGAACTAGAAATTTATTTATTCTCTAATCTTAGGCACAATAAGATTGATGTCTTTTCACATTGTTCATTTACATCTTAGGTGAGAATATCAAAAGTATAAATATTGCATTTAAGCTTATGAGATAAAAGAGTGGAGTTACTTAACCTATGGAAGGATTGTTCATCTTTATCATTATCAAATTAATATGATGACTATCATCTTCCAAAATAAGATATATCATATTTGAGCTCATTTGGTTAAGGTTGAGATCAAGAGAATAGTGCTATGGTGTGTACTCCACGATCAAGAGGAAATGATGACCACTTACCTTTAAGATGTTACCTTTATTACTAGAGCATGATGACACCATGAAGTAAAGGATAGATGATTTTAAATGGTCTTTTTCCTTCCTTGCAGCTTGAGTTGATCAGTAGCATCTTGTCTCATATGTTGTACTCCTTTCTCACTCTTCTAGACTTTTGTTTCTCTCATTATTTCTTCTCTGCAAGGGATTAGTAGACAACACATACCCGAAGGAATATACTATTTATTTAAAGTATGGATAGTGTTTGCCAAGTAGTTAAAGAATAATTTGTAGCCCATATTTAAATGATTCACCATTATTTCAAATTTTCCAAATAAGGTTAAGGAGAAGATATAATTTTAAAGAATACTTCTAACCTTGATTTGATTCTATGAAGTCTCCTAATATGATTTGAACATTTTTTTTATACAGGAGTGGATAGTCTATATATACAGCCACATTCTTATACAAATATGCTTTGATGTTATAGTGTTTAAGTAATATTCTAAAGCATACTTATAATAGAGTAAGGAAGTTCAAAAGACTAGAGATAGAACCAAGAATATGTAGGTGAACCAAAAGAGTATTTTATTTATTTTAAGTTTTAGCAAATTAAGCATGACATAAGGTATAGATAACCAAGACAATTAGCAATATGGTATAAGATGTTGAATGTAGTTTAAAGTTGCATGAAGCTTGGATAAACATACCTTATGTCTTGCAGGGTGATTGGTCCACTATCATGGCAAAGTGTACGAGGTATTGAAGTGTTTTTCATCTTTTTTTTTTTTCATCATGGTCCTTTCTATACACTTGTCCTCCTTTCTTTTCATTTCAAACCATGATCAGACATTTATTCTTTCTTCCCTGCATAAATATTAGTGGACATATACCCGAAGGATTGCAATAAATTTGGAATGTGGGTTATGGTCCATAATTCATGCGAATTTCATCTATGCTAATGAAAGAATGGACTTCTAGGAATACTTTAGCATAGATTTCTTCTAACAAATTTTGTTAGTAGCTGTACTTTATTATGGTTCAAGGCAAAGGTAACTTGCGACAAAAAGATTAAGTGAATAAACTTTGATACTTACAACTCTTCTATAGAGAATGAGCTGTGTCTTCCTTTTGTGCAAAGTTATTGAACTTCATCATATGCCTTGATTCATCTCTGATGTGAGTTCATCTCTTGACTTACCCGAATTAAATTTGAGAGTTTTCTATAAGGGTTAGTCCAACAAAATATCCAATATCTACTATAATAATTTCTAGTTCAATAACCAAACCAAACTCCATGTCTAGTTTGATTAAGGTAGGCTATTTAACCTAAGCACTACGCTTAATTTAAAGGCCTATAAAAGTATGTGCAGTACTTCTAAACCAAAGCATACTATAGTAAACAAAGATAGCAAGAAAGTACTTAGAGGTTTACTCAAATAGAGATAAAAGCATGATCATGTATGGTGAGAATATATATATTTTTTTTTCCATTTTAAGTAGAGATGAAAGTGATATGCATATGTGCAAGGAACTGAACATGCTTGTGGATTTGATATGAGATGGGGTAGATGCATGGATTATTCAAAGTAAACATGCAGTGGAATGCAATAGGATAACTACTCATTAAATTTAAAGCCTATGAGCAAGACTTTCTCACTATTCTTAATCACAACTACCATGACTCACAGTGAGTTATGCAAAGATCTTTATTCGTCACATATGATGAACTTTGACGTCTTGTGACGATGATTTTTTTTCTCCAATCTACACATGGTTAGTGAAATATATATAAACATTTATACATACCTGTGAGATGGCAGGGGCTTCATTGTTGATGGATCATGTATGTTTAGGCACCCCGAGTTCTTCAAGATCTCCTATGTCTTGTTCTTGTGGAATTTCGCCAAAGATTGAAACAGTTGATATTACTGCTTATTCCACAACTCAACAAAAACAGAGGGTAATCCTACTAAAGCTAGCGACATACTAGATTAGCAGATATCAAGATCATTATCAAAATCTTTACGCCAATTGTTTCCCGAACGGCGCCAAAAATGCTTGTTGACATTTCTAACGTCGCTACTAGAAATAGAGATAAATCCCTATCCCTTGCAACGGCGCCAAAAATGCTTGTTGGTATTTCTTTTGCACAACTAAAATATAAAGGATTCCGCAAGCGCCTGAAAAACCATTGCATTTTACCGGGAGTATTATAGGTATCGTTATTTATATTTTACCATTGGGAAACAATGGAATAAGACATTGATAGTTCACCATCATGTATCTACTAACTTAATACACCAACTAGACTAAAGTAGGGGATAAATGATAGATGATAGGAATTATGTATATATGACACACACAGAGGAGAATTCTATGATAAGTAAATAGATAGCTAAAGTGAGAGGACAAAGGGAGAGTTCAAGGTTCCTGAATACTTCTCTATTACTTGGGTTCTATAATAACTGATTTATGGAAGGTAAAGCAATCACACAATAACACTTCGGGACATCAGAACACTAGTCACGGAAACAGATGTGAAAGGACTAGGAAGCTCCGACTACGGTCCTACAAACACCAACCCTAACATGGTGGAATACGTCGGCTGTCAAGGCTGTCACCACCCGGGGCTACCACAACTATATGTTGGACTGGGTGCAATCTCAGGTAATATATAGCCTAGACTCCATGTCTACACTACCAATTACTACCCTAGTCACAATTAATAACTAGAGCACCCGATACGGGCGGAGATCCTATGCTAAAGTATAACAACTATACTAACCAATTAAATGTAATGCATAAAAGTAAATAGAGAAGATAAAATATATTAAAGCATAAGTCTTACAAAGAATAAATACAAAGACATACCAAAACTCTGGTGACTCTTTCGAAGACTCCTCCAGAACCCGGGCGTAGCGCCGCTCTCCCTAACTCTCTACTAGAACTACATTGGAAAGTCTAGCCCTAATTCTCTAGAGACGAGAGGTCATCCATTCGAGGGACGCCTCTACATCTCCAATAATGTGGTGCCCTTAGGGAGGGGGGTCTACCTCTTTATTTATAGTCTAGAAAAGCCTCCACCTCTTCTAGATAGGCGATGTGGGACTAATTCGACTTTGGCAATAGCGGAGATGCAAACTCTAAGGCGGTAAGAGGCCGTCCGTCGAAGCGGGCCACGAATGGGCTCCGGAGGGCGCCGGTCAGCCCCGGGGTGGGGCCGGGTGGCCCCACCCTGTAGCAGGTGGGCCCCACCTTCGGTTGATCGCCTTCCCGTGTCTTCTAGAGTCTTCTAGTGTTGGTTTCGGTGTGGAATTGATATCTTTTGACTCTGAACTCCGAATATAGCAAATGATATGTCCGTTTCGATCGTCTCGACGAGCCCGTCGCAATGGTGTAGTCCAATTCATCATTTGAGATACTTTTATTCTGTGTAAAATTAGATATACCTGCAAAACGATCAAGAACAACACAACTCGTGGAACTCGTTAGAATCGAACGCTACAACTGTGCTTTATGGTTAATATCATGTTATATTGAGCAATAGTTGATGGTATAAAATAGGTGTTAAGGACCGTCAACAAGGCTACGTCAAGTACTCACTTTCGACCTCTCGGGCCACACGCTAGCCGGCGTCGGCGACGACATCAAGCACCGCCGGTCAAGGGCATCCTCGTGCTCCCTTTCCATCGGCGGGCCTGGCGGCGGCAGCTACTCCCTACCCTCGTCAAAGTCGGCGGCCGGCGTTGTCGCGTACACTGGAGGACGCCTACCTCGGCGGCTCCCGCCCGGGTCTTCGCTGCCCATTCGGCGACGCGGGCGCTGGGCGGCGTCGACTTCATCGGCGACCAGGCGCGCCGGCGGCGCACTACAACGAGCTGGCCGCGCTCCTCGCCCACAACAAGAGCTACCGTGGCCGGCTCGGCGTCACGCCGATAGCCCGCAGTGCGGTGTGCGTACCGGACACAAGTGTGGCGGCGGCGCTTCGCCCGCAGGCTCTTCTCCCGCATTCATGTCCGGCTATACGGCGGCGCCCGATTGCGTCTTGTTCCCCTAGGTATGCGTGGGAGAAGTGGGCAGCGGTGTACCCAGGCGGCGATAGCGTGTTCGTCGGCGTCGTGGCGTCGCCGGGCGGATAGGCATGGCTACATGTTCCGAAGGACCTCTACTACGGCGTGCGGTTTGCGCGGCGCGACGCCCAATTATGGTGGCATCATGATGCGGGACAGGTACTATGACAAGAAGAACAATTGCATGAGCAGCGGCTAAACGTCCCGACGGAACCAGTTCACTCACTTTATATATAATAAGCCGCCTGTAATAACGTGAGTTTATTTCGTTTTTACTTTCTGTCGGGTTCGAGTAGGATCTTGAAGATAACCGGAGAGAATCGGAGTTTAGGAAGAGAATTAGCAGGAATTTGGGGAAGAACAGCGAGAAATGTAGGAAGATAGCATTCAAACAATAGAGTAGAGTTCTGTTATTCGTTGCCTTCACTAACCCGTGCCGCTTATATACCACGCTTCGCCTTACATGATCGCCAATCGGCCCACACCCAACACCCTTACACGGCCCAACACCAGGTGACAAAGCCCGACTACTAAATGACTTGAACTAGCTTTCATGTACTCGACCACTCACCGCCGGAACCTGCTTCCTTGTTGCCCGACTACCAACAAAGACAGGCCTTCATCTTCTTCCCGACATTCCTCCCCCCTTGAAATCCAGCTTGTCCCCAAGCTGGACTATCTGAATAGCGTCGGCGCAGATCTTCCACTTCTTCCCATGTAAACGAGTGCTCGGCAGGTTGGACCACTGAACTTGCACTTGCTTCCTAACGAGGCGACCCTTTTCTCGAATCAAGTTTGATTCACCAAACTGGATTGGTGTTACCGCCGCTTGAGGATCGGTGGGAACCAAGTCCAATTCTGTTTCTACCGTGGCCGCAGGTGGAATATGCTTTGCTTCAACCGAGAAACATGGACCACTTTGGATGAATCTTGCATGAGTCGGGCAATTCAAGCTTATACGCTCATCGATCCCACTCTTTCCGAGAATCTTGAAGGGCCCAAAGAAGCGAAAGTCGAGCTTTTGCTTGCTACGAGGGAGCCACCGACGATTGAATGTAAGGTTGCAACTTCAAGTATACCATGTCTCCAATAGCAAAGACACGCTCGAACGATGCTTGTCGGCTGGAACTTCATCCGGCTGGCGAGCTCGAAAGGTGATGTCAAGAACATCATTGAGCGAGGTTTCTCTCAAGCAACCATTGTTCCAAGTCGGTTGAGTGGAACGTGTATCATTACTAATGCCAAAGTGCTTGGGGGATGGCCATATAACACCTCAAATGGTGATCTACCCAAGGCTGAGTGATAATTTGTGTTGTACCAGAACTGCGCTCTTCGACAACCACTTGCTCCACCGCCTCGGACAAGCATGAACACTGCACCGAAGGAAAGTTTCCACACACCGTTGACCCTTTCGGTCCGCCCGCCTATTTGAGGATGATAGGATGAGCTCATCCGAAGTTGAGTGTCGATTAGTTTGAACAGCTCCTTCCGGATCTTCTTGGTGAAAATTCTGTCTCTATCTCAAAACAATAATGAGGGCAACCCATGTAACTTATAGACATGATTAACATATGCTTGTGCCACTTGCGGAAGCAATAAATGGGTGGGATAAGGGCACAAAATGAGCATACTTAGTAAACTTGTCCACCACCACCAGAATGGAATCATATTTCTGAGACTTAGGCAACCCTTCAATGAAATCCATGCATACCACTTGCCATGCTTGAGTTGGTATGCGGCAATGGTTGCAAAGCATCCCCAGGGTTTTCACATGCTCATCCTTAGTTTGTTGACGGCATCGTGTAACTCTTTATGAATTGTAAAATATCATGCTTCATCCTTGGCCAAGAGAATAAGTGCGACTCTATAATATGTGGCATGAAAACCGAAATGACCCCCACCCCACTACTATGAAATGCCTCGCATGACATGCTTTGGTGAGCTAAGTCATTACTTCCCAACCATACCTTGCCTTTATGCCTGATTAGCCCATCCTGAACAGAATATGCCTGATGAACTGATCCAGGCTAAGACAGAAGCTGGAGCAACTTAATAGCCTCAGGATCATCCTGATACCCTTCTTTCACTTTCTGAACCCATTCTAGCTGACATGTGGATACAGCAAACACAGGATGCAGTGTTGGGCACCTTGACAGAGCATCTGTTGCCAGGTTTGAACTGCCAGCTCTATACACTATCTGGAACTTTAGGTCCATGAGTTTGAACAAAGCTTTCTGCTGCAGCTTAGTTGCAATCCTTTGCTTAGTTAAATGTAATAGGCTCCTATGATCAGTCTTGATCACAAACTCTTGGTGCATCAGATAAGCCCTCCATTTCTCAACTGCCATAATGATGGCCATACATTCCTTCTCATAAGTTGACAGGGATTGATTCTTGGCATATACTGCCTTGCTTAGATAAGCCACAGGGTGCCCCTCTTGCATCAACACAGCACCAAAACCAGTATCACAGGCATCAGTTTCTAGTACAAACTTCTTAGTGAAATCAGGTATTGCCAACACTGGTGCCTAAAGAAGAGCAGGCTTGAGTTGTTGGAATGCAATTTTAGTGGCTGCAGTCCAGACAAAAGGCACATGCTTCTTGAGCAAATCAGAAAGAGGTCTACTGATAATGCCATACTGTTTAATGAATTTCCTATAATATCCAGTGAGGCCCAAAAATCCTCTCACTTCCTTCAGATTCTTGGGTGTTGGCCACTGAGCTACTGCTTGCACTTTAGACTTTTTAGTGGAGACCCCTTGGTCAGAGATTACATGCCCCAAGTATTCCACTTCCTGCTGAGCAAATAAGCACTTGGACAACTTGATATAAAACCTTTGATCTCTCAGAATCTAAAACACTTGCTTCAGTAGCTGAATATGCTCCTCTAATGTACTTAAGTATATCAAGATGTCATCCATAAATACTAGTACTCCCCTTCTCAACAGATGAGCAAAGATCAAATTCATGATACCTTGAAATGTGGCTGGTGCATTAGTCAACCCAAATGGCATTACTAGAAACTCAAATAGCCCATGATGTGTTTTAAATGCTGTCTTATGAGTGTCAGCAGGGTCAACACAGATCTGGTGGTACCCTGCCCTAAAGTCCAATTTGGAAAACCATTTAGCCCCAGCCAACTCATCAATCAGTTCATCTACAACTGGCATGGGATGCTTGTTCTTAATAGTTTGAGCATTCAAATGCCTGTAATCCACACAAAAACGCCAAGTGCCATCTTTCTTCTTGACCAAAAGAACTGGAGAAGCATAGGGACTGGTGCTGTGCTTTATGATCCCATTGTCTAACATTTCCTGCAATTGCTTTTCAATCTCGCTCTTCTGCACAGGAGAATACCTGTATGGCCTTATATTCACTGGCTAAGACCCAGGCATCAACTGAATTCTATGATCAAACTGCCTAGGGGGAGGTAGCTTAGTAGGTGTATCAAACACCTCTTTGTATTCATCCAGCACCCTCTGTACTTCACTTGGAATAGCTTGATCCATTACTGACATGATTAGATTGAAGCTGTCAATAGTTTCCTGTGAAGACTGAAACTGCAGCTGAACCAGATGAGTATAAGCTTGCCTGTTCAGCATTCCCTAAAATTTAGACCTTGTAACAGTCGGTCCCATCACCACTTCCTCAGATAAGCCTTGCAGAGACACCCTTTTGCCTTTGTAAGTGAATCTCATCAGCTTTTTAGACCAGTGCACCCACATGGGGCTGCAAGACTCCAACCAATCCTGCCCAAGAATCATGTCAAAACACTTGAGAGGAAGAATGCCCACAGTAGATGTAAATGTATAGCCCTGAGTCTGCAACTGAAGGTCCACCAACTTCTGATCACACACCATTGGACTACCATCTGCAGCTATGAACTTAGATGGTTCACAAGACACTGGGAGATCAGCCAGCTTGCTAGCAAGGTGATTACTAATGAATGTACCCACGCTGCCAGAGTCAACCAATATCAGCAAGTCCACCTTCCCAATCCTACCATGTAACTTCATGGTTCTTCTCTTGACAGGGCACGATCCAGTATCATGATCAACTGCCAATACTCCTTCCTCTATCTCAGAGCATTCCACACTTCAGATTCAGCATCACCTTCTTCTAAGGCATCCAACAGCTCCTCAATGACATGCAATGGAACTTGGGTTGGACATTTATGACCAGGACCCCTCTTCTCTCCACATCGAAAGCACAGTCCCCTTTTTCTCCAGTCTTCTTTCAGAGACAGCAACTTGTCCTCCCCTTTCTATTTCGGACCATCATTGTCATTGCTCTTAACTTTGTCAGCATTCTGTTTGCTACCACCTCTGAATGAATCTCTGAATCCAGACCTACCACGCAACTGACCGCTCTCCTCCTCATGAATCAAAGCCAGTGCACTCGCTGTATCAACATCCCTGGGTCGGTGAAGAGAAATGACCGAGCGAATGTCTTCCTTCAACCCTGCCACAAAGCGTGTAACAAAGTACATGTCATCATAATTGCCATTGTAAAGCAGCAACCCATGAGCCAGGCGCTCGAATTCCGCATGATATTCCTCCACTGATCCTTTCTGTTTGTGGGACTCAAATTGCTTCAGCAACAAATGGTACTGATCCTTGTCAAACTTGGCCATCACCAACCGATACAGTTCGTCCCAATCACCAATACGACCGTGCCTCTCCATCATCTGAAGCCAGGTTGCAGCCGCCCCCTGAAAATTCAGAATCGCGAATCGGGTCTTCAAGGTGGCATGCACAGCATACACCTCAAAAAACACCTCACAATGATCCCGCCATAACCGTGGTTGAGATCCGTCAAATTTTGGAAACTCCATTTTGGGAAACGGTGGATTACGAAATTCGCTAGCAGAAGCAGTCGGAATGAGCACAGGGAGATTAGGATCAGGTAGCGTACCCTTACTGAAGTCCTATGGTCGGGGTCCTAGGATCCCGCCGCAGTGTCCGCCGTGCCCCATGGGCCGCTCCCCGTCTCTCGCAGGTGAGCACGAGGACGATCCGGGAGCAAGGTTGAGGTCGACTGGTGTTGGCACTTCTAACGTCGCTACAATTAACGAGATTAGAAATGCATGGTATTTAAATTAACTTGTCATTAGCAACTAGCCACTTCTTTATCTCTAGCATTCCTAAGCATAAATTAAGTTGTCATCCCTAATTGTAATGCTAAGGAGCAAATATAGATTTACATGTATTATTCAATATGACTAGGCAGAGATATGAATATAAACTAAAATAGATTCTGCAAGCGTCATGAGATAATTATACCATTGTAGCATTTTACCTCGGAGAGTTCTACCAGGTTGTCGATTTATATTTATACCCTTTGGGAAAGCTTTGTTATAAACTCTATCTATTATATTGATAAGAAAGTATATACAATGAATAAGTGATATTACAAATATCATCTACTCTACTCATAACAAAAGATGTCACAAGATAAATATAGATAAATACGGGTGATAGCATAATCAAGTATCATAATTATATAGATAATCATCGAGCATTGTCTAGTTATAATCATAGTTAGCCAATAGATAAACTAGGGAGTTAATTATCTAAGGTAATTCTATAACTACATCAATGAATAACTATAATTAGTGCAATTATATCTAGTAATCATCGCTAAGTCAACCCTATATCATGATCACATGTAAGGGGGCATCAACTAGGAAGGATGTGAAACGAGTCATTATCCAACTTCACGACCGGCCCCTTTGTCCCTACACACGGAGGGTGGACTATAGAGGAACCAACGTAGGCTGTCACCTACGCGGACTACCACACGTCCTAGCATGTCGGGGTACACTCGCGGACAAACAAGATATCTAGACACTACGTCTACATATTGTCTATCATCTACCCATTGTACACTTGAATAAACGCTATACGAGCAATTACATAAATTCAATAAGATCGAACTAACTAAACTAGACATATAATCAAAGTAGAAAATGACTATTACAATTAAGAACATATGAACTATTAAGAATAAGGTCTCCTTAATCTGAATAATAAATACAATAAGAAAGAACTAGAACTATACCGAACTCCTGCGCTCCAGACAGACGCCGGGGGTTCCAGATCCCGATGAAGAACTAGATCTCCTCTACTTCTTATCTAACTAACTAGAACTATGAACTAGAAGGCTCTTGATGAACTTGAAGGCTTCTTGATGCTTGATGGCTTGAGGCCTTGATGAATAATGAATTGGCTCTCTCTAGGGGGTCTACCCACATATTTATAGTCCAGTGGGATGCGCGTGCGCCGCAGGATCAAACCGACTTAGCCAAGGGCTAAGATGCATGAGGAGAGGCGGTGGAGGAAGCTTCCAGAAGGAGGGGGCAAACCCTAGCGGGGGGCACCGCCCGCCCCCGGGGGGGGGCCGGCCGGCCCCACACAGGCGGCCTCCGCCCCCCCCTGTTGCTTCGGTGTCTTCCGCAGTCTTCCCGAGTCCAATCGTGATATTTCCCGTGGCGGATAAGTTTCGTGTTTATTTTGCACTTGAATCTTTCTTTTCAGCTTTTCTAGAATAATCCCTAAAAAATATAGAATATGCAAAACTCATGAAAATTGTCAGTTAAAACCCTAGACTAGTGTGTTTTCATGTATTCTCTTGTGTCTAAAGTTCTAATGAATGTTGACGTTATCCACCGTCAACAACTCCCCGAAGCTTACCTTTTGCCAGTCCCGTGGCAAACAAACTAAGCCTAATTTTTATTGTATTTGGATCAGGAGTTACTACAATGTTGTTAGTCTTTCCAAGTACACACGCTTTCAAACAAAGATATTCCTCCGGATTAAACAGTATATGTTCTAACCTTTAAACTTACTCATTCTACCCTTAATTATAGGGCTTTACAGTTTTTGCATAAGTCTTGAGCAATCAAAGGATCGAACAATCAAGTCAAGCACTATGTCTCCAATTCTTCGCAGTGCTATTATTCCGGAGTTTTCATAAGTTTTCAAAATAAAACTCGAGCTTTATTGTATGACACCCTCAAGTCTCTCAATGTATGTGGTATTTATGGTTCTCCCTCAAGGCATTGATGATGTTATGCCTCCTACAGCTAAGAATATATATATGGTAGAGCTCATAGGGTTAGGCAATAACAAGGGTAGGTATACTTGCAATGCATATATTGTAAAGTCAACTAATGGATCCATAGAGAACCGAGGCATGCAATCAAACCAAGATGTGCATGTGTATGGAATATGGTGGATAGGTGTATATATGGTATTTGTGGCTAATTCTAATTCTACTTCTGCTCTTTTGAAATAACTCTCTTAAAATTTTTCTCGGGAAAAACATGGGCCATCTTTATTATTTTAAATCAGGGATGCGGACATCTTTTACCCGTTGCTTAAATTGCTGGGATATTTGTCCATTTTACTCCCTTCTTCTCTCTTCTTTTTTTTTTTATAATCTTTTGCATGGCCACATGCATCCCTTGAATATAATAACCAATTAGCTAGAGAGATACGATCGGGACTTAGAGCATTAAAGATAGGGGTTTTTTTTCCTACGGGGTGTATATTTTTGGTGTTTTCTCCCAATGTAGGAGAGAAACATTTTAGTGATGAACATGGATGGAAAATATGTGAATGAGTGCGCTTACTCCCAGGGTAGGAATAATGCATATGTGGACAGGAGTGTGTGAGTGATCTTGGTTTTAAAAGCATGACAAGACTCTCATAAGGCATATAACACAGGTTGACTGAACTCAATGCAAAGCCGGCAGCTTAAATGTGAAAAGGCTTCCTATCTTCTAAGAATATTATTTCTGGCTTTGGTAGGAATTCATATTTTGTCATACAAGAGCTCATCATGTAGATTTTAAATTTTTAAAATAAACCTCCGAACTTAGTAATGCTAAGAATAAAATAAATAGCGGCTCAACCTTCATGAATTATATCGATCAACTACCTAGACTCAGCGCAAACTTATGCCTCCACAATTCAGGTTCAGAGTAAATTCTCCAATTAAAACAGCAGTGTTTAAAACTCAGGAAGATTTAAGTTTGGTAACTAGGTACTTAGCAAGGATGACAACAGAGCAACTATTCATCATCTCTAAAATAAATTTTTAATGTTCATCAAGTTTTTAATTAACTCTAGCCTAGACTGACCTAAATATACTATAACTAAATATTTATTTGGTTTTTGAATAATTATGTATATATTTTTTATCGTTTTGAATTAACAACCTAACAAAAGACTATAACTTTTGTGGACCTTCATGTGCCCACATATTTTTTGGTATTTTATGAATATACGTAAGGTAAACTTAATAATCACCTAGGTGTAATCACCTGATAACTAGGGGATGCTCCCCCCAAAGCTGGATATTTGTAATACTTGGTGTAAACATCCTTTAGAGCGAGCTAGCCAATAGCAGACCTGGTGGTTATCACTGATAGACTCTCTCCTTATCACGATGTTGTTCCTGCATGAATACACTCCACAAAAAAGGAAAACCAAAACTCGAGGGATGAATTTAATACTGGGTTAGCGGTCAGCCAAAGAGTAATTGATCTTCTTTGATGAGCAAATTTTTACATTGCCGATTTTAGCAGGATTTCATTTTTTTCTCTTTTTGAATTTTCTGTTTATGATGCAGGAATTAAATATGAATGCTATTTTTATTATTATTATTTTTATGCCACCACAGTAAATATTCCTACGGGGATCCCATAAGTTTAATTACATGGGGCTTATGAATTTGTGATGCAATAAATAATGCAGTAAATGTTTTTTGTTGTTTTTATATTTTAATGTGTAAACATAATTATGCTACTATATATTAAAGTAAAGTAAACTCACTAGTGAACTTAAGTAGATAATTACCATTCCAACCTTATGGCTAGAGTACGGAATTTAAAGTCTACCGACAGGACTTAGATAGAGGAGAATACTTACTTAGTGGGTTCGTTGTCTGAGGTCACCTCAGTCAACTCTCCGTCTCGTGGTGGTGCAGTACGTGCTTCTTCTTTCTCCTTCCATCTCTTTTCTATTCCTTCTGCTTCTCTCTTCTCTAGCTCTAGCTCTTCAGCTTTGTTTTCCTTCTCCCACTTTTCTAGATGTGCTAGAATTTCTTCTTTTTCTGCCTTGGTGACTTGGTCCATTCTTTCAGCTTTTGCTTCCCACTCACTTCAGCGTGGTGCTTGTATGTTCTCTTTTTGCTCCTTGTAGCAGTCTTCATACTTCACAATCTTTCTAGGAAATTCTTCCCAGCTACAGTGAGGCTGGGCAGCCTGACTGTGGCCTTGGCGTCTTCTCCTGTCGCGTTGCTTCCTGATCTGTTCTTGGTTAACAAGTGTTCTAAATTAACAGTGTACCTTTCCAGTGGGCAAGTTGAAATGGATCTGTCCGGAACCAATGTAGATGTTCGCGTTGGCGGTGTAGAGAAATAGTCTTCCCAAAAGGATCGGGGATTCATCGTCTCCCTGCATATCAAGAACTAGAAAATCTACAGGTATATATTGCCCTTGAATTCTTACTATGACATCCTTGACCACTCCTTTAGGGA
Organism: Chrysopogon serrulatus; assembly: GCA_015844335.1. Classification (NCBI taxonomy): domain Eukaryota; kingdom Viridiplantae; phylum Streptophyta; class Magnoliopsida; order Poales; family Poaceae; genus Chrysopogon; species Chrysopogon serrulatus. The sequence continues at coordinate 284,677 of JADLZL010004934.1, read as the reverse complement.
ACCTCAGTGATTGATCCACCATCTGCAACTGAATAAATGTTGGGTATAGAGGTAAATTATCAAATAAATCATCATATACCTGTTTTAACATTACGTTGCAGCCTGATCCGGTGTCGCAGATGGTGTTGGTGAAGGTGGTGTCTTTGATCGTGCATTCAAAAATTGGTATACCTGGATCACCTCTCTTTATTGGAAATGGCTTGGGCAGCATATGATCATTTTCTGTATTGAGAGCAGTGATTAGTTGAGTAGTTTTTTTAGGTGCATGCTTGATCTCCCTCCATCTTCTATTGCTTCTATTGTTTCTTTTCTTCGACACTAGCTGCTGTAGTTGCTCTTCTTGTTGATGGAATTGCTTCGGGGCTACAGGAGCTTTCAGGATGCGGTCTTTCTTTCTTGTCTTTAATGGATAGGACGATCTTGGCGTACTCCACATAAATGATGGCTTTTATTGTACAAAAGAATGGTCTGCCCAAAATTATGGGTGCCTTCTCATCTACTCATGTCTCCATGACCACGAAATCAACTGGGACGTATGCTTGTCCCACTCTAATAACAACTTCTTCTAGTACTCCCTTAGGGTAGCAAATGGACTAATCTGCAAGCTGCAAACGCATATTTGTATACAACAGGAGATCATTTAATATTTTCTCATAGATTACCTTGGGCATAATATTGACACTAGCGCCGAAATCGCAGATAGCCTCCGGGAAGCTATGACATCCTATAGCGATAGGAATGACAGGCCTTTCAGGGTCTCCCATCTTCTCAGGTAGAGAGTGGTCAATCCACTGTACAACTGCAGGCTCAATATGGTATTGGGTTGCATTGTGAATATCAATAAGATTAGCAGTTTCTAAATCTTCCGGATGGCCTGGGATCTTACCTTTCTCGAATGGAGGAACAGCAGCAGCTAGTTGAGCTAATTGTGATTCTAACATTTTATTAAAAAGTCAGTCTTTGATTCTTTATAGCGAGAAGCAAATGTGTCCAATCTAGTATTTATGTTTTCTAGTGCTTTATCATTTGCAGCTATCTTTCTAGTCATTTGATCTAACAATTTAGATTGATTAGCAACTAAATCTCATAAAGATGGAAGATTGTAATTATTAAAATTATTACCTTGGTAATTACCTTGTCGAGGTTGCTGATTCTACCCTTTGTTTTGTTGAGGACGGTATAGTAGGTGTTGTTGTTGATGAAGTTCACATCCTCTTGCAAAGTAGGGCGCTTGATAGCCGAGTGCCCGTAGTCTCCACATTCTTCACATGTCATATGAGAATCATTGATGTGCATGACTTCCTTCTTCTCTATATCGAGCTTCTTCATAATAAGGTCTAGCTTGGCAGTGACCATGTCAGTTTCCTTGAGATGATGGATTTCTCATCCTTTCTTACGAGGCTGAGTACGTTCTTCATTACAGCTTGAATTTGAGGCCATCTTCTCAACGAGTGCTTTAGCATCCGAAAGGTTAAGTGACAGGAAAGCTCCCCAGTACCGCGGCATCAATAGACTCACGGGTGCTTTCTGCACAAGCCCGTGATAGAAAGTCTGCATTAATAGCCACTCCTCTATGCCATGATGAGGACAGTCTTCTATGTAGTTCTGGAATCTTTCCCATGCTTCAGTGAATGATTCATCATGTTGTTGATGGAAACTTGCAATTTTCCTACGCAGAGCATTCGTCTTGGCGGTAGGAAAGAATTTTACCAGGAAAGCGGTTGAGCACAGGTCCCATGTCGTGTTCTTGTCTTTGTTGATGTAGAACCACTGCTTAGCTTTCCCTAATTATGAGAACGGGAAAAGGCGGAGTAAAATAGCATCTCTTGGTACTCCTCTGATCGTGAAGGTGCTGCAGATTTCTAAAAAATGTTGTAGGTGTGCACTTGCATCTTCATGAGCTTTTCCACAGAATTGGCTGGCTTGAACCATGGTGATGAGAGCAGGCTTGAGCTCGAATCTATTCTCCCCGGTGTTGATTTCTGGTCCAAATCCGAATGTTTGTTTGTTGTTGGGGCGTAGAACTCACACGCGTGTCTTCTCACCATGTCTTCAAACACAGGGAGCTAGGTTTTCTCCTAATTGCTCTTACGTTTGTTCTTCTACTTGTTCTTCAAATTCTTCTTCCAATGTTGGAGCTGGCTCCTCCGAAGAGCTAGCTTTAGCAGCAGCGGGTGTTCTTGATGGTGACTCGAATTTGTCCCTTGCTTCCATAAACTTCTTCTTTCTAAGGAGTTTCTCTGGATCGTCAGTGAAGTTCTTTGGAAGAGAAAAACCATTCATTCATCACCCTACATAAGATAAGCAAATGATAACAACGAAGGGTGTACCTGTTTGAGTTAGAGATCGATTGGTAATATGACTTTATCCATGTTGTATATATGTTATCAATATTTTCTAAGTTTATTGTGCCTTCCCCGGCAACGGCGCCAAAAATGCTTGTTGGCACTTCTAACGTCGCTACGAATTAACGAGATTAGAAATGCATGGTATTTAAATTAACTTGTCATTAGCAACTAGCCACTTCTTTATCTCTAGCATTCCTAAGCATGAATTAAGTTGTCATCCCTAATTGTAATGCTAAGGAGCAAATATAGATTTACATGTATTATTCAATATGATTAGGCAGAGATATGAATATAAACTAAAATAGATTCTGCAAGCGGACAGATAATTATACCATTGTAGCATTTTACCTAGGAGAGTTCTACCAGGTTATCGATTTATATTTATACCAATTGGAAAAGCTTTGTTATAAACTCTATCTATTATATTGATAAGAAAGTATATACAATGAATAAGTGATATTACCAATGTCATCTACTCTACTCATAACAAAAGCGAGAGGTCACAAGATAAATATAGATAAATACGGGTGATAGCATAATCAAGTATCATAATTATATAGATAATCATCGAGCATTGTCTAGTCACAATCATAGTTAGCAAATGGATAAACTAAGGAGTTAATTGTCTAAGGTAATTCTATAATTACATCAATGAATAACTCTAATTAGTGCAATTACATCTAATAAACATCACTAAGTCAACCCTATATATCATGATCACATGTAAGGGGGCATCAACTAGGAAGGATGTGAAACAGAGTCATTATCCAACTTCGCAAATCGTGCCTGTTGTCCTACACACGGAGGCCGGACTACGGAGGAACCAACGTAGGCTGTCACCTATGCGACTACCACACGTCCCGGCATGTCAGGGTGCACTCGCAGACAAACAAGATATCTAGACACCACGTCTACATATTGTCTATCATCTACCCTTTGTACACTTGGATAAACGCTATACGAGCAATTACATGAATTCAATAAGATCGAACTAACTAAACTAGACATATAATCAAAGTAGAAAATGACTATTGCAATTAAGAACATATGAACTATTAAGAATAAGGTCTCCTTAATCTGAATAATGAATACAATTAGAAAGAACTAGAACTATACCGAACTCCTCGTGCTCCGCATGGCGCCGGGGGTTCCAGATCCCGATGAAGAACTAGATCTCCTCTACTTCTAATCTAACTAACTAGAACTATGAACTAGAAGGCTCTTGATGAACTTGAAGGCTTCTTGATGCTTGATGGCTTGAGGCCTTGATGAATAATGAATTGGCTCTCTCCGGGGGGGGTACCCACATATTTATAGTCCGGTGGGATGCGCGCGTGCGCCGCGGGATCAAACCGACTTAACCAAGGGCCGAGATGCATCGAAAAGGCGGTGGAGGAAGCTTCCGGAAGGAGGGGCAAACCCTAGCAGGGGGCCGCCGCCCTGGGTGGGGCCGGCCGGCCCCCACCTCGGTGGCCTCGGCCCCCCGTTGCTTCGGGTGTGTTCCGAGTCTTCCCCGAGTCCAATCGTGATATTTCCCGTGGCGGATAAGTTTCGTGTTTATTTTGCACTTGAATCCCTCTTTTCAGCTTTTCTAGAATAATCCCTGGAAAATATAGAATATGCAAAACTCGTGGAAATTGTCAGTTAAAACCCTAGACTAGTGTGTTTTCTTGTATTCTCTTGTGTCTAAAGTTCTAATGAATGTTGACGTTATCCACCGTCAACAACTGGCCTCACCACGGTCTGAGGAAGCTGCGGTGCGACCGGAGTCGCTGCCGCCCCCGCACGCGCCTCCCACGCATCCATCCGCGAGGCCGTGAGATCCACGCCCCTCGAGACCGCATCCAGCGATGTGGCCGCACCCGTCATCTTCCCGCGCAAATCCTCGAACACCCGGTCCGCACTCGTTTGCCATGATCCCATAGCGTTCAAGGAGTCGACGGAGTTTTGCATCATGTTCTGGAATCCCGCGAACTGCTTCATCATTGACTCGAACTGCACGGACAATTCCTCCATCGACTTCGCCATTTCCTGCTGGAACTTGGGGGGTTTCCGCTTCGGCGCCACCCTGAATTGTTCCACCGACCCAATCAACCTCGCGGATTTGCAGGCTCGTTACTCTCCACGCAATCGCAGAGAGCGACAAGCCCCACCGTTGGGAATTATGATCGCGATCGAGGCGGAACAATTAGGAACGATGCAGACGCGAGAAAAAATTTTGTGGCTAGGAATCGAAGGCTCTTGATACCAATTGTCAGGTTCCGAGTAGGATCCTGAAGATAACTGGAGAGAATCGGAGTTTAGGAAGGGAATTACCAGGAATTTGGGGAAGAACAGCAGGAACAGAGGAAGATAGCATTCGAAACAATAGAGTAGAGTTCTGTTATTCGTTGCCTTCACCAACCCCGTGCCGTGCTTATATACCGCGCTCGCCTTACATGACTGGCCAATCGGCCCACACCCAACACCCGTACACGGCCCAACACCAGGCTGACAAAGCCCAACTACTAAATGACTTGAACTAGCTTTCATGTACTCAGCCACTCGCCACCAGAACCTGCTTCCTTGTTGCCTGACTACCAACAGCACAGGCCTTCATCTTCTTCCTGACACTTTCACGATGCTTGTAATAACGTGATTCAGAAATAAAATGAAACCTGCAGTTATGAAATGAACGTACGTTGGGTGATGCCTACTGTTGACGTAAGTACGGGTCCCACACCCAAAGCGCTAAAATGCGCGGGTCATAAAAGGACTGAAGAACATAGCAGATATCCAACCAACATGTCTTCGCGATAAGGAATGACAAGCTTTACGAGAAAAGTAGCATAGAATATATAGTTATCGCACTTACGCGGCCAAGAACAGCAAATTTCCAAAAAAAAAAAAAAAACTAACAAAAGAACCATGTATGCTCTAGTCTAGGAGGGACCTAGTCGACGTGAAGATCGACGTCGGTGGGTTGCCCTTGGTCCATTAGCAAGCTAATGGCACAACCCTTGATCTTTGAACGAGGAGAGGAGAATCATATTAACGGGATGGAAGAGATTATTGGAGTAGAGGAGAATCATATGAACGGGATGGAAGAGATTATCGGAGCAGGTAAAAAGTTGATGATTAATGATTTGGTCGATTGTCCTCTGTTCTCCATGGGCAGTGGTCCTTTATATATACAGGGTGGGTAGACTTATCTCATGGGAGATCAAAATCCCTTGCAAATCTTGTAAAAAATAATCTACCAATTTTGACAGCCTAGAAAACGACCTAGCGCTAGTAAGGCAAAACTTCAGGGTATATTCTCTCAACGAGAGGAACATAAAAATGAATTTGAATTTGCAATTGAGGAGTTAAAAAAACTGGCCTAGATCGGTTTGGAAACCGGCTCAGTCCAATTTCTAGTCGTTGAAGTGAAATTTTCACGGAAATTGCATTTTCTTTTTCTAGACTTCAAATTGGATGTTTTTATATATATGCCTCTCGATTATCTTGACGAGAGAAACAAAATGGTAGATTATAAGTTTTTTCAACAAGGGAAGAGGGGTGGTTTCAATGTGAAGCGGGCTTGAAGTATATGTCGAGCAGTGGGTGTGGCTCTTCGGCTACACATGATGGAAATAATGGTGATGGGGCAGTATTGGAAGATGGGACATTCAACACTCCCATTGATTTTGACCACAAGCGCTCATCTCAGGCTGGCGACCATATTGGCTATCGCAGGTGGCTCTACCTTAAATACGGCGGAGAAAATTAAAAGAGCCCCAATATAACCCATCGTAACAAAAATTCGAGTATCCGTGATGGCGTTTGATCTCCGCCAGAATGCGTCCCAACAGACGCAAACGATGGTGAAACTCACCACCACTGCCCTAGAACTAATAGGCGGAGATGATCCTGACAATGATCTGTAGTACTGATATGCGGAGACAAGGAGGTGGTGTTCTACTATGGTACCAATGGGCCCGCGCGTCACCTCTTCATTGCCGTGTCCTACAAGTTGGGGCAGAGTAGAGCACATCAGCACACTGTGGCGATGGATGGCGGCGGCCCTTTTCGTGAATCTGAAGCTGGTGGAGCTCTCCTAAATAGATTCTCCGCATTCTGCTTCATCGCTGGATGACGGATGCAGCTAGCAGCGCAGAACCTTCCCGGCTATCCCTCCACGGCAAGCGTCGTCGATCACATCACTGACACATTGACACATGGGTCTGCATGTGCAAACTCGACTACGTATGTACATGACGAGCCATGTGTGTGCGGTGTGTTAGACCGTTCTCCGTCCAATCTTCTCGTAAAAGGTGTTTAAATAGAGGAACTAAAGTTTAGTAGGTATCACATCGAAATATCGGAGGATGTTAGAGATGATGTTCGGATACCAATAAAAGAACTAATTACAGATTCCGTCGTACACCACGAGACAAATTAATTAAGTATAATTAATCTATTATTAGTATATGGTTACTGTAGCATAATATTGTCAAATTATAGACTAATTAGGTTTAAAAAATTTGTCTTGCAAAATATTTATAATCTGTGCAATTAGAACTCCATGCATGTGTCTAAACATTGGATGGAATAAAGACTAAAGTTTAAGAATAAGAACCAAAGACTATGCACTTACACAATGGTCAGCTAACAGTTCTGTCTTAATAAAGTAATGACTCATTCAATCAGGAAAAGGATGTTTCTGTACATTTGCTTTCCTGACTGGATGAATGAGTCATGGTTAATACTAAAGTTGTAGTGCTCGAGAAACTTTAAAACTTTGTAGTTGAATTTTGTTTATTTATTTATTTAGCATTTTGAGAATACATGATAGTCCTACCACTAGAGTACCATAAAAATATCAATATAAGATTTACGAAATATTTATTATATAAGAAATAAAAATATCAATACAAGATTTACGAAATATTTATTATATAAGAAATAATATAACCAGTATATACTCACAAGTGAGTATGTGGTATAGTGTTAGCATAATATTAGAGTTGAGTGGTGGGTTGTGAGTTTGAGTTTTGAGTCGTAAGGCCATTTTTTTTTAGTTTTGGAAAGCGGAGGCAGGCGATCTAAAGAGCATCTCCAAAAGTTTGTCATTCTTTAAATTTAGCAAAATATATTCTCCAATAGTTTGCAAAATGAGCTTGCCATTTTTCCCAAGTTGCTATTCCCCCCATCTTTACGCGCGCATCCTACTCCGCATCACGGTCGCGCGACCGTCGCTTCCCTTCCCGCCCGCGCGAGGACAATTCCTCCGCTCTTTCCCACGCTCACGATCTCCTGCGCCAAGCCTGGCCTCAATCGTTGCATGCAGTTCCCGGGCCGGCGTCGCGATCTCCTCCTGCGCCAAGCCCGGCCTCCGTAGTCGCATGCAGTTCCCGCGCCGGCGTCGCGATCTCCTCCTGCACCAAGCCCAGCCTCCGTAGTCGCGTGCAGTTCCCGCGCCGGTGTCGCGATCTCCCCCTGCGCCAAGCCCGGCCTCCGTAGTCATCCTGGCGATCAGATCGTAGTTGCTTCCAGGTCCCGCACTAAGATCCTGATCCAAGTCTGCTGTCTGGTGCTAAGGTATGTGCTTCTTCGTGCAGGGTTCGTATATACCATCTCCTTGCCATATGTTCTAGTGCCCTTGATTTCTCGAAGCAAACTAGCTGCTACATATCTGTTGTGTTGTCCCTGCTGAGGATTAGACAGTAGGATATATCTGTTTATCAATTGAGTTTTTTGGAATGTGAATTGTATTTTGGTGGACATGCTGTTCGATGCGACGGGAGAGATTCTCCTGCTCTGTTTCATGCATGAATCGACGTGCATGTCCTGAAGCTGTTGCTGCGAGCTGGTTGTCGTCAGGTGGGACAATCTCTGGTCGTCAGGAGATAGCCGGCTTCTGTTGGAGCAGGCCGGCTTGGGGACTCCGGCAGACGGACAGAAGAAGGAGCGAGGTGTGTTTCCCGTGGCGGCGTCGTGGAGGATGGCAACCTCCAGGACGCGGCGTCCTTCGCGCGATGGACAAGGCCCGCAATCGATCTCCCCAATGCCAGTCAACAAACAAATTTGATGGGCCATTTTTTTTAAGTGTTGGCAAGTTAAAAATAGAGAACTATTGAAAAGAGGCTTTATTTTAACTTTGCATATTTTTTAGCAACTTGGTAAAATATAAGATTTGCCAACTAAAATTTGGCAAACTCTTGGAGATGCTCTAGGCAGGATTATCCAATCCCATGAAGCAATCGTAAAACTGTTGCGTAATTTAAGGGGAATATTTGGAAAGAAGAACTATATTTTTGTGATGCATGTGATGCATATGTATGGACACGTCGCGATGGACTACTCAATATTTTGTGAAAAGAAAGAAAGTACTATTTTCACCGATGTATCTACTGAATTATGCATTTGATGCATATGCATGTGTCAAGCGTTCCCCCCTGCCCCCCACCCGCCCCACAAACCACCCACACCCCCCATGCGCGCGCTCACACACACTATCAGTACACGAATGGCAACAAAGCCACGAGTTTGTATATTCACATTTAGAAATAATTGTTGTGTTCCAGGCTGTCTTGCATCGTACAATATCAATACTGTAGTATATCATAGCCGGCCGCAGTAGCAGGGGTCAAAGTCAAACTACGCTGGCGAAGCCGCCTTGGTCAGCGTTGTCTATCTGCAAGCTGATCTTTTCTTTTCTGCGGTGCTGCTGTACTCCACTCCACTCACTCACTCACTCACTCACTCATGCACGTCGCATCTGCAAATTTTTTTTAGAATTATGCCACATAACACTACAAGTGACCATTCTTTGCTACTGAACACTGAAAAAATTAAAATTTATTAAAAGACAATCTAGTTCTTGACAAATTGGTGGTGGATCACTGGTACAGAAAACATTTGTACAGGCGGTGCTAGACGCATCTTCACAGGCGGCCAAGCCCACCGCCTGTACCAGGGGTCAGTACAAATCGACCACAAGATAGACGGTGGAGTGTGAGCCGCCTGTGAAAAATAGGTTTTCACAGGCGGCTCCTTTGTCGGCCGCCTTGTGTAAATGTACATTTACACAGGCGGCCGACTAAGTGACCCGCCTGTAAAATCGTTGCCGGAAAACATGAAAAATAGCAAAAAAAAAATATTTTTAAAAAGGCAAAAAATATTCTTGAAACCGGGGAAGGCGCCCGCCCGCCTGTCTCCGTCGAAGTCGCAAGTTTTTTCGCGTAAAATCGCGCGCTACGCGGCCGGTGGGATTCGAACCCGCGACCTCGGCCTCGCGCGATCCCTCCCTTACCACTGCACCACACACTCACTTGTGACTATATCTCATTTTTGTTCCCCACGTATTATACAAACCCGACGAAAAATTGAATATTTAAGGGTCCAAATGAATTCAAATGAAAAAGTGGTGAACTACAAAGTTTCATAACTTTTCGAGATCTACAACTTTTATTTAGAGTGTTTCTCCATCCGAGGTCATTTGCAAAATTTGAATTTCAAATTTGAAAATTTCGGTCGTAGTTTTCCATAAAAAGATGACTTCAAATAAAAAAGTTATCAACTACAAAGTTTCATAACTTTTCGAGATCTACAACTTTTATTTTAGGAGTTTTTCCATCCAAGGAAGTTTGAAAAACTCAAAAAAATTAATTTCAAACTATTTACACAGGCGGTTTGCAATGAGGACCGCCTGTGTAAATACAATTAACACAGGCGGTTCTCTATACAAACCGCCTGTATAAATAGTGCAATTTTCACAGGCGGTGTTGTTAAGAAAACCGCCTGTGTAAATGCCATTTACACAGGCGGTTGTTATTGTAAGCCGCCTGTGTAAATGGACCGTTTACACAGGCGGTTAAGTTAAGAGAACCGCATGTGTAAACACATTTACATAGGTGGTTCTCTTTATGAGCCCATAGAATTTTTTTTCTACTGGCGTCATGAAATTGTCAACCGCCTGTGATAAAAAAAACATGGTGTCGGGAAAAATGATTTTTGTACTAGTGGATATCGTACACAACAAAATACTTTTATAAAATAAATATAAAATCATATAAGTGTCTTAAAATTATACCTTAAAATCCGTTAGACTATACATGATGATGACTACACAGTAAAATACTTTTTTAATAAAATGACTATTTTGCCTCTCCTCATAAATAAACAAATTTATTTGTTTAGAGGCAAAATAATCATTCTCAGTAAAAAAAAAGTATTTTACTATATAGTTCTCATCACTTAGAGTCTAACGGATTTTATGTTATAATTTTAGAGCACTTATATGATTTTATATCTATTTTATAAAAGTATTTTGTTGGGCACTGTGTCCACTAACCAATTTGTCAAGAAATAAAACGCGTCTTTCCGTGAATCTCAACTTTTTCAAGTATCTAGCAGCAAAAAGTGATCACTTGCAGTGTCCTATGACAAAATTTCTGTTCTTTTTTAAGAAAGAACTAGGAATATTGCCTGCATATTGATGATGGTAGGAACATCACCACAATTAATTTCACCGTTTTAACGAGATGAAAACTTTTTGAGCCAATAATCTAACCTAGTTTATTTATTTTGTCGTGATTCATCCGTCCTCCTCCCTAATCCTCTCTATAAATAAATAAATAAATACAGGTGCTCTGTACCTGCATATCATCTTCCTTCTCCCATCCATCATCACTTTCATCCCGTTCATCCACACCACAAAATGGTGTTGTCCTTTCAGCGTCCCCTCCTAGCGCCTGTCGTCCTCGTCTCCCAGGTGGCACTAGCAGTTGGGTCGTCAGTGGCCACCGACAGCCTCGGCGACATCACCGTCTTCTGAGGCTAGAACAAGGACGAGGGAACACTGTGCGAGACCTACAACATGGGCACCTACACCACGGTCCTCATCTCCTTCCCCCGCACCTTCGGCCACGGCACATACTCACTCGACCTCTTGGGCCAACCGCTTGCCAGCATCGGCGACGACGTCAAGCACTACCAGTCCAAAGGCATCCTCGTGCTCCTTTCCATTAGCGAACCCACCACCGACTACTCCCTCCAGTCCGCATAGTTGGCGGCCGTCGCCACATACCTTTGGGACGCCTACCTCAGCGGCTCCTGCCCCTGTCTCCACCGCCCGTTCGGCGACGCAATGCTATATGGGCTCGATTTTAGAGCTCCCACTTTTGATTTGAGGGATCCCTACTTTTGAGTTTTGAGTCCCTTGTGTTTTTGAGATGCACTCTAGTAGTGATGTTGAAAATAGAAACTTGGCACTTTCGACCCGCTTGCATCAGCCAAAAAGACTGAGAATCAGGAGAAAGGCACTGGCTGTCAAGACAGCAAGCACGTGTCCTCGTCTGGAGAGCCGAACAACTAACAGAGATAGGGAGGGAGCGGGGAGAACTATTGGGTAGCAAAGATGGTGCTGGTTTGGACAGGAGATCTGTGGGCAAGGAAGTAACCGCGTCGGGAGCGGCTGAGGTCCCTATTAGACGGCTTGCGTTGGGCGAGGGTGGGAAGAGGCGGAGCAGGGTGTGTCCCTCGCTAGGGAAGTCGCATGGGCCAAGGGACATCTACCTAAGGTCACTTTACATGGGAGCCACATCGTAGAGAGATCCTTCACTGAGGAGACACACTAGGAGAGCACGTCGAAGGCCGCTAATCGAAGAGAGCTCACTAGTGTAGAGGAGTTAGGGCAGAGGGAGGTGAAGACGCCAGTCGGATGTGGAAGGCTGGATGCGGAAGACGTGAACGCAAATCCTCAATGAGCACAACTGCCATTTGAGGGCTTGGACCAGTCCCCTTGGAATTAGATGTGGGAGGGGTCCTGCTGGATTTTTAACGATAATATAATTGATATAAATGTTGCTTTCGCATTTCCATTTAATTTCAACTATTACATTGACAGCATCTTGCAGTGCATGCAGATCTGTAATTTTAGCTAGGAGGGCTAAGTATTAAAAACTAGAAGAATTCCCCGTGCGTTGTTGCGGGAATTTGAGAGTAACTTTAGATGTCCATTGGATGAATCAAACAATATTGTTTAAAATTATGATTTGAAATACATATTATGCTCTGATGAATTTCATGTACACTAGTACAAAAATCATTTTTGCCGGCACCTTCTTTTTTTTTCACAGGCGGTTCATAATATCATGACGGCAGTAGAAAAAACACGGTGGGCCCAAAAGGAGAGCCGCCTTGTGTAAAACGGTTTTACACAGACGGCCCTCCTAACTTCGCCGTCTGTGTAAAGAGTACCATTTACACAGCGCGCTCACAATGTAAACCGCTGTGTAAAGAACATTTACACAAAGGCGGTTGACATTGTAAACCGCCTGTAAATGGTCCTCTTTACACAAAGGCGGCAAAGTTATGAGGGCCGCCTGTGTAAACTGTTTTACACAAAGCGGCTCTCCTTACCAACCGCCTGTGATAATTCCACTATAAATTCCCTTCTCCTACCTCCGCACAAGAACAAGCACTCCGTGGGTGCCGCACATGGCGGACAGAGCAAAGGAGATTCCAAGGGGAGAGGTTTTCAACTTCATTTCTTTGGTGAGATCCTTCCAAACGGTTAGTTAGTCCCTTTGAACCTATTTTTTTAGTGATTCATTGGTTCAATTTTTTGTATTGGAGGTGCTCTAAATCTAGGGTTAGGGTTAGGGTTCATAGCTAGGGCAAGAGAGAGATAGTTTTAGCTAATTTTTTTGTATAATTCATAGTAAATTGTATCTTGCTCGGATTATAGAAAATAAATACTTTTTAGAATTCCTGTGAGTAGATCTATGCAATAGAGTAACGATGTGCACTATTTGAAATATATTTTTTATGTAGTTATAGTTTCTATTTTTTAGATGATTAACTTTTTATTAATCTATATACTAAATTGTTGGAAATCATAAGAATGGAAATAGTACCTGTTTAATCGCTCTGTTTATTCTCTCAGATTTATAAACTATGAATTAATTTACTAAATAATTAATTACACTATTAACTAGGGTTAGTGACACCTTGTACTGTGGGTTTGTTAATTAAATAACTTATTTGTAATTAATGGTTCGTTAATTAGTGAAAGGTATTCATTTATGCTTAGGGTTTATGAATTAATTGAGTAGTTAATGTTCTGTTAATTAAGGTTAGTTATTATTGCCTATACTTAAAGTTTGTAAATTAATTTAGTAGTTAATGGTTTGTTAATTAGGGTTAGTTCCAGTTTCATATACTTAGGGTTTGTAAATTAATTTAGATAGTAATTAAAAGTTTACTAATTAAGGTTAGTTAATATTTCATGTACTTAATATTTATTAAAAAATAGTTAGTAATGAATGGTTTGTTATGTAGGTTTAGTTATTATTTCATGTACCTTTAGGTTTTTTTGAAATAACATATTAGTAATTAATGGTTTATACTTTCATATATTTAGGGCTTGTGATTTTATTTAGTTAGTAATTAATGGTTTATACTTTCACATAGTTCATATATTTAAGGATTTCTTAAATAATTACAGATACATATGGAGACACTACCTCGGATCAAGATATCACTTTGGCGGCCCTAAACCCCCATCGGTCTTGGATTTTGAACCGGCATAGCCTACTAAACCGATGAGGGTTGGTCATCGATGTCGGTTCCCATGAACCGCACCGAAAGCTCGATAACACCGCCGGTTGTATATAGAAGCCGGCAGTGTTATTTTAAACATCGCCGGTTGGAAATCAAAGCCGATAGTGATCGAGGAAAGATCGGTGGCGGTTTGATGTTTGAAATCGCCAGTGATGGTCACAAAGATCACCGGGCGGCCTCAATGACAACCGACACTGAATTTATTTTTCAAGAATTGTTTTATATTCCCATTTTCAATTTGGTTTTTTTATATTATATTAAAATCATATTTGCTGGTAGGAAAACAAAATCATAAAACTGAAACCTTGATAACAACATACCAAATACATTAGTATTAAATACATTAATATTACACATACATTAATAGTCCTTTCTAATACCACCGTAATCCAATGGAACAATTATAAAAGTCTAGCCACCGCTTTGGCCCGTAATTATTCTTGAACTTCGAAAGGGCAATGGAGTATTTTCCTTCTTTGCTCACAATATGCTTCAAGATGAATTCCGCTATCTCCTCTTGAAATCCTTGAATCTCCATGTCCAGGATCATATTGTGTCCATATTTCGCCCCCGCCGTCGAGCAATCAATAGGGAGCATTAATATAAGCTATAAGAGAATTTTATGGCATATAAAAATGGAATTAATACCTTCTCGATGCGCTTTGACGTTTTTCATGCCAAACCATTGCCTTGTGGCCCACATTACGTAGAACCCACATTCATTATTCGCTTGCGGTTGGTCTAGGTACCGATACGCATTTCCTGCACCTTGAAGTTTACTTTGCATGCGCCGCCCACAATATTAATTGGGAAAGAAAAGTAACATTAAGTGTGGTATACACATACACGCACATATATATATATATAACTATATAACTTTATTTGTTTATAAAAATATTAACTTACTCTTGTAACGCATGCAGTAGAGGACCTATCGAGTTAGGGGATTCTTTTTCTGAGTCCCACACCTCAATAAGGTTTCTTTTAATATCGATATCGATAAAGATAAAATGGTGCCTGCAACCACAAAGTCCAATTTATATTAAAATAGTTTAATTAGCTATATAAAATACGTAGAAATAATGGTAGAGACCACATACGCCAGCAGCTTATAGGTCAAGAGCACGTTCGATTTATTTTTGTTGGCAAAACCCTTGAACAACCCGGAGAGAATTTGTATCATTCCATTCGGGCCGTAGCCTTCGTCTCCTCTACAAGTTGGCTCATTCACTATGGTTAGGTCCAAGAAGGCTACATATTTAATGTTATTTCAGTATCGTGTATTCATGTAGCCACCTGCATAGAGTATGAGATATGACTAATAATGAAAAAAGATGTAGTTATTTATGAATTCATGCGAGTAGTAGGGTACTTACATAGTCCACGTGGACCATTATCCGTGTATCGAGGTCGCGTCTTTGATATAATTGGAATAAGTCTTCAAAAGCTATGTAATCGCAAAGTTTCCTCAAGATGATCAAAGACTTCTCCGGCCGGAATAATTGCTTCAAACCCACCTTGATCTGTTTCCAGTTGCCTCGACCAAGTAAAAAAAGTATGTAAATCACGCATACGTGTTGTAAGAGCCTTCATCTCCTCTTTTGTTTCCAAGCAAATCTTGACCTCTTTGATACTTGTATGCTGGTTTTTGCCATTTCATACTCCTTATTAGTACAACCATAAACTATGGCCCTAGCATCCTCTAGGGATAGGCTGTTGTTCTGCTCCATCAATTTATATACTTCTAGCTCGGAACTGAGGTGCCGCTCATCTTCCCTTTCTTCATTGAGCTTGCTTTGAGCTTGTCTGTCAAACTCGCATACCGCTGTCCACTTAGAAGGCTGCCATAGATTTCTCAAAAATCGGTTGCATGCCTCCTCTTAGGTTAATTCTATGTCATTCGCTTCATCTTAGATGTAATACTCCCGCTCATTTGCTTTTTGTTTCCTTTGTTGGCATCCTCTTTTATAGAATCGAGGACCTTTTGCCCGATCTAGATCTAGTTACGGAGTCGGCCTTGCGGCTTCTTTTGATTTTGGAGGGGGAAGGGGTCTACGATTATCATGTCTTCCGGCCGAAGATGAAGGATTGTGGGGAGGCGGGGGAGGAGGTGGAGGAGGTGGAGGAGGTGCAGCCCCACATTGCTCGGGGTTGACAAAGTGGGGGGGTAGGAGCCGTAGCGGATCCCCCACATTCCTTGGGGGGTGATGGAGGGGGGAGGCGGAGATACCTCATCTCGCCTAGGGGGTTGAGGTCGGGGAATGAGCAAAGGCGCATCATGAATTGGGAGAGCTTGGTCATGACATCTGTCCCGTGAAGATTCAGCTTCATCCTCATCATCCGAGGACTCTTGGTGGTCGAAGCTTCATGTACCGCTTCCGCCACGGGACACGAAGACGAAGGTTCAACCAACCGCGGCCTATCTTCTTGTGCGGGGGTAATCAATGGGTATCTTGTTAAACTTTTTGTCCGAATTCTATCAATGGTGACATTCCAATAACCCAAAGGAATTGGTTGACCATTAGTTAACCCTTCTCCTTGAGGCCAAGCCCCGGCCGACCGCCACCTTTGTCTGTCGTCCATTGTTGGCGGATGTACGCCCTCACATTAACCGCTTCATTTATGTTGTCCACCGGATGAGGTAATCTTGCCTCGGATCATCCATGGGGGTTGATCCACGGCTACTACGACCCTTAACCACTGGGCTCAAGCATGTGCGGACGGGGCCTGCAGATCCAATTGTCTCGAGGAGCTTGTGCTTGGGAGGCCATAGCTTCTAGTTGGTTAACTCGTCTTCCATTATCTTTAGGCGGCTCTCATACATAGCTTCTTTAGCCGCCTCTCGTTCCTGTCTAGCCCTTGTGTGGCTACGATAAGAAGCAATGTCTTCCTCGAAAGCTACCCTCCAGTTCACAAGACCAGCTCCCCAGTGCGGCCGGGGTGCTCCTTGTTACCAAGTGTCCGGGAGAGCACATCGTTCTCCCTATCGCACCTGCGTCTCCCTTGGTTCACCTCTTCCGTTAGAGTGGAGATAGTCTGAACTAGGCTGCCCACATGTTCATTTGGGACCGATAGGGTGCCGTCTTCAATATTGTGCCGTGCACCCTAGCCATAACAAAGTGAAGAGACCTAATCTGCCGGTCGGCGCCTCGGGCGTAACACCACGGCGTTCCATCTCATCAAACTCCTTCTCCCATTGAAGCACCTTACTGAATAGCCACACGAGAGCCGAGACGGTGAGGATTTGTCGACTTTGCTTGAGTTTTTCTTTATTCTTCGCACTCAAATCCTTATACTCATCCGAGTTCCTCAGTGACGCTTGAATTCTTCCCAAAGTAGGGCCTCTCGCTTGTGGTGGTCACCTTTATCAAAGTCGGGATCCTCCTGCTCATTGATATATTCCTTTTGCAATTTCGTCTTATAACTCTTGAAGGCGATCCCCATTTTTTCTATAACCCTTTTTTTCTCGACTACCCGCTCATCATAATCACGAGGGAAAGTGAAATATCCTTTGAACATTGTCCATAACTCCTCCTTCAAAGTTTCGTGAACCTTCCATACGTCATCTTCTTTCCCTATCCAAATTCCTAAACTTTATTGGGATGAAGTCCCTCGCAAGAATCCCGAGGATAGTCTTGTATGGCCCCAACGCCTTGCGTGGGAGTAGTGGCTCCCAACTTGGTCGAACTCAAAGATGTGCCGGTCGCATCCTTTCCCGTAGGAAGCCTTGACACACCGCGCTTGGACCTTGGCTTTGCCGCACTGCATCCACTAGGTTCCTCCATTGATCCAGGCTGCACAAAACCAATTAATTCGCCTTTAGATTCTCCCTTGCATTTATTGATTAGAGTGCTTGTAAGCATTCAATTATGACCTAACAAATATACCTCTTCGTCTTGGTCAAGCCGAGACAACCGCTAGGGGTCCATGCTTCGTCATCCGCTTCACCATCATCATTGGCACCTTCGTTTCTCGTCCTATTTTGTGGTCCTTCTGGTGGGTCTCTCGCAGTGTTGTTAGCCGCTTCTTCTTGTGCCCTAGTACTTCGGCGACCAGTGAATTGGCGACGACGAAATAGTCATCGTTCTATCTCTGTCTAGATGGTTGTCGAGACTAGATATATATGATGGGTTGTTTAATTTGGCTACATGGAATAACAGAAACCATATATTAGCTAGGAAACACAACATATATATATATATATATATATTTAATACACCAAATTAGAACTTCATAAGCCAAATAAATTACAATGACCTTCAACTTACTACAAGTCGCGTACACTCTACATTGACCTCCAAATAAAAAAGGCAATGAACATAACTAGAAAGAAAATGATGATATCCTTAGTGTGAATCCTATCTACGGCGACAGCCTTGTCTCCAGCCTCCAATTTCCCCAAGTGTAGAGGAACTACACGGTGCTCGCTTGGGGAACACGGTTTCCACACCGTGCCATATATGCATGGTAGGCCTCGGTTGCTTCAGATTTTTTGTCGTATCTCTTGTGCAATGCACCCGGTAGCAATTCACTTGAGGATGGCACTCCTCCCAAGTACGGTAGATGCCGAGGCACGGCCAACAAACACTACATACCGTTTTCCCATGTGGCCTAAAGATTGAGACAATGTAATTGGGTTTCAACTAATTAATCAATTGAAGTAGCATCTGAGTCACCATATATAGCAAGAAATGTAGACTCATATTAAGTCCTGCGATTATGAACAAACAAGTTCAAATATAGATTTAACCATATTAATTCATGCACACTCATGGTCACATAGTAATAGCATTTACTGGTCACATAGCAAATTTAAAGTAATGGGCACATAGCACAATGATGGGTGTATATATACATATATATCTCCAAAATCATATGTAATTTAGCAATAGCATTTCTCAAATAATAGTATAATCATATATCTGAACTGAAGCAATAGCATTAATTAATATTTCATGGTCAAAAATTAATGTAGTGTAATCATATTTTATGGACACAAATTCTTCAAAATGGACATAGCAAACATATCAATATCATTTCATACAACATTGCAAGCTAATATATGGACAAAGGTAGCAAGAATTGTGAGAAAATTTCTTAGTGGCATTGCATCGAACACTTGAGGGCGTGGTGGCCGAACTCACTTTGTTGACAAGGTGGAAGACGGTGGCCCGCGCTCCCTGCGCCGGTCCGGTGGCGTCGGTAAGAATGGCGGTGGCGGCGGTGCTCCGTGGTGCAGCCTCCCTTGCTGCCGAAGGTGCCCGGGGGCGTAGTACGTATGCGGCGGCGGTGAGCTCCGGTGGGCGCCGGGCGTCGCCGAGGAGCGCGCGCCGACGACGAGCGGTGAGGACGGCGGAGGTGCCCGAGGCCAAAAGCGCGGCGGTGCGAGGCGTCGCAAAGCGTCCCGAACGGCGGCGAGCACCGGCGAGCAATGTGCGACAGCGAAAGGTGGCGGCGGAATGCTCCGCGGTTGTTCTCGGCGTCGAGTGGTTTTCAATGAAGAGGCGCGAACATACTGCTTTTTTACCCGAGCCACCCTTCACACCGCCGGGCGCTAAACACCAGCCGGCAAGTGAAGAACCCCTTCAGTGCCGGTGATGAATGGAACCGCACTGGAAGGTCCATATGACTGCCGGGTGCTAAAGCCCAGCCGGCAAAGGAACGCTAAAACAAATAAAAATATAAATATCCTATCTACTCCGAACATCCCCACGTAGCGTAATGGTTACAGCCGTTCACTTTGCCTCGGCGCGGCCGCCGGTTCGAATCCCTACCCGGGCCAAATTTTTTAAAATTTTATTTATATATGCTGATGATTTTCAAATAAGATGATTTTCGAATCCCTACCAGTTTTTCTCCCTCATTTTAACTCCAAATAAGATGATTTTTTTCCTAAATTTGTCTAAAAATCAACCTCTTTCTTGCTGCACTAACCATATAGCAATTTCAGCAGTTTTTTTAGTTTTGAAATTTTCAAATTTGAAATTTGGAGAGGTTCCACTACATTTTATGCAGTATAGAGTGCCTCGAATCAAAAATTTTTGAACATCAAACTTGGTGCACCCATCATTCCCTGCAACTTTTATTAATGCATTTTTCACCATTTGACAATTTTTTTTTCTCACACTATGTGTGAAAAAAATATTGAAACAACTCAAAATTCAAATCTCGGCCAGATTTGAGCCATGTAAAAATTTCCTCAAATCAAAAAATTTTGAACTGCAAAGTTGGTGCACTCATGGTTATGTACAACTTTTATTTAGGTCATTTCTCCATTTGAGAAAGTTAGAAACACCTGATTCACAAATCTGTAGATTTGTGAATCAGGTGTTTCTAACTTTCAAATGGAGAAATGACCTAAATAAAAGTTGTACATAACCATGAGTGCACCAACTTTGCAGTTCAAAATTTTTGATTTGAGGAAATTTACATGGCTCAAATCTGGCCGTAGATTTGAATTTTTTGAGTTGTTTCAATATTTTTCACACATAGTGTGAGAAAAAAAATTGTCAAATGGTGAAAATGCATTAATAAAAGTTGTAGGAATGATGGGTGCACCAAGTTTGATGTTCAAAAATTTTGATTCGAGGCACTCTATACTGCATAAAATGTAGTGGAACCTCTCCAAATTTCAAATTTGAAAATTTCAAAACTAAAAACCTAGTCACAATGATATATGGTCACAGTAGGTGGATAGAGCTTGATTTTGGACAAATTTAGGAAAAAAGATCATCTCATTTGGAGTTATGATGAGGGAGAAAAACTGGTTACAAATCTCATCAATCACAATAAAATCAGAAATCATACATGTTCATCACTAGTTCATTGGTGGCTAGGTCTGATTTCTGATTTTAATGTGGTTGATGAGATTTGTAACCAGTTTTTCTCCCTCATCCTAACTCCAAATGAGATGATCTTTTTTCCTAAATTTGTGTAAAATCAAGATCTATCCACCAGCTGTGACCATATATCAATGTGACAAGTTTTTTAGTTTCGAATTTTTCAAATTTGTAATTTGGAGAAGTTCCACTATATTTTATACATGATATAGTGTCTCAAATCAAAAATTTTTGAACATCAAACTTGATGGACTCATTATTTCCTACAACTTTTATTAATGCATTTTCACCATTTGACAATTTTTTCACACACTATGTGTTGCATTTATTATTTTTACAGTTTGTAGACTTATCATCGGGCGGTTGTGCTTTAGCACCGGCGGTGAAATTGACTTTCACCGGTTTTAGTACAAAACCGGCAAAGTGATGAGTGCAAATCTATTTAACCAGCCCCGCACTAGTGAATATTACTTTCACTCCCACTCTCTCACTCTCACTCTCACTCTCACACTCTGTTTCAACAATGGCTCCCAGGTATCTTTGGTATGGCTTCTTCTATATTATTATTATCATTATTATTTTCAAATGTCTATTAATATGCATTTTGAAATATTTTGATTTATTTTACTTAGGGATGAACAATGGACCTCCCCACCAAAAGCAACCTGGTTTCCACACCGGCGATGGGTGGTTCGCTCCGATATGGCCGTTCCACAACACCCTTATCCGGGCTATTGTAAGAAATAGTTGTCTCATAACAAATTGTTGGTTATATACATATAGTACTCAGTATATATATATACCGCTAATATTGCAGACTATATCTCCCATACGATTGGTTGCAATCAACACTTACCTTTTTATGGCGTCGGAGATAGTTGAGGACACGACCATTGATGCCCGTGGTCGTTTGTGGACATGTGAACTGCGCTTCTCCATCCCTACAAGGCCTCCTTCGAGGGTGTCAACAACAAATTGTGTAGAGGGGACGAGAGATGCCTTCACGCTTAAGTGCCGAGTTCAATGCCGTGTTGCCTTGTTTGCATGCACCGGAGCACATTGGCTATCGCATTCCCGATTACTCGTCCTTCAAGATACAAAGGCTTGGCGTGCGGTAATCAAGGCGTGGCGGAATTTGCCGAAATCATGGCGACCTACAACCAGATGGATGTGGTATAACTATAATAATTTTTATATATATCTCTGTATTTTAAATATTAGATCACTTATTCAACTATCTCTAATTTTCTCTGCGATTCTTCTCCATGATTATACATATCTTTTGCATGTGCCTTGTCGGCCACTCTAGATCAAGCTATTGAGCAGCTTGGTTATTCCCGGAACTATGAAGCACACTTTGGCCAGCTCACTACACAAGGATGCCAAGATGGCATAATAATTACTGAGGGGTGGATGCCAATAGTCATATAGTAGGCTATATCTATGGTTGACCGTGTGTTCGTATTTGTGAGGCACGAGAGTGCACTAATACGAGCATTGGCCTTCGTTGACGGGGGAATGTGGTTACACCATTCGTGATATACACTACCATGAATGGATAACGATCGTGCCACCCCCAAATTAGGTTAGAGAGGTTAATTTTTACTTTGTTTTTGTATCGCTTTTATGTATATTTATGTGTTAGACTATGTAAGCTTGTTTCAGTTGTTTTATATCTTTGTTGTACATTATATTTGTGAGAGAGAATACAAATTACGTATTTAAAAAATACAAATTGAAACACACACACATACAAATTACATTTATTGCAAGGATACAAATTATATTTATTTCATAAATACAAAAACCTTGTTTCTCTACAAGGTCAAAGTTACGATCGAAGTATACAAACACATAAAAAAATAGCCATCTCAGAAACATTCTTCTAGCACCCGGATCGGGTTCGAAGTGGATGCAAAGAATGTCGGAGATGGTAGTAGAGCTACACCTTTGGAGGTAGCTGTGATGAACCCATGCCCGGGCTGCAGCAGTCCAGAGCACATGCATGGATGCATCGACCTAATACGAAGTAAATGTAACAGCTATATAATGTTACGTATACTTCGCTCCCATTACCTCAAGCGGTTGCGTAGGCTGCATCGAAAACATTCTTCTAGTACCCACTTGTGTGTCATCCTAGACTACGCATAGTGATATTTGCATATCGAAATCTTTCTCCTAGTGGGAAAATATAGAGCCAAAGATAAACCTCTAGTGTTCTCCCGAAGAGAGAACATATAGTAAAACCAGCCTAAACCTCTCGGTGTATATGAGAACACACACATACGGGGAGCGAAGAGCGAAGGAAAGGAAGCACTTGCTTGAAGACGCCTCCCGGTTGCCATTATATAGCCGGTAGCCAAGTGCCATCGGCCATACATGAGAGCTGGGACCTTCCCGATAGCTATGAGGCGTATTTTTAAGTCTTTGGATGGATGTGGGCTTCGTGCCGGCTCTAAATTAGAACCGCACTCGGTTATACATCGATGGCGGTTCTTCTTTAGAACCGACACTAAAAATTAACTTCGGTGGCGGTTCGCATGCAAAACCGCCACGAAAGAACCCGAGCCTTTTGAAAAGGCTGCGGGATTGGCATTGTTCATTGAATTGATGACACAGCTTTGTTCGTAACAAAAGCTACCCCAATTCAATGAGCCACAATTCGTAAAATTATAAATAATTAAAATATATTAATTTGCACTACAATATAAGTTGAAAATATTTTTTCGCGCTTATTGTCGTACAATAAAAAATTCTTGAGGCAACCTAAATTTATGATTACATGATCATTAAGATTAATTACATAATTTCGAGAAAAAGTCTTGTTAAGGTGCAGGAACAATGATGGACTCATCATGATCACAACGCACATAAGCCGGTTCATCACTTTCTTCAAGGATAGCTAGGTTAACGCCGATCCAAAGGGAGCCATTTCCCTGGTAACCCTTGTAGTCTTCTTCGTCTGTAACTCCTTCAACACCCACAATCTTTCTTTTTCCCCTTGCGAACTACTTTGAGTCTTCCTTTTGTCTCATTGTCCCTTGAATAAAAGATTTGCGTAACATCTTTTTGCAAGGACGAATGGATCGCCTTTATATGCGGTCTTGTTTAGATCAACGGTTGTGAATCCAGCTTTGTCAATGTTTACGCCCTCAAGGCGGACCCACTTACATCGAAACAGGCGACCTTTAATTGGTGTCCGTAGTCTAACTCCCATATTTCCTCTATGGAACCATAGTATGTCGCTTCCACATTGCCGTTTTCATCGTGGGCATCGGGTTTAACACCACTATTTTGGAAGGTGCTCTTTCCATCTTGTTTTGTAGTGTAAAATGTATATCCATTGATTTCATACCCTTCATACTTAAGATATGTAGATGAAGCTCCCTTGGCTAGTAGATCCAAAGTGAGAATTCAATTTTATTCCAATCAAACGACACCGTAACCGGTCGACAAACTCCTCCTTATGTTTCTTTTCACGCCAAGCTTGTGTTCTATTGATGTATAAAGTTTGAAGCAACTGTTGGTGCTCTTCAATGTATGACATTATACCCGTGGCTTGTTGGAGGACAATGAATCTGCTGCCTAAAAGAAAAATCGTGTCACGCATCGTGAACGATTTCTCACCGATAGTTCCTTTGCCCCCTAGTCTTCCCTCGTGACGAGATATTGGAACTCCGACACGGTTGATGTCCAAATAATATGTGCAAAACTCAATTGCCTCCTCCGTTGTCCATCCTTCAACCATACTACCTTCCTGGTCTAAATCGTTCCGAACATACTTTCTAAAAACTTTCATCGGCCTTTCAAAAGGGAACATCTGATGCGGTACATTGGGCCAAGGGCTCGAATTTGGTCAACAAGATGAACAAGTAGATGCACGGACATATCAAAGAAGGTAGGCGGAAAATGCATCTCTAAACGACATAGTGTCTCCACAATGTCCAAATGCAAATGGTCTAGTTTTGACATATCAATAACCTTTTTCTCGAGATTGCATTGAAAAATGAGCACAATTTTATGATTGGGGTGCGAACCTTGTCGTAGGGATACCACGTGGGGGCTACCGGGAGTAATCGAGTCATAATGACATGACAAATATGGGCCTTCATACAACCATAGTTAAATTTCAACTCTCTCATGTTCACTAGCCTCTTCGGGTTGGCACGACCACTGTCGGGACTTTTAGTTCATTGAAGAATGAAAGGAGCACCTCTTTTTCTGTTGTTTTCGGTGTCCATGATGCCACCGGGAAGTTTTATTTGACCATCCTCAAGAGTGACCGGATGCAGCTCCTTCCTCGGCCCTAAGTGTTTCATATCTAGACGTGTTGCGAGTGAATCTTTTCTTTGTGCCTCCCGTGTTCATTAAGGTGTTGAGCGTGTTGCCACACACATTTTTAGTAATGTGCATTGGATCAAGGCAATGACGTACACTCAATAACGGCCCGATAAGGTAGTTTCCGAAAAAATTGACTTTTTCTTCCAAATAGACTTGGCAGGTGCCTGAACGCCCCCTCACCCTTTCCATGGACAACATTGAGTTTGCTAACCTCTCGTAGTATCTGTTTTTCCATTTCGATAATCTGGAGGTCCACGTCTTTCAATTGTCCCATCGAAGTCTTTTTCTGTTTTTCGCGGTAAGGGTGGTCATCGTAGGAACATACGGTGACCCATATAAGCCATTTTCTTGTTTTCCTAGATGTACCGCATGGGTTGAGTCCAAGCACTCTACGCATCCAAGATATCCTTTGTCTTCTCTCCGGATAAGCTACCTCGCCCAGCAGTCCGTGATTGTAGCGATTAGTACTACCTTGATTGTCACATGTTCCTTTTTATACTCATCCCAAACATCCGGTACCCCTCAGATGCCACAACTCCAACAGTTCATCAATCACCGGTTCTAGGAAAAACATCGATATCGTTCCCAGGTTGTTTCGGCCCTTGGATCAGTAGTGGCATCCGGATGTATGACCTCTTCATACAAAGACCAAGGTGGAAGGTTGTATATACAAAGCGCCACCGGCCAAGTGCTATGATTGCTTCTAACCTGGTCAAAAGGATTCATCCCATCTCGTTGCTCAAACCCACCCAAAGGTGCCGCACCTCACCACCAATGTTCTTATAGCACATGGTGTTAATAGTCCTCCGCCTCCCCCATCGGCCGGGTGCCGCAAAGATTGTATCTTTCTTACGCTCTTCACCGTGCCAGCAACAACTTGGCTGACTTTGCATTTGCAAATAGCCTATGCACCCGTGGAGCTATAGGAAAATACCGGACTACCTTTACAGGCCCTCCTTTTGTCTTGCTACCATCGTTGGATCGGCCCTTGCTTGTACCTAGGAGCTTTACACCTAGGGCACGCATCCAAGTCTTTGTATTTATCTCCACGGTATAGTATGCAATCATTGGGACATGCATGGATTTTTTCAACCTCAAGACCGATTGGACGGATCATTTGCTTACATAGGTATGTCTTTTTCGAAGCTCATTTTGTGGTGGTAGCAGTTTTCTTACTATTTCTAGCAAATGATCGAAGCCTTTATCGCTCAATCCATTTGAAGATTTGAACTCTAATAGCATGATGTTCGCTTCAAGTTTGCTCGATCCACACCCCGGATACAATGGTGTCTTGCCATCTTTTCTCATTTTCTCTAGTTTTTTTCAACTGTCTATCGCTAAGGAATCCACTCTCAACATCATGTAGCAACTGCGCGAAATGCCATCATTATGCTCGATTGTCGCCGCTAACGTATCCCTCAACATATCATTAACGGCGGTAGCCTCGGTACACGTGTTGACACTAGGATCCTCGTTTGTCACATTCTCGTGGACGGCTATGTCGCATGGGCACATCATCATTGTAATGTTCTTGTGGAACATTGTCAACAACTTCCCCATGCATACTCCATATCGTGTAGTCACTCATGAACCCCTTGTGATCAAATGTGTGCGTATGGATTCCAACGTTCTCCATTTTCTAACATTTCCACAATCTTTGCATGGACAGAATACAGGTTGCCCCTCACGAACATTAGCTTTGGCTACGTGGAGGAAGCCGGAGACACCAATCAAGTACCGTGGGTCCGCTCGGGACACACCGTACATCCACTCTCGATCCATCTCTGCATTGATAATATTAGGACACATCAAGACACGCAAAAAAATGATACGAGACACACATATAAATTAAATTTTTAGCTAAACAATACAGACATGCGACGAAACATGAAATTTAAGAAAATAAAAAATTAGAGACAACAATATTAGAATTAAAGATTATTCCATGAACATTTAGTTTGCACCAAATATTAAACAATATTAAAGTTAACATACAAA
This sequence comes from Chrysopogon serrulatus, assembly GCA_015844335.1. Taxonomy (NCBI): domain Eukaryota; kingdom Viridiplantae; phylum Streptophyta; class Magnoliopsida; order Poales; family Poaceae; genus Chrysopogon; species Chrysopogon serrulatus. The sequence continues at coordinate 257,562 of JADLZL010004934.1, read as the reverse complement.
TAATTTGTTGACATAAATTACTATAGAATAATCATAAAGAATTATTATGGTACGTGACATAACCATTAAAATTACCATCAAAATATTTTATTTGCACACAATGTCTACCTAGGTGATGTGTAAATAGTGGAGACTGCACCATTGACAATAATTTAAGTCTAAATTAAACAATGTTTTGGTAGGTGACAAAATAATTAATTTGCTCGTCATAAATCTAATAGAAATAATACTCTCAACTTCTAACTACCTACAACTACTTATACCATCACATACTAATATTAATCAATACTAAGCATATTGGTTCATTTGCTAACTAACACTGTACAATCAATGTATCACATATCGGTTCTAATATTAATCAATACTAATATTTATCATAATAAGAATTTAATCTAGACTCTCTAGTGCTAACTAACACTAACCAATTAATATATCACATACTAATTAATATCAATCTTTAGCATTGATCATGTAGATATACCTAAGAAATATATGGGTTGGTACACACTAACCTTTTGTACATAGATTATCCACAATTCGATTTCAAGGCTCCTCAAAATCTAATTTCAAGCTCCCTAGAAAAGAAAGCACAAAAAAAGATCATATCAAACAAATTAGCCATAATTAATGGTCACAATCCAAGGATTCGCTGTTGGCTACTAACCTTTAGTGCAAATAAAGCAATCGGTTGGCCTAATTTCAAGAAAACCTTGCTTCATTCATGGAGAACAAAGCGGCCGCAACAATGGAGACAGGAGGCCACGCTACGCTTCCTACTCGCCGTAATGGCGAGTGGAGAGGAAGAAGAGGACGCCCGCCACCTTTTTGTGGTGTCGGGTTCATCACTGGCGGTTTCAAGCGTAACCGCCATTGAAACGGTATGTTCAATGTCGGTTCTATTCTAGAACCGGCAAAGATGTAAACCGAGGGCATCAATGGCGGTTCCAAATGCTAACCGCACCGATAAGGCTCTTCGATGTCGGTTCTCATGGCTCCGGACATGTTTCGATTTTCGAAGCAAAGAACCGCACGATGGGTTATCGTTGCGGTTTTGTATAACCGACGGCAAAGGTGCCGGCCCGATAACCGAATCAGTAGTAGTGAGAGGTCGTTATGGATGTACAACTTATCAAGATTAGACCCATCATATGTAGTGGAGGTCCAAAAATTTGTTGATGCCGTGAAGATACATGCTCGAGAGAACAAAGGCGAAGCACATATATTGTCCATGCTTTTATCGTAAAAATATTGTGGTATTTGACAATGTGGAAGCAATCACTTCTCATCCGGTTTGCGAGAGGATTCATGGAGGACTACTTGATATGGACAAAACATGGTGAGGGCAGTTCTACACCTTATATGCGGACAACCGACAACACCGCAAGTAACATCAATGTGGAGGGTCCAATGCCATATCTCAATGAATGTGATGATATGCCGCCTATCAATGAAACCCATCATGCTATGCCCGATGTCAATCAAACTCATAATGATACATCCACGTCCAATGAATCTCAACATGCTAACACCGATGCCATTGAAGATGCCGATTTCTTAGAGGCAATAATGAGCATTTTGTGCGGATCCATCAATATTCTTTATGAAGCGAATGGAAGCCTTGAAGAAGGCAGCGAGAGGAGCCATTGTACGACGAGTCGAAAGGTTGTACCAAAGAGTGGTCGACACTGCGGGGCTGTTTCTCCGGTTTCGACCATTAAAGCTAGATATGGTTGGTCTGATGCTAGCTTCAATGAATTATTGCGTGTACTTGGAGACCTTCTTCCTAAAGAGAACAAAGTGCCTGCTAACACGTACTATGCAAAGAAGCTAGTCAGTCCACTTACGATGGGTGTTGAGAAGATCCACGCATGTAGAAATCATTGTATTCTATATCGGGGTGATCGGTACAAAGACTTAGACAAACTATCCAAACTGTGGTGCTAGTAGGTACAAGATGAATAAAGATTATCGAGAGGAAGATAATACAGCCTTTGTTTCTTCAGGGGAGAAAGCGAAAGAAGACTCAAACAAAGACTCCACAAGATAAACGTTCAAAGCCCACTAGCAATGTCGAAGTGGACTATTATGCGTTGAGAAGAATTCCTGCATTGGTGATATGGTATCTCCCCTCGTGGTTGATCGTTTGAGGTGTTTGTTTGCAAACCCGGATGATGCAAACTTATGACCTGGCATGCATCGATGAAAGAAAAATGATGAAAAGTTACGACATCCAGCCGATGCAAAGCAATGGCAAGAATTTGATCGAAATATCCGGACTTTCCGAGGATCCACGAAATATAAGGTTTGCTGCTCGATGCGGATGGAATGAATCCATTTGCCCGAGGAGCAAACGCGCATAGCACATGGCCGGTGATCATGACAATATACAACCTTCCTCCATGGTTGTGTAAAAAAAGAAAATATCTTTTGCTAACCATTCTTATTTACGGACCTACACAACCCGGGTGTTGATATGGATGTATTTCTCGAGCCCTTAATGCAAGAGATGCAAATACTATGGGAAGTAGGTGTAGACATGATTGATGCGTTCCACAAAGAGATATTCACACCGAGAGCAATTATTTTTGTCACAATTAATGGTTACCCCCTCTCTTCTCCTTATCGGGGCCAGTTCAAGGGAAAGGTTGGTTGTGTAGAGTGCATAGATGGAACATGGCACGTGTCTCTTCCTCCATCTAACAAGGTAGTGTACATGAGGCATAGGAGGTGGCTACCGGCGGGCCATAAGTATCGCTTACAAAAAGATGAACAAGTACTTTGACAATATGGACGAATCAAAATCTATTGCTCCATCGGGTTATAGTAAAGGGCACGAGAGTGTACAAGATAGTTGAGAATGTCAAGTTTGTTTTTGGAAAGAAGACCAAAGATGGAAAACCAAGAAAGGTTGTGAAGGCAAAAGAAGGGGACACATTCAAGAAGAAGTCTATTTTCTTTAAGTATTTATCGTCTTGAAAGATTTGGACGCACGACATGCGTCGATGGTATGCATGTTCGAAAGAATGTGTTTGACAGTGTAATAGGAACTTTGCTAGACATAAAGAGCAAAACAAAGGAAGGTCTCAATTCACGTTTGGATATGCAACATTTAAAGATCGAAAAAGAACTTCACCCTGTACTCCTAGAGAATGGGAAGTACCATCTACCGGCAAAGAAGCTATAACCCGAACAAAGAAGAGAAACATGCAATGTGTGTATGGTTGAAGAATTTAAAAGTTTCATCCGGTTTACTTCGCTCCAACATAAGGAGTCTTGTTTCAATGAAAGACCTTACACTCACCAATTACAAATCACATGATTGTCATGTAATGCTGACCACTTTTCTTTCTATTGCCATCGGGGCTATAAATCCAAAGTGTTCTTAAAGATGGCAATCACACGGTTGTGCTACTTCTTCAATAAGATATCTCGAGAAGGTAATTATCCGTGATGAGTTAGAGTCCCTACAGAAATTTGCTTTGTAGAGACATTGTGCCGCTTGGAGATGTGCTTTCCCCATCGTTCTTTGATATCATGGTGCACCTTGTTGTTCATTTGGTGCCTCAAATTGAGGCATTGGGTCCCATGTATTTTCATGAAATGTGGACGTATGAGTGTTTCATGTCAATATTGAATGGCTATATGTCAAATCGAGCTCATCCGGAGGGTTCCATGATAGAGGCATACACTACAGAAGAGGCCATTGAGTCTGGAGGACCATTATGTAACAATCTCCTAAAAGACCAGGTATCAATTGGTTTGCCTCCGTTGCGACATGAGGGAAGACTTGGTGGACGAGGGAGGATGGGACGGAAATCATTTATCCCGCCAGATTACAACATAATCCTAGAGGTACATTACAAAGATACTACAACAACTCATAATAATGGACCCATTCACCAAGCAGCACATGGAAGAGCTTCGTGAGGACAATCCAGGATGCACAGATGATTGGGTACACAAGGAACATAAGCGTCACTTCACTACATGGCTAAAGAATTTGGACATGACAGAGGAATCAGAAACCATCAAGATTTTAGCATCTGGACCGTCAAGCCAGGTCACATCATGGCAGAGCTATGACATTAGTGGCTTCTCATTTTCCACCAGCTGGAGGGACACCAAGGGAATGGCACAGAATAGTGGCGTTCGATGTGAGGCTGTAGATGATGCAACTGGTGAAGAAACTACATACTTTGGGTTCATTGATGACATATGGGAGGTTGAATATGGTCCACGGCTGCAGATTCCAGTGTTCCGATGTCGATGGGTTCAAGATAAACATGTCACTGTGGATAACTATGGCCAGAGAGTCCTTGACCTAAGTAAAGTAGGTTACAAAGATGATCCGTGGATCCTTGCTAACCGTGTCTTTGCCGCAGTGTCTTCTATATGGAACAAATCCTCTCTAAGGATGAAAAGAGAAGTACCCAAAAGCCAAAGCATGTAGCTATCCCCGAAAGCAACAAATTATAGGAGTTGAGTGTGTTAACCAGTTCAGCGAGATGTCTCTTTTTACAAACTTAGAAGAAAAGATCAAAAATGTAGAGAAAAGTATCCCGCAAACCTCTTTTGCCCCTGGTGCGCCATGATGGACAAGGAAGAACCGTAGCACGCTAGATTATTTATCATGTAACTCATGTATCACTTATCATTTGTACCTAATGCTACTCTTTCTTATTAAGCTAGATGTTTACATTTCCCTTATTGTATATTATTTTCTAACCCTAATTAACTAATTAACTAACCCTAATTAACTAACACTAATTAACTAACCCTAATTAACTAACCTTAATTAACTAATTAACTAACCCTAATTAATAAACCAAAAAATTACTAACTAATTGATAAACTAACCCTAAGTACATGAAATAATAACTAACCCTAATTAATAAACCTTGAATTACTAACTAAAGTAATTAACTAACCCTAATTAACAAAATAATAACTAACCCTAATTAATAAACCATAAATTACTAACTAAAGTAATTAACTAACCCTAAGTACATAAAATAATAACTACTTAGGATTAATTTATAGACCTTTAATTACTAAATTAATTAATTCACTAATACTAAATAATACACCATTAATTACCAACTAAATTAATTCACAAACCCTAACACATTTATTAATAAACTCCTGAAATCTGGTGGAAATGGAAAAAAACATTAGTATGCAGGCGGTCCACATTGACCACACCTTTGTACTAATATATTAGTACAGCGGCTCTTTGAGAGCCGCTGAGCTTGTATATTAGTACAAAGCGGTGGTCAATGTGGGCCGCTCAGAGATTAATGATTAGTACAGCGGTGGTCATTGTAAACCGCCTGTACTAATGCCCCAAATATAAAACTCGCGCGGGCCTCGAAAATTTCTAAGTCCCCTGAGGCGCGAATTCACGAAACGCACGCCGTCAGCCGCCGAAATCCGCCGCCGCGCCGCTGCTCACCGGACTCGCCTCCGCCGTGCGAGCCATCTCCACTCCAGAGCACCCCGAGCCGCCGCCGCCCCGCAGGCGCAGGCCGAGCCATCTCCACTCCGGCGTGCGGCTTGCCGCCGCCCCCCAAGCCGCCGCCGCCGCCAATCCGCCTCCGCGCCGCCCGAGCCTCGCCGGGGCGCCGAGGTAGTCCTCCAACCCGCCCGGCGCCGAAGCCGCGTGGGCGTGCGGCTCCGAGGCGGCGGCGGCGCCCTTGCCGCCAGCCCTCTCTCGCGGCGCCCGGCGTGCCTGTTGGGCTGGCGGGCCTTCTTTGGGCAAAGGGCTGGCAGGCCGCCGTGCCTTTATTTTCTTTTTTTTAATTAATTCTATAGGTTTGTTAGTTAATTTAGTAAGTAATTAGTAATTAGTTAATTTATTTCGTTAGGGTTTTTTAATAATAGTTAGTGATTTTTTTGTTAGGGTTTTTTAATAATAGTTAGTAACATTTTTGTTAGGGTCTATTAATAATAGTTAGTGATTTTTTTGTTAGGGTTTTTTAATAATAGTTAGTAACATTTTTGTTAGGGTTTATTAATAATAGTTAGTAATATTTTGGTTAGGGTTTATTAATAATAGTTAGTAACATTTTTTGTTAGGGTTTATTAATAATAGTTAGTGATTTTTTTGTTAGGGTTTTTTAATAATAGTTAGTAACATTTTTGTTAGGGTTTATTAATAATAGTTAGTAATATTTTGGTTAGGGTTTATTAATAATAGTTAGTAATGTTTTTTGTTAGGGTTTATTAATAATAGTTAGTAATGTTTTTTGTTAGGGTTTATTGATAATAGTTAGTAATGTTTTTGTTAGGGTTTATTGATAATAGTTGGTAATATTTTTGTTAGGATTTGTTAATGATAGATTTACTAATTAGGCTATGTAATTAGAGTATATACTTATATTCCATGTTTATACTTGTATTTCATGCAGATGAGTACTCCATCAAATGCCGAAAGCGGGCCGATGCCCGGATAGGTACACCGGTACCGACTCCTCCGGATCCGAACCTTATAGGAGCCCGAGCGTATCACCACGTGAATCTCCTAGAACTAAGAAGGCCCGCCTTGAGTTGGAACGTGACCCTAATTACGAGCCCGAAGATGAGCCAAATGATGATGAGGTATATATGCTCGTAGATTGTCTATATGAGATAATATTTCATGTGTATTTCATGTACCTAACAATTGAATTGACAGAGGTGTTCTCTCAAGTTGTTGCCGAAATGGAGGCAGAGTCACAAGATGTTCATAAGGACACGGCGCCTCAAACGACCGGAACATCCTCCGAACGAAGAAGTACAAAGAAAAAAGAGTGATCGGGCACGAGGAGATAGAGGAAGGAATAAATTTCCGTAAGAAGTTTATAGGATTACAGATGTTAGCCCGAGCGGAGAGCCCTTAGCACCTCTAGAGGCGCTACCTAAATTTAGGGCCGCCATTGGATGGTTAGTAAAGGAAGAATTTGATATCTCCCCGGAGTGATTGGAGTATGGTGCCCGAAGGAAAGAGGAAGAATTGTTGGACTCGATTGTGCACTAAGTTCATTTTCCTGAGGGAAACGTAAGGTTTGGTCAAAGGTCATGTCATGAAGCGATTAGCAATATCATTCCGGGGCTATAGGCACGATATGAATAAAAAGTGGTTGCAGAAGGGGCGGGACCCGACGAAGCGGTACCCTATCACAGCGAACAAAGGCACGTTTTTAGTAAAATTAAAAACTCCGATGACTCCAAGGCTAAGAGCCAAGCCGCCTCGGAACTTGCGAAGAAGAACATTTACCACCACCACCTCGGCACCGGTGGCTACAAGACCAAGATTCCTAAATGGAGGGCGTAAGACGAAGCAAAGAGGAGAGAGGGCAAGTTGGCATTGACCGATATAGTGCCGAAACGGCGCGAATTGGCTTCGCGCCGGAAGGCAAACACCGAGAGCGATGAGATCTCCCCGTCCCGATGAGATCAAGCCGGTTGCCGAGAAGGTTTTGGAAGCAACAAACCTGGAAAAGACAGGTGCCTTCAAGTCACGAGAGGGAGAGGGACAGCCTTTCCCATGCTCTAGGTAACAGAATTATATTTTCCATTTTGTTCGAGTAAAATAGAAATCAACACCGACATGAAAATATCATGTTGTAGGTAACCCCGAGCATCCAGGCCGTGTACGGGCGTCTCATCCGAACCACCGGAAAGAAGGGTTTGGCGAAGAGTGGAAAGGCATGTATAAGAAAAGAGAACGACATAAGGAGCGGTTGGCGGACTTTTTTTTGAGCAGCAGGCCGCCGCAAAAAATTTAGGGATTTAATGGAAGATTACGTTAAAAACCCCGATCCTCGGTCTTTGAAGCGGTTGGCGGGGCAGATGTACGCTCAACAGATGTCATCACAAGCTCCTTCATATATGCAAATGTCCCAGCTCAACCCTTGGGTAGCCGGAGATGGCCACACAATCTATGCCCTTTCCAAGCAAAGATAGCGTCAACATCAAATCAAGACCATTACCCAGCTTGACGATATTGATAAACCTTGGCCTTGCACATTGCTAATTGGATATGGCCTTAGGAATCAGCATACAAAGCAAGTGGCCACAGGCTTCGCTATCTCTGGACGTAGGTTCCATGGCGTCGAGATGCAAGATGCATACTTGCAGGGGTGGAAGTGTTGACGGTCGAGGCTGGATATGAAGACGACTTCATCGACATCCCGACCTCCGGGCATAGAGAAGCTTGGACAAGCAATCAAGAACTTCATACAATGGCCGAGACGGTGCGTAAGGTTGATTGATCCACCAACGGCACCCTCTCCACCACCGCATCAAGCATCCCAAGAGGCCGAAACAAGTCAACAGCCAGCATCGCCAATGCATTCTCCAGCATCCCCGCATATTTATGAGCCACTGTCGTCATCCCCAATACATGATTTGTCATTCTCGCTGGATGAGCTCGAGGGGCCAGCCAAGAACATGCCTGAAAGCAAAGACTCCGCCCGACCAAGAAGGACACAACACAAGAGAAGGAGGTAGAGCAAACTCCCCCGCCACCACCAAAGCGTAATGAAGATGAGCAAACTCCCCGCCACCACCAAAGCATAAGGAAGCGTAGCAAACTCCCCCACAAGCACCGGCCTCCAAGAAGGCAAAGAAATTTCCAATTCCAAAATTGGTTTCTCCCTATGAGCCAAAAAAGGGGAAAGCAGCAGTACGCTCTATTTCGAAAGGGCTTGAAAGCGGCCGACGGCACGACTCGTTGAGCTCGAACCGTCACAGAGTAAGGAAGCCGCCGGCCAAGCAACCGGCCGTGCCACCAACAAAGGAAGCCCCAAGTGGCGATGTACATGTCGAACCGCCATCAAATGCACCGTTGACCCTTAAGGATATAAGAAAGCCAACGGTTGATGATTATGTCAATGTCCCCAAAGACTATGTGCCCTAAGGCCTATGTTGCGATGGGCGTTGCTTCAAAAGGGTCCATGGACGATAAAAAGGTTTCATGATCGGGTACATGAGAGCAAAGTGAATGCCGGATCGCATTCGATTAGCGTTGACATACCACCCGACGTGTTTGCTACTTGGGACGTAAAGAAGCGGGGCATTTGTTACCTTCGACGACATGCACCTGCCGTTGAACTATAGGAAGCTTGACGTCCAACTCATTACAATCTGGTGCCCGTAAGTATAAGTCATGCACACAAATTGTTATTATTAATTATAGACTATGAGTATCACTCTAATATATGCGGATGTTGTATGTAGTTTGCAAGAACATGAGCGAGATCATTAACACAAGGAACGATGGTCGGTTACCCGAGTCCAATCAGGTTTACAAGAAAATATGCACAAATTTATACTTACAAATGAAGATAGAGCCAAGATAGAGAAGGATAAAACACCGAAAGAATTTGCACAAGCTGTAAAAAGAAATTACAACAAAAATACGAGGACGAGTATGCCCTCTATCTCGGAAGAGCAATGCTGAGATATAAGTACAGGGGAATTCGTATTGGCACCCTACAACTTTGGGTAAGCGTGGCCTCAAATACGTACTTTACATTATCATGTTAACCCTAAGTACATGTGTCGCTCACTCGTTTATTCATGCAAAGGACCATTGGATTGTTTTTTATATTTATCCATTCGAAGGGAAGGTGCTTGTCCTAGACTCATTACATTATCCTCCCGAGTCGTATCAAACATTCCCGGTTCATTTAGAAAGGTGAGCCAACATGCATGCAACCACACATCCTTATATGAACTAGAGTTTGTAAATAACTTTAGAGTTTTATAATCCACATCTTTAGGGCATGGCGGTTCTATAAGAAGCAAAAAGGACCGGTCGACCCCGCCTGCAAAGATCCTAGGGTGCCATTGACGATACAACACAACTTTCCGGTAAGTTGTCACCCACATATCATCATATGATTATAAATAATTAATACACAAGGCATGACAATTTTAGAATCATCTGTTACTCATTAAATAGTGCCACAAGCAACCACCGGGGCGGTCTCCATGTGGATACTATGTGTGTGAGTTTATAAGGCAGCGGGGACGATACGTCGGGGACAAAAATATGGTAAAAATATCTATATTTAAAGTTTTCTTTTTAAAGTTTCAAATGTTACGGCAAAGACATGTGCAAATGATGCTTTTAAACTTTGTTTCCAGCCGAGAAAGAAAGGAAAGGACGAGCCCTTCACTCCGTCGACTATGGAAAATATAGTAGCAGACTTGTGCGGTTTTATTATGAGAGAAATAATTCCAAGTGACGGAGCATATTTTGATGAAGCCGGTGATCTAGCCGAGTGAAAAGTTTAGAGCGTGACCGACAGACCTAGCGTGTCTAAACTTGAAACGAAATGATATGTAAATGACACTAATTTGTTAGAGGGATAACATGAAATGACGTGTATTATATGTAATTTTATGCTTGATGTTTGATTTCATGTGTACATATCTATAATATTTATGTGTGTTGTTTGTATGATGCAAATTTATAGTTCATGTTTACATATCTTAAATATATATATATATATATATGTGACAAATATAGCACAGTGTGGAGGCAAATATTAAAATTTGGAAAAAAAATAATTACACAGGCGGCCCGAGTGGGCCGCCCTGTGAAAAAACTTATTTTACACAAAGGCGGCTCACTTTGTCGGCCGCCTGTAAATAGAATTTACACAAAGCGGCTGAAAAAGTGAGCCGCCTGTGTAAATCAGTTTTTCACAGCGCCCACAGCCCGCCCGCCTGTCTTGTGGGGAGATTAGTACTGACCCCTGGTACAGGCGGTGGGCTTGGCCGCCTGTGCAAATGCCTTTAGCACCGCCTGTACAAAGGTTTTCTGTACTAGTGGTATGAGGTGAAAACTGAAAACTGCACATGTTGTTGCACACATAAGTGGATGAGGTAATCTGATAAATACTCCACTAATTGTTAATTCACGTACCAATTATGTAATCAACTTTCTTAAAACTGATTCCATCTGTGTATCATTAATAGCATTGTTGTTAAACACTTCTGCAGAACTTGAGGTTAGTCATGAACAGAAGATAACAGTAGTCCACTAAAGGAGGCCATCCTTTCTTGAGTAGCAAATAGAAATACCAAGCATTTTAGAAAAATGTGGTGCAGTGTGCACTATGTGGACCAGTGACTAAAGGCTCAAGAGATCTATACCTAAAAAATTGACTGCAGAAGCAGCATGAAGTAATAGCTAGCTGCCCCTGGTAAGGAAATAATTAGCAAGAAGACTGAGGACCTCATATAATAATTATCATTGTGCATGGGGTCTGAAATTACTACTGAGAGGTGAGAAGGTATGGATGTTGCGGAAGAGGATTCTTGCGTGCCTATTGCCACCTAATATAATTAAGTCATCCTATCAATCACTTGCAAAGCAGCATAGAGGCAAGTTCTGTACCTCTCCCTCTGAGATCAATGGCATCAGATCAAATGAGGGAGAACTGAGAGAGAGAGAGGCTTAGGGGGGCGTGTTAGTTATCCACAATTGACATGGACGGTGGCTGTTGCTGCTAATCTGAGGAATTCTTGCCACCGAGGACACATATGCAACAGCAGAAGATAGAGCACAGGCATTGAGACATAGATGGTGATCATTGCATTGTAGAAGTAAGCAATTGGTGATGACTATTTGCAGGAGACGACGACACTGGATACTTTATGCAAGTGTTGATGACATTGTCCTACTGCGCTCACTGCCTAAAGAGTCTCCTATGTTCCTATTTATAATGTGGACGCGGAGAGGGGAGTGTCTGGTGGGTATGTCAGTTTCAGTTTTGTGAAGATGGCTTGGTTTGTTTAGTGCATCAGTTTGAGATTTGTGAAGGAAACGATTGGGCTAGCGCTGTGCCTCTTCGTGAGGTGTGTAATATCTGGGCGGCAGTTATGAAAGGCAAACTCTTGATGGGCATTTTCATAGCACTACAATAGGTTGCTAATAGCCACGAAAGAGGATGGAAAATAATAAGTGGGGTTATAATAATTGCACGAACAAATAACGATGGTTATGTCTGCTTAAGATCCGATGGCTAAAACGTTAGTGATGACGTGGCACAGCTTGGAGGTAGAAAAATAGGATTAGTGGGGTTTTGGTTTATAAGAGTTATAGACTCATGTATATATTTGGTTCTCATGGTTTGTTGCTTAAATTTGCTCATATTCTGATACAAGTCTCATGTTTATATTTTGTTTACGTTTATCTGAATGTGATATTAGACATTGGTTGCTAATTACTTTATGTAATTTTAGGGCTGGATAACGAGCTGGATCGGTTTGGCTCGGCTCGTTACGGCTTGTTAAAATAACGAGCTAGCTCAGCTCGGCTCGTTATCTTAACTAGCTAGAAAGTTAGCTTGGCTCAGCTCGTTTAAAAGCTCGCGCTGGTTCGTTAAGCTCGCGAGCCAGATATAAAAATACATAAAATATTTATATTTATCTAAAGTTTAAGAATAGTAATAATACAAAAAGTAATACATCAAATTGTTTTAAATCGAACACAAATTTAATATTTGCTAATATATATCCAGGTATAATACTATATTATAGTATTACACTATATTTTCATGGCCCATACTCTATAGCAAGCTTAACACAGTCCATGAGTATCCATAGATGGATTAAAAACCAAATAATAATATCATAATAATCCAAAGTTTATGGGGAATAGACCAATCATCGATTAATTGTAAACTGAAAGATACAAAGTAATACAAAACTAATATAAATTTTGTTTTTTCCTTAAAGCATGACTCATTTGGCTCGCGAGCTGGCTCGAGTTGGTTCATTATAGTTAACGAGCTAAAATCTTGGCTCGGCTCGGCTCGTTATCATAACGAGCCAAACCGAGCCGAATCGAGCCGAGACAGCCACGAGCCAGGCGATCTAACGAGCTTCGAATTTTTCGTCCAGCCCTACTTTGCTATTCTAGTGCGTAGTTCTCTTTGCAGCGGACCTCTACATGTGTGTGTGTTTGTTTCCAAATAAGTTTGGTCAACCCGTTCTACTCTTTTGGTTTATAATTTGTGCTCTCCATGGATCTTCGTTAGAAACACAAGAATTTTGATCAAGAATATGTCGAAGTGCTTGAATTTTTAAACTCAAATATATCAGCGTCGTCGTTCCGTTAGCTCGGCAGTAACCAGGAGATCTCGCATTACTCGTGCTAAATCAACTTAATATTGAAACTTATTTAATTTCCCGTTGTTTTGTCGATCAAGACCAACCTACTAAAACTTATTTAGGTTCCGATAAATGGAATATGGACATGTCAGGGTAGAAAAATTTATCCACCTCAGCTGGCTTCGTCACTTCTGCGCTCTGGCACGCTCCATCACATGACAAGATTACATAGTACATGATGACATTGCAAGCACTTTGGAAGCACTTCAGCACTACGCGTGCATTGGCAGCTACCAATCACGTCCGTTGTCTAATAAATATATCTGTGCATTGTAACGGGATAAATAAGTCAATCTTTTAGTTGGATGAAAGATTTTATAGCAGAAATTTTGTCTTTTCAGTAGAGTAGTGGTAGAGATAAATACACGAGCTCCGCACCTGCAAAGCAACTCATCTCATCCACAAACCACCACACAACTCCACAATGGCGTTGTTCCGCCGGTGTCCGGGCAGCCTCCGCCTGGCGCTTGTCCTCGTCCCCCTGCTGGCACAGGCAGTTGGCTCGCTGGCCGCCGACGGCTACGGCGATATCGCCGTCTTCTGGGGCCGCAACAAGGATGAGGGCACGCTGCGCGAGGCCTGCGACACGGGCGCCTACACTACGGTGCTCATCTCTTTCCTCCGCGCCTTCGGCCACGGCAGCTACTCGCTGGACCTCTCGGGCCACCCACTCGCCGGCGTCGGCGACGACGTCAAGCACTGCCAGTCCAAGGGCATCCTCGTGCTCCTCTCCATCGGCGGACCCACCGCCGACTACTCCCTCCCAACCACGCAGTCGGCGGCGGACCTCGCCGCGTACCTGTGGGATGCCTACCTCGGCGGCTCCCGCCCGGGTCTCTGCCGCCCGTTCGGCGACGTGGCGCTGGACGGCGTCGACTTCTATATCGACGGCGCGGCCGGTGGCGGCGGAGGCCACTACGACGAGCTGGCCCGGCGGCTGTACGCATACAACAGTCAGTACCGCGGCCGGCTTGGCGTCATGCTGACGGCCACGGTGCGATGCGCGTACCCGGAGCTACCGGGCATGCAGGCGGCGCTGGCCACGGGGCACTTCGCCCGAATCCACGTCCGCCATTACGGCAGCTTGAACTGCACCGAGTTGGAGAGGGAGGACGCGGAGACGTGGATGGCGGCGTACCCTGGCAGCCGCGTGTTCGTCGGCGTGTCGGTGGAGGACAAGCGCGGCGGGGAGTGGGGCACCGGCGACCTCAAGGACCTCTACTACGACGTGCTGCAGTTCGTCTTGAAGCTGCCGAACTATGGAGGTCTCATGATCTGGAACAGGTACTACGACAAGAAGAACCACTTCATCAGCAACAGCTAAATTTGTTGCATCCGTTCAACAACATCCGGTCAGCCACCCGGTTCACTTCGATCGGTTCACTTTTGTATTTGATTTCGCGATGTGATCCGCAAATAAGGAGGATCGAGGAACTGAAATAAACTGTTATATGAAACTGGACACTGTAACAAACAGTTATCTATGTTTTTTTTTAATCTTGATCTAAATAAAGAGGAGATGCTCCACATCGTGTCGTCTACATATGTTTAACGTTTTTAGTTTCAAATATTTCTTTTTAAATTCATATATTTTAGATTTTTATTTTTTTTAAACAATTTCGAATACAGACACACCCTTGATCAAGGTTGTAGTGCTCCGCAAACTTTAATACTTTGTAGTTAATTTTTTTATTTAAGTTCATTTTGTATCCTATTAATGTCCAATACAATTGAGTGTGTGGTGTAGTTGTAGCTTAGTGTTGAGTTGAGTGGCGGGTTGAGAGTTTGAGTTTAATTTTAAGTAGGACCAAATTTTTAAGTTTTTTTTTCAGATTATAAAGAACACTAAACTTTGACGGACATCGTTAATGGAATTAGTAGAGGTGGGCGACTTAAGGCAGGATGATCCCATGAAGCAATCATAAACCGTTGATTAATTTAAGAGGAATATTTAGAAAGAAAAATAATATATTTCTATGATGCATTTGATGCATATATGGACACCTGTCGTGATGCTACTCATTTTTTTTAAACAAAGAAAGTATATTTCGAGTGGTAATGGTGTACTAAATTATTTTTTTCTATCATGGGGGCAATGATAAAAGTTTTGTCTGTGGTCACATCGGAGATTACGTAGGATGTCAAAAAGGAGTTTTTGGATGCTAATAAAAAAATAAATTATAGAACTCATCAGAAAAACCAAGAAGATAATTTTTTTAATATTAACTAATCCATAATTAGTGTATATTTCCTGTAGCACCACTTTGTCATGAATTAATTAGATTCAAAAAATTCGTCTCATAAAATATCATTGTCTATATAATTATTTATTTTTTATCTATATTTAATACTTTATAAATATATCCAAAGATTCGATGGGACAGGATAAAATATTTGTGCTGCTCATCCAAACACGGCCATATATCACAAGCTAGCGTTCATTTTTTTTTTTTTCCAACACAGATTGAACAACTTCACGAGTTTGCATATTCATTAACATATTCATTAGGGACCCATCAGCACACCTACACTCGTCGGAAATGGTTCTGTTGCAGGCTGTCCTGCATCATATCATGGCCAGCCGCCGTAGGGGTCAAAGTTAAACCACGCCGTTTATCTGGCGAAGCTGCCGCGTTGGTCAGCGTCGTCGTCGTCAATCACTGACACATCTTCATTCAAGGGTCAGCATGTGCAAGCTTATATGCATTCCGCAGTGCTGTCCTCCACTCTCACTGCACTGACGATACTTCTCCAATCCCGTTTTCCTTGTATATAAAATATAATATCATCAACGAATAACACACATTTGTGCCTACAGCACTGACATGTGGATTAGCTAACAACAACAATTAACAATCATCACCATCTTCACCCATCAGGCCATCACACACATCACTCACACAAAGGCAACCTACAATGGCGTTCACGCGTCGTCGTCCGTGCATCCTGCTCCTCTCCCTAGCCCTCGTTCTCCTCTGCCTTCTGGTATCATCCGTCACGCTGCGCGAGGCCTGCGACACCGGCACCTACAAACCGTCATCATCTCCTTCCTCCGCGGCTTCCCCGCCTCCCACACGCTCGACCTCTCGGGCCACCCGCTCGCCGGCGTCGGCGACGACGTCAAGCACTGCCAGTCCAAGGGCATCCTCGTGCTCCTCTCCATCGGCGGGCCCGTCTCCGGCACCACTGCCTACTCCCTCCCAACCACGCAGTCAGCGGCCGACCTCGCCGCGTACCTGTGGGATGCCTACCTCGGCGGCTCCCGCCCCGGACTACCCCGCCCGTTCGGCGACGCGGCGCTAGACGGCGTCGACTTCTACGACGACGGCGGCGCCGCCGCCGGCGGCGGCCACTACGACGAGCTCGCACGGCGCCTGCACGCGTACAACAGCCGCTACCGCGGCCGGCTCGGCGTGACGCTGACGGCGACGGTGCGGTGCGCGTACCCGGAGGAGCCCAGCATGGCGGCGGCGCTCGCCACGGGGCTCTTCTCCCGCGTCCACGTCCGGCTCTACGGCGACCTCAGGTGCACCTGGTCGGACAGGGAGGCGTGGGAGACGTGGGCGGCGTCGTACCCGGCTAGCCGCGTGTTCGTCGGCGTCGTGGCGGCGCTGGAGGCGGACGAGGACGCGTACATGTTCCAGAAGGACCTCTACTACAACGTGCTGCAGTACGCGCAGAAGGTGCCCAACTATGGAGGTCTCATGATCTGGGATAGGTACTATGACAAGATCAACCACTACATGAGCATCAGCTAATTAACAATAATTAAGCTTCTGATCAACCCGGTTTATCACTTAATAAGCTTATTAGAATGCATGTTTTCAACTTTTATGTACTGTAATGTAAAGTGATAATGTGATCCACAAATAAAATTGAATAAATGGTCTGTGTGATATATATGTGGAGAAGAGACAGACTCCATCCTTTTGTGTTCTTCAGGTTTACTGTCGTCTTCCGATGCTCAAGGAAACATATGTACAAAATTTCTGCTATCTATGTTATTTTTAATTTGATGGAGATCTTTGATATGGCCTATAATTTATACTTTGACTCTTTAACAAAGGTGAAATGATTTTTAATTTGACTATAATTTAGAAGACAGAGAGTAGCTTGATACTGTCGCCACCTATCAGGGTCAGCAACAAGCCGTATCGGTCAAAGGTGGTAGCGTGCTTATCAACTACTCCCTCCGTCTCATGGAGTTTGTCGTTAAAAAACCGTGCCCCTCTCACAAACATGCTTTTCTAGTGACAAACTCCACGGGACGAAGGGAATACTGTCTATTGGTGTTGATGCGCACGCGCAAATGCTCTCTGCATGTGCACGTGCACCCATCCCTGACACATCGATTCAGATACTAATTAAGAAGACTAAACATGAATTAGTTATGAAACTAATTATAGAAGCCATAGCTAGTTCGCAACTATTAAATCTAATTAATCTATTATTAACAGATGAATGCAATAGTACCGTATTTTTAAGTCATGGACTAATATTAAAATTAACAGATTTGTACTGTAAATTGGCCTCTATTGGTACAATTAGTTTTATAATTAATTTATGTTTAATACTCCAAATTAATGCTAAACATTCGATATGACAGGGTAATCTCTTGATCGAAACATGCCTGAATTTATTTGCAGCGTATCGTGCTTGTTTGCATCCTCTTGAATTCAGATTTTGCTACTGCGTGCAGCGACCGTAGATTTTTCTTCAATCTTGCTGTCTAATTCATCCTGATTCCGATAGATCGAGCGTAGCTGCTATAAATACAGGTACGTGCCACGCGCTTAACACAACCACCATCCACACATCCACATTATCTATCCATCAATCTTATGCTCACCATCAACAACAACAATCATGGCATTCCACCACCGTCATCGATCCACGCTGCCTGGTAACAGCACTAGCATCAGCTCTGCTCCTCTCCCTCGCTGCCACCAGCCAGGGCGACGTGGCAGGCACAAGGACGAGGGCACACGGCCTGCTTGAGGATTGCAACGCTAGTGCGTACACCATCGTCGTCGTCATCATCTCCTCCCACAGCGTCTTTGGGCATGCCCTTCTGGGTACACAATCTTGCAAGACAACCCTTGCAATTTTAAGAACACCTTTTGCTGCTACAGTGTGTGCAGACGCAGCTATGTCAGTTGACTTAGGCTCTTCTGGTCAGTAAGAATATGAAATTCCCCATGCTGATATGATAAGCCTCCCACTACTCTAATGCCAACAAGATCACCATATATTCATTTCCATAGGTGGATGACCCCTATGAATGAGGCCCTAGAGCTTTGCTTAAGAATGATGCTAACCAATGTCCATTCTGCATTCGTATAGCCCTAATGCCAATCCCACTTCTGTCTTTCTCAACACAGAACGATTATTGAAATTAGGTAGGGCTAGAACCAATGCTATCATCGAGGCTACCTTCAGAGCTTGAAATGATCATGATTGCAACTTGGGATAGTGGAATGAAACTCCTTTTCAGTAGCTCGGTTAGTGGCTTAGCAATAACCCCAAAATGCTGAATGAACCATTGATAATAACTGGCTAGTCCCACAAAGGTTCTCAAGTCCTTAACTGGTTAAGGAATGGGCCACTGCTCGATTGCCACCCCAGCTTTTGTGATGACATGTCCTAAATAACACTGGAGTTGGATAAATGAACACTTCAAAAGCATCGCTTGCCACGTATGATAGTGTAGTAACCCAAGGACGAACTAAATGTGTTCCCCTTTGGTTTAGTGAATATGAGAATGTCATCCAAAACCACAGGCATACATTTCCACAGGAGAGGCTGCAAGGTGGTATTTTCATGGCCTTTAGAAAGGGATGGTGCGCCGGACATGCTAGGCCATGACCCAAAACTCGTACTTACCCAAATGCATGTGGAAAGTAGTCATTGGCTGGCGGCAAGCAAATTTGATGGCAACCGTCTGTAAGATCTAGAAAAGAGAACCATGAAGCCATGGTCAGTTCGATTCATCAAGTGATTCCTTCTCGATCACCGGTACAAAGATAGTTTGTCTTGGCAGAAATGGCTTTGAGCTGACAAAAGTCAACACAGAAGCAGAAAGACCCATATTCTTCTTTTTGACTAGAAGCACTTCTAAAGAGAAAGGGCTACTGCTTGGTTGAATGAGCTAGTGTAGAGCATGTCGAGCATCGGCGCTCAATCTCATCTTCCACTATTGACGAATAGCGATAGGGCCTCACATGAATAGGGGCTGCACTACTGAGCAAAGGAATCTTATGGTCACAGTGGCAGGCGGGTGGGTAACCAGTGGGCAATGCAAACACATCCTGAAACTCAGTCAACAATATGTTGAAACTGTCGATGCCAATGTTCTCGGTCTTGCAATAGTGACATCAGATAAGAGTGCAGCCATCTGAATGACTGAGCCCATGGAAAGAAAGTCCAACTAATCCTCCAACTGAACTTGCGCCGACCGAATGTAATGAAAACTACTGCGTGCACTACTGTAAACTGAAAATTTACTGTCGGTTTTTCCACAACCGACAGAAAAAATATATTTTTCTTTGTAGGGTCTCAGTAACCAACACAAAAAATAGCAAAACGACAGAGTAAATTTATTTACTGTCGGTTTTTATCGAACCGACAGAAAAATTCTTTGTTTTTCTGTGTGTCCGAAACGAATTGAGAGAACATTTAGTTCAACACTAGAAACACCGGCGCGGCGTTGCCGCGCCCTTCTTAGAGTGGGCCAGCCAGGGATCACCGAGAATGAGTGAAAGAAATATTGGCTGTGAAGCAAATTAAAATATGCAGTCTCATCTTTTGCTCTACAATTTGCAGGAATAGATTGCTTTCTTCAATTATTTCATCCTAGTAGCAAAAGGTCCTAGAGCAACTTTGATGTCAGCCTGCAAGTTAGTGCACATATAAAGAACTGCAAACTGCATATATGTATATGCTAGATGGTTGGTTAGTAGTATTAAACAATTGTCATGAAAATTTGTAAAGTGCCAGGGCTTACATATTCTGCAAGAGAATATTTGCAGGTTTTGAAGTACATTCATAGAAGTAAACACATTATTTGCATGGTGTATTATCTGGTTAATTAAAAAAATTGTTCGTAAGCCACATAGGATTATGCAAATCTACGGGAAATACATATCCAAACAAATTTTGTTCGGTTGGGATTTTAGCAACCATAAGATGTCCAATATGCTGAACCGGGAAAAAAAAATCTAAAATTATGACTCTTTAAATTAGGAACCTGCAACATCAATGTACGGAAGTCATTGCTGGATTACCATTATTCCCTATTGCGGACCAATTGGCATGACAAAGTAGTATATGTATGTTGTGTCAATGAATCACCAAATATCAAATATGGGTATATAGCTGCAGTTGGCGGTACAATATGGGTCCGGCAGGGGACTGTAAGAAGAAGTAACTTATTGGGTACTGGACAACTAATATCTGTGTTTTTATTTTAAAAACTATTTATGTTTTCAACAACACATACAAACAGGTGGCCGTTAATGTTTATAGATGTAAATGAGCTTCCCGAACAGAAATAGCAAAAGATGATTTTGCTCAGGTGTACAATAATAGAAAATCTTTCAGCTGTATATATATGCCAGTTAAACTCAATGTGGCTCTGCTGTAGGACAGAACAAATCGCTAGAACAAACAAATGCAGGTGAGTGGATAATTTTACTACAATTAGGGACAAATCTTGCACGAAAGTAACAACAAAGCTTGGAGGAAAGCAAACAGTAGAAAAATCAGCACTCACGTTTGTAAGCAACTCATCAAAACGTTCTGATAAACAGGGATAGTTGGCAATGGTAGGCAACATGGTGATGGGCTGCCAATCATAATCATAACCCTGCCATAGGAAGGTACATAATGTCCTTGAAATGAAATAAGACGCATCAGTATAATACAATCAACATTTCCTAGAATTAAGCAGTGATCAAGTATGGTAAATCCCATTTGAACAGTGAAGGAAATAAACCTATGGGTTTGGAAGAAGAACCATGGATAAAAATGAAATCAATGTTAAGTGAGATTTATAGAGCATGGACATACATAGAGAGAAAGAGAGCTGCTGGAGTGGAGAACATGTACCTCCTCATCATCGCTTGATTAGATGTAGCAGCCATAAGACAGTAGTTTACCTGACCATCATTAGTGAGAAATGTGTAGACACAGCCATCAGCAAAATTCAGTAGCTCTACGCGCAGGCAACTGTCATCCGCAGGGGCAACCTGTGGAAATAATCCCATGAAATGAAAATGAACAAAAATGTTGAAGGTACAATGCTTGATTAACAAATACTAAGGAGCAACTGCAAGGACATTTAATAAATGAAGCTAACATGGACCTGCATCTCAAATTCCCAAATGTGTATCAAATTTACCAAATTTTGAAGCTCTGGATCTCTTAAACTACTGAGAATTCGATCTGTGCTATTGAACCAAACAGGGTAGAGTCTTATACGAAAAATAAATTTGATTAAGGCCAATTGAGATGCTTACACGCAAAATTGAGAGAAATTCGGGAAAGAACAGAGCTGGCCGAGACTGCTGCTCACCGGGACTATTAGTACACGAACACGTTGGTTCAGTTCACCGATGACTCGCGCGCTCGCTGGGACTGCTGCTGCTCGCGGCCTCCTGCTCGCATGCGCCCATGAGGCCGCGCGGCGGAGCTGCTCGCCGGCGCCAGCAAGGCTGCGTGGTGGAGCTGCTCGCTGCAGAGGGACAGCCACGCCGGGGAGTAGCCGCGCCGGGTCCACCTCGCCTTCAGGCGGGTGCCGAGGGCGCCTCGCGCTGCCATGGCCGGTGGCCAGGGCCACGAATCGCCACGCTGGGACTGCCGGGGAGCAGCCGCGCCGGGCCCACCTCGCCTCCGTGCCGGTGGCCGAGGGCGCCTCGCACTGCCATGGTCGGTGGCCAGGGCCACGAGCTGGCACGCTGGGAGGTGCTAGTTCGCCGCACTGCGCCCGTGCCGGGCCCTTCGCTCCATCGCCGTGGGAGAGGGAGGGAAGTTTCACGATAGAGAGAGAGCAAGCAAAGCGGCGGTGGCGCCGTGGCGGTAGCTCTGGCCCGGGCTGGCTGGGCGCCCTCACCGCCGCGCCGGAAGGCGCGCTCGCGCGGTGGGTGGGGTGGGGTTGAGGTGTCCTCCACCGTATCCGAGGAAGGGCCGTGCGTGCCTCCGGCGGCGGTTTCTGTATCGGCCGGATCAATGCTTTCGCGACGGCTTTGGGAACGGACCGGCGAGAGACCCGATTCACCCGAACCGTCTAGCATCTTCGTTGGATCGGACGGCCCGATCTGCTGGCTTGACACGTGGCAATATAATAAGCTAGGAATTATGGTGCTGATTTCGTTCTTGTAAAGACACGCGCGGGACTTGAATCGCGTAGCCAACGTGGGCCTGGGCTATGCTGGCCTTTCAGCCGGCCCAAAGACGTGTCCACGGACCAATAAATACATCGCGCCCAAACCCTAGCCCGACCCTCAACCTCACACTCTCACGCCTTCAACCCTCTCCTCGCATCTCTCAGCAGCGGCGGAACTCCCCATCGGATCAGCGGCGCCCCCTTCAGATCGGCGCAGGTCAGATCGACGGTGCACCCCTCCGGCACGCGGCGGACCCGTGCTGTGCAGCGCCTTCCCGCCCCCTTCCTCCCGGCCCCAAGCGACGGCACGCGCCCGAGGTGATGACGCGCACCCCGGGCGGCGGCGCGGCTCCATGACGGCGGTGGCCCGACTCCAAGGCGGCGGCGCGCACATCGGGCTGTGCCCCGGCTCCAAGGTGGCGGCTGCGCATCAGGGCTCGAAGCTGCATTCCCTCTTGTAGGTTGCCCTCCCTCCCTAACCCTAATCCAATCGATTTCGCTTTGATTTCAATACTATGCTGCAGATCCAGTGACTAACGGGAGGAGGAGCAGATCTAGTGATGATATGGCGCCAGGGATTCAATCTGCCTGTAGGGTTCTTGCTTTGACGACTTATTTCCCATGCTTTGTTAACAATTACCTGTAATAGTTGCACCGTCAATAGTCTAATTTGTTACATGTGCTAGTCTTTTTTTATACTATGATATGATGAGTGCCACTGCAAATAGAATGTTGAAACGGTCATGATATGAATTTATGCTTCTTGCTTTTACATTTAATTTAATTTATTTATGTGGGGTTATATAGTTATCTAAGGTCCTACAAATTGTGCCTCTTTTATGTATAATGACATGAATAATAAAGGTTGGTCACTGTTGTAATAACGGTGGTTCTTGCTTTGCAGATATCTGGTTGAATGACTTGCAGAGATGAAGTGCAATTTATGACTTGCAGAGATGAAGTGCATTTTATTCCTTTCTATACCTGGCTCTGAAGCCAAGGTTTGTACGTTAGTAAACAACCGAAGTTCAATGGCCCCCTGAACTATTTTTTCTCTGTTTTAAGCATAGTCTAGTTTCTTGTTCTGTCAGTATAACTTGTACTCTTTAAAATTTAGAGTATTTGGTCTAATTTCTTTGCTTTTTTGCCATGTAGAAAGTTTGTCTTAAGTTGTGCACACAAAAATGACTTGGTATCATATAAGAATAAGGAAACTTCAACTGAAAGTGAGGTAGGCATTTCTGTTTTAAATACTATATGATAGAGTTTAAATATATATAAATATAACATATAACATAATAATTAACTCATCTCTGACTCTGTTCAGTAGGTATTACCTTGTTCTTTATATTGATTTACTAAATAATGATGAACAAGAAGGTATTGAGCCTCATCCATAAGTACATTCTGAACCAATTTCTTTTTACGTTAGGAGAGCCTCTGAATTTCAGGCTGAAAACAAATCAGAATTACACTGGTGTCTTGCATAAATTAAATTCTCTGTTGTATATCATCTGAGCTCAAAAATGGTACCTGCAAAGTGTCTATTACAAATTGAAATTGCAAGTTGCACCTGTCATGTCTTTAGAGCTATCCTACTGTATATCAGCAGTGATGTGCATTGGTGACCTGGTTTATAAGCCCCGTATTAATTTGCTGAAAAGAACATTCTCTTTTGTGGCCATTTGTTCTTCACTATTTAACTGAGACATACAAATTTCTGAGATGGCTACATATTTGGAGTGTGGTTGTTTATTTTCCTGTTCTCTATTTAGGAACATTTACAGCTTTCCTGATGTTCATACCACTTTAATTTATTATGATATACAGTGCCACAGGGATGGCATTGTATCCAATGAAATCTGTTTTAATCTTACATATTTCTAATTTATTTGCAGTCTAACATTTGAAATAACAATGCAGAGAAAAACTTAGGCTACTCAAAGCTTCCAAGTTCTTGTGTTGGCAGGTATGAACTGCCTTCTACGTATCTCAACAGTTCTTGAAAATGAAAGAACTTGACAGTACTGTGCTCTGCAAATGATAAGTTTTGTTATTTTATTTCTTAGATGTGTGTCTGAGATTTATTTTTGCTCCAATAATTATTTATTGTCACTGCAGAACTGATGCATTACTTAGTTGTTTCCTGAAATCATTTTCAGTTGAGCATTTACTTGAGAAGTGGAACATTTGAAAGGTCACTAATGGCGTAATGTTCCCTTGCAGGTTTTACTCAATGATGAAGTACCAGAATATAGGACATAGCGTGCATGGAATAAAACCTCTAGATTGTTTGCTAGGCTAGGCTCTTTTTATGGATGTCAAATATTTAGATAATATTTGTCCAGATTCTGTATTACTTAGTAGGATATAATAGTGAGGCTCTTGTACAGATGTCAAATATCTAGAGAATATTTGTCCAGAATTTGTATAACTTTGATGGCGCTTCTGCCAATTATCATATATATATGATATTTCTAACTGCTGTATACTGTTCTATGAATAATGTTACTGAATAATTGATCAAAATTGGAACTAAATTTTTGTTCTATATCCTATTTTTCTTGTTGGCCTATGTTTTGTTCTGACGGTCATCGCAAATTTTCCTGTCGGGTTCTTAGACCATCTCTAAGAGTTTGCTAAATGGGGTTGCCATCCTTTAAAATTTGGTAAAAGAAGAAAATTTATTCTCCAACAGTTTGCTAAATGAGCTTGCTATCTTTCGCAAGTTGCTATTTCTCCCCTCCGCACGCGCATCTTTACGCGCGCGTATCCGACTCTGCATTGCGATCGCGCGGCCGCCGCTTCCCTTCCTGCGCGCGCGAGGACAATTCCTCCGCTCTTTCCTGCGCTCGCGGCCGTCCCTCACCGGCGTCGTGATCTCATCACGAGCCAAGCCTGGCCTCCGTTGTCGTGTGCGGTTCGTGCGCCGGGCGCCGCAATCTCCTCCTGCGCCAAGCCCGGCCTCCGTCGTCGCGTGCAGTTCCCACGCCGGCGTCGCGATCTCCTCCTGCGCCAAGCCCGGCCTCCGTCGTCGCGTGCAGTTAACGATCTCCTCTTGCGCCAAGCCCGGCCTCCGTCATCGCGTGCAGTTCCCGCGCCGGCGTCGCGATCTCCTCCTGCGCCAAGGCCGCCGAGTCGTCCTGGCGATCAGATCGTAGTCGCTTCCAGCCTTCCAGGTCCCGTGCCAAGATCCTGATCCAAGTCTGCTGTCTAGTGCTGAGGTATGTGCTTCCTCGTGCAGCTACGGTTCGTATATACCATCTCCTTGCCATATGTTCTAGTGCCCTTGATCAGATAGCCAAGCTAGGGTTCATATGTTCTAGATCCCGATCGAAGACTGCCCTGTAATTATTGCCATATGTTCAAGTACTGCTGTCCATTTTATTTTTGCAGAAAATTCAGCCAAATATCTAGCCAAGCACTTTGTGCGGCTGCTCGTCTCATGTATGTCAAAGTGTACTGCAATTTTCTAATTGGACGAAGTGATATGTTGAATATTGCTTTGATTAATTTTTGTTGCCCTGATGCATTCTTCTCAATTGTGCGAAGTGCTACTGGTGGCCGGCAGGTCATGCATTCTCCTGCTCTGTTTCATGCATGGTACTCTTGCTGAATCAACATATGCAAGTCCTGGAGCTGGTGCTGTGCGAGCTGGTTGTCGTCAGATGGTACAATCTCTGGTCGTCAGGAGATGGCCGGCTTCTGTTGGAGCAGACCGGCTTGGGGAGTAGACTGCCGGCAGAGGGACAGAAGAAGGAGCGAGACCTGTTTCCCCATGGCGGCGTTGCGGAGGATCACGACCTCCAGGACGCGGCGTCCTCCACGCTGGACAAGGCCCGCAATCGATCTCCCCAGTACCGGTCAACAAACAAATTTGATGGGCCCTTCTTTTTTAAGTTTTGCCAAGTTAAAAATAGAGAACCGTTGGAGAGAAGCTTTATTTTAACTTGGTATATTTTTTAGCAACTTGGTAAAACATAAGATTTGCTAAGTAAAATTTAGCAAACTCTTGAAGATGCTCTTACGACAGGAATATAAATCTAAACTTGATATGACTCAATTTTCCTGTCGACGTCCTCATTTTTTTTTTCTGTCGACATCGTACCGACAAGGAAATGGTGTACCGACGGGAAAATTCAATAACCAACAAGCAAAGTCTATTTTTCTGTCGCTCTAGGACTGTCGGTATTTTTCTGTCGGTACACCGACAGAAAAATTCAATTCCTAATTTGCCTGTCGGTTTTTGGTATTTCCCTGTCGGTTTCACACTGACAGTAAATTAAGAGTTTCCAGTAGTGGTGGACCAGTACAAATGTGGTAATTCAGAGGTACAGGGGAGCTGACTGCAATCACATTAACGTGAACGGGCCGGGTGAATACAATCAATATGGCCTTGAAGCTTGGATGCCAAAGCTTCACTGATGAAAGCAGAATACACACTGGTTGACCTTGAATTTTCCTCAAGAATTGAATCGTGTTGTCAACAGCATGAGATGAGACAGCTGATGTGGAAATCGCTAGAAATAGTTGTGGCTCAGGCGTGGCACCAGGTAGCTACTCCGCCTCATCGACCTCCTACACATGACAAAAGTCCTAGAGATCCTGCAATACGTGTAATTGTGCGGCCTATGGATAGTGATGGTCCCGTGACCACTTCTTGCCACAATGGATGCATATCCTACGACCATGCATGCCAATTGGCACACAGAATGGACAATCTGTCCTCCGTACGTGTCCATGTCAGTCATCGATGCCGCCTCCCCCCACATTCCAAGCTTCTCCAGCTTGTCAGTGCGGTTCAGAGGGGCTGGCATAAGCCATATGATAGATGGGAGTGTGCGCATGATGTCAAACAAATTGATGATTTTATACATGGACAACCAGGATGCATGGCAAGGCACAGGCACGGTTATGGCCAGGCACGGCATGCATAGGCAAAACACTATTGGGCATGGTACCATAGTCGTGTCGTGCCGCATCGTGCTGCCATGCCGATGTCATACCCCCTAGCAAGATCCTATAGCTTCTTTGTCGTGTCATACTGTGCTGATGAGCACGATGTCCTGGCATGCTTCTACAAGCTCAACTTCGCCCAAGGAGCGAATTGACACTGCTACAGCTGAGCGCGACCACCAAGAGAACACGTGGTGCCGTAGGCGAGTAGGGCCACCACATGGATGTGCAGCCACTGCCACCGCTGTGGTGAAGGAGCCATCTGCCCATCACATGGTGCTCAGGATAGGAGAGGAGAGGGTGAAGAAGTTAGGGTTTGGGGAAGGGAGTGGTGCGTATATACCTCGTATATTTTATCCAGTGGTTGTAGTTCATCAAGAGTTCATCCAACGCTGAAAATAGAGTTGGGCCTTATAGTGCCGGTCCAAAAATTGTGTTGTGCCCGTGCCAGCCCTACAGGCTAGAGTTGTGGGCTTGTGGCCTAGGCATGACGCTACCATGAGGCCATGCCAGGCACGGGCACGATGGGCATCGGGCTAGGCCATGCTTGAGCCGTGCTTTTAATGCCTTGCCGGTGCCAGTGCCACTCAGCCAGCCTGCCTATTTGGCAATCTATAGACGATTATTAGGAACTCATTATTTTTAATATACTTAGTTCATTATTTTTTATACAAAAGAAAAGCCTTTCTATTTTTAGGGCCTAACAAATATCAGTGCATTCAACAAATAGCTAGCTGTAGCAATGCTATTTTGGAGATCTATATGCTCTAGATAGCAAATAGCAGGAATTTAAAGCTTTAGTACTGATAGAAGTATGTTGAACATAAAATTTATTGTCTGTAATTAAACATTTCAATGCAACTATAGGTTTATAGTACGTATTGATCGATCATGTCACTGATCGCTACTCCTTTAGTAACATAGGAACGGTATGTTATTCTTAAAACACATTTTTCCATATTATTATTTCATCGTATTGAATCTCTATTAGTTTGCGTATTAACTCATTATGGCTAATGCACATTCCCGATGATGCTTGATAGCGATGGCGGTTGATTTCAGTTCAGAGTGGCGGGGCCATTAATTTGCTTCCTAATTGTGTGAGGGCATGAAGTCTTTGTTCACCACCACAAGCCTCCAGCATATATTACCATAATTTAATCTTGCTAATGTATGGATTGCGTGCTAGTGAGGCTGTTAAAATGTCATAGAGAGGATATGAGGATCCTTTATTTTTGAAGGATTGGAACAAGGCCACAGTAGATATTCAAGGTTACAATATTTACACCCATTGATAAAGTACACACATTTCGGTAACAATGTGTGTTTCTTGTCATTGAGATGGAACCAAAAGCATACTCATGTGTTATGATTACCTAACTAGACCATTTTATGGTTCAAACTTGTAGTTAGAAAGAAGCTCATGTCATATAAGCCACACAAATCAAGTAAAACGGAAAGTTGGGCTCTCAGAAGAAGAAACATCATGTTTCTTATTCAAGTATCTGTTACAAGAAAGAGACCTCAATTTTGCTCTTCGAAACCCTCAACCAAAAGCATTTTTCTAGCAAACATGTTCGTCCCTTTCATTTGAGAACATATGACACTAATAACTAAAGCTAGCCTCCCCCCCCCACCCCAATTTAAAAAATGAACAAAAGCTGGCCAGAAACGAGTCATGCACTTCTCCACAAACTAGGGTAAAGTCAATTTTTAATAAAAACTATGTTGAAACTATGGGCTGAATAAAAAAGAAGTAGATATTGATGTTCTTAAACATATCCACTTGTTATAAAGCTGATTCTAATTGATAGAAAGAAGATTAACCAAAAGAGAAGGAATCCAAAAGGCAGCCATCTAAATGTAACTAATTATTTAAGGTCATATTAAGAAGCAACAACGCTTCACAAGACAAGGTTGCAGATATTGAGGACAATAATAAATGGAGTAACTGAAAACAGCCAGTAAAAGTAACTGCTACAAGAAAACTGTGTGCACCTTTTCTCCTTAAATGAAGGGAAAATGATTGTACTAAATAAAACAGGATTCCGCAAGATGAGATCTGGTCCAAGAAATCCATGTGAACCAACTTATATTCAAAGCATCAACTTCTTCCAGAAATCCTGGATATCAACTGATGAAACTGATAACCTTAGGGGCAGCCACACGCAACGAAAGATGCTGCCCAAGAAGGTATATGGTCTATAAATAGGCCTAATCAATCCTACAGATTTTTGCAAAGCACCAAGTCCTACTACATTCAAAACAATACTAGGCTTTGATCACTTAGTACATGGATATGGCACAAGATGGTATGCCCAAGAAGGTCTCATCACTGCTTGAGAAGAAAGATGCTGCCAATGAAAACCTAATTGCCATATGGAAAGAAGCAGAGGAAAACAACACCATGGTAAGTGGCAGCATTATGAAACAGTCCTTGATGTGTTACATTTACATAATTTGCATTCCATTTTTGTAAGTAGTGCTTCTATTTCTGTTGCCCAAGCATCTGTATTTCCGTTATGAGTTAATGGAAATGGGGTTTCCTCGTGTGGATATTTTTTTCTGATGAGATAATGAACCTCATTGTATTCTTTCCGGCAAGGGTTTGAGATAATCTAGGCAGTTTATTACTTGATTGCTATGATTTTGATCATTGACAGAAGGACAAGATGGAAACACTGGTTTCTGAAGAATTGAGGGAGTACATGTCACACAATACCACACTGACCAGCAAGGTGAAAGCAACACTTATGAAGGTCGGCAAGGTGACAAGATGAAACTTTCGATCCTAGTTCCATAGAGTATTATTATCATATATGATATGTAATGTAACAAGTTATGCCACTTGATCTGCCGTACAGCAGATTCTGCGGAAAGCTAAGCCCAGGAAGAAGAGAACTACACAGTATCCGATCGTAGCCTCTGTACTCAAATTTCATAAAGATGATGACGTGGATCCTGCAGATGGTGGATCTGCATGCAGGGGCTGAACCACAAAGAGATGGAGAGAATTATCATGAATGCACCAACAGCTACCTTAGTTATACATTATTTTGCTAGTACCCATTGGAATCTCAACCTATTTGTCTTTTCATTATATTGTGTCATCATTTCCGTCCGCTATTATGTTGTACTCCTTGGTGCAAAATAAGTTACCATATAATCTTTTATTGAAAGAAACGTGATTGTCCTTTGGTTACTCTTTAGAGGATGGTGTCTTCATTATTTGAAGAAAAAAGCTATTTTTGTAAGAAATAAAACACAGAACAGATATGATGTTTAAAAGAATATATGATGCATGGATATCTTAGGATCTAACATGGAAATGCCATAAGCCAAATTATGTTTAAAAGAATACATTCCCTCCGTATCGGGAAAGAAAGTTGTTTTGGACAAGATTTTGGTCAAACATTAAGAACACAAATCATGAATAACTTTTTAAGTCGTTGAGTTTGAAAATATGAAAACCATATGAATAGACTTGTCTTGAAAAAAATACTTTCATAAAGGTATAAATATATCACTTTGTGATGAGTATTTTTATAAAAATATGAGGTCAAAGTTATACTTTGGAAACTGTGTTACTGTCTAAAACAACTTCTAATTAAATCCAATATGGATGGAGTATGTTTACAATATCAACAGCATAGAGGTACATTGTTGGGTTGATATATAGCATTTGAAAATTTGTGTGTCATCATAGATGAGCGAGGACAATTTTGAAATGCCATAAGCCATAAGATGCATGCACGTGGATGATAGAAGTGTGCACGGTGTGTTAAACGTACTAACGATTGTAAGTCAGTCTTTACTTTTTGTACGCTCATTAACTTTTCCCACAAAAGGAAAGCCTTTGCATTTTGGATCCCAGCAAATATCAGCGCATTTACTAAATATAATGATGTAGTAATAATATTTTGGAGATTTATTTCTTGAGCAAATAGCAGAAATTTAAAGTTTCAGTACCCATAGAAGTATCCAGAACAAACAATTTATCTCTAATTATGTGCAACTATTGGATATGAGGATGCTCTTCTGAAGTATTAGATCGAAAGGTACGGTCAATATTTACACCAATTGATAAACTATATACATATTTCGTTATCTATTTATGTTTCTTGCCGTTGAGATGGAGCCAGGAGCATACTAATGTTATGATCACCTCGATAGACGATTTGATGCTTGAAAATTGTAGTTCATGAAAGAAATGGCACTCGACACTGGCAGTGAACAATAGACTGGATGCATGTAAATGAGAAGCTCATGTCATCTGAGGTGCACAAATTCAGTAAAACAGAAAGTTTTCAGCTCTTTCAACAAGAAACATCATCTTTCTGTTTCAAGAAATAGACTTCAATTTTGCTCTTCAAAACCCTCAAACACAATTAAAAATGTTTCCCTTTTATTTGACTACAAAAGACAATAGTAACTAAAGTTGCTTCCCCGGTCCCCAAAAAAAAAAAAAGAACAAAAGTTGGCCATAAATGAGTCATACACTTCACCACAAACATTGTAGAGGCAATTTTCTAATGAAAAACTCTGTTGAAACTCTTAGCTGATTAGAAGTAGAGAATGATGTTATTAGAGACACCCGCATGATATATAGGAACTCTTATTGACAAAAACAAGATTAACCAACTGAGAAGGAAGCAAACTGGCAACCAGCTCACTGTCATAATTTCAGGCCTTAAGAAGCAAGCTCCAGAAAGACAAAGGAGCAGAAATTAAGGACTGTAAATCGAGCAACTGAAAACAGCCTGTAAAAGTAACTGCAACAAGAAATTATGTGCACCTTTTTCTCTTATTCTACGGAAAAAAAATATATTAAAGAAAACATGATTCTATAACATGAGATCTGGCCGAAGAAATCCATGTGAACCTCCCATTCAAAAGTATCAGCTGCTTCCGGAAAACCTGAATAGCAACTGAAGAAACTGATGACGTTATTAGGAGCAGCCACAAAACAAATGAAAGGTACCATGTTTTTTTTTCATGCGAAATATATACTTCAAGCAAGTTAATGCTTATCAAGAGCTATTTGGCCTATATAATAGGGCACCTGTCAATGAACAAAATAATAGAAATCAAGTAAACTTCCTAGATTTTCTCGACCCCATGCTCGAAAGAATACAGATGAGGTTCGTTATCTCATCCGTTTTGACTTAGCACGTGAACGCTAATTACAAAAATGGAATGAAAATTATGCAAGTGTAACGCATAAATAAAGACCTAATTGCAGTAAGGAAACAAACAAGCAGAGGAAACCAACTGTACGGTCAGTGGCATCGCTGAAACGGTCCTTGATGCGTTACATTTACATAATTTGCATTTAATTTTGGTAATGAGCGTTCACATGCTAAGTCAAAACGGATGAGATAACCAACCTCATCTGTATTATTTCAAGCGTGAGTTCGAGAAAATCTAGGAATCGAACTCGATTTCTATGATTTTGTTCATTGACAGGTGGACAAGGTGGAAACATTGGTTTCTCAAGAACCGAGGGAGTACATGTCACAAAATTGGATCACACTGACCAGCAAGGTGACAGCAAAAATTAAGAAGGTCAGAATTTAACAATCTATTCGCTGCATCATATTAGGCATTCAAACTTGTGATCCCAACTAGCTAGTTCCATAGAGTATGATTGTCACATATGATACGCCATGTAACAAGCTAGTTATGCCACTTGATCTGCCATATTGCAGATTCTGTGGAAGCTCAGCCCAGGAAGAAGAGAACTATATTGTATCCTACCGTAGCAGCTGCAGTCAAATTTCACAAAGATGAATACTTGTATCGTGCAGAAGCTGGACTGCAGGAGCTGCACAACAAAGAGATGTGGAGATTTATCATGAATGCACCTCATGCCAAAAGCTACCTTCGTTATCTATAAATTTGGTAGGACCTATTGCCATCTCAAGGTATCTGTCATTTCTCTACATTATATTGTGTCCTCATTTCGGTCCGCAGTTATGTTGTACTCCTTGGTGCAAAATTAGTTATCACATAATCTCCTTTAGGTAGAATTGATTGTCCATTGGTTACTGTGTTTTGATGATGGTGTCTTCATTATTTGAAGAAAACGAGTTGTATTGTAAGCAACAAAACAATGAAAATGCATTATATTTAGAGGAACATGATGCTTAGATCTAACATGGAAAAGGGAAAATTCCTCAGTGTGAGAAAAGATAAGTCATTGTAGCAGGAAGAGTTTACAAGTCAACTGTATTCAAGCAGATAACTTGAACTTGGACTTCCTTTGAATTTTCTGCTTTCCCTTTTTGCATTTTCTACTATTTATATGGTCCCATAGATAGTACCTCTGAATGATGGGAGGAACTGGATTTCACTCTGAAATTAATTAACTGTGCCACGCATCAATAAATCACAATTAATGAAACTTGTGTGTTATGAGATGCACCACACTGGTGCTTGTACATGTGGACTAGTTGAGTTATGAGATGCACAACACTGGTGCTTGTACATGTGGACTGGTTGATGAGGATATGATTACAATTCCAAGAATAATACTGTTGGCCCAAAACATGGCCACACACCAAAGTGCTCGAACATGCGGATAGTAGATCGCTGAGCTTGCAACAAGTTTAGATGAAAACTGGACCATCTGATATCTTCGGATTACCTAGAAAACCAATAATCACCGGCATAGGAGGGACCGTGTCAGGGCTGGTGCAATTAGGGTTGTTTTAAGGTTTGTAAGGCTACTTAGAATAACTACTACAAAGATTTTATCTTAGGTGGCCAAGATTGCTTTCCCAAGGTGAGCGGCAGGTCTGCCTGCAAGCAAAAGCTCACGTTAATCAAAGTCAATGCAGACAAGCACAACACCCGCCTGTGTTAATCAAAATCAATGGCGCCTAAAAAAATAGATTAAAAAATAAAACAAAAAAGCAAAAGCCTGTTGAGCCAATTTTGGAGCCCAGCTCTGAGCCTGCCGGCAAGTAACCCACGCCGTTGCCACCGTGTTTGTTGCCGTGGAGCCAGTGCCAATGTTGTGCAACCGAGCGTCATGTACGCCGCTTCACCATTGTAGATGCCTGACCCGTCAAAGTGAGATCCGCAGGGCTGCCATCACTAAGTTGTAGCCAGATCACGCGACTAGTGAGGGAGATGGTTGTGCCGCCCCGAGATCCTGCTGCAGACTGAAGGACTGCCGCCCCCACTAACCCTAGATCCACCTCTAGGGACGCCACACCCGGATCCATCGCCGGTGGAGCGACACTCTAGATCCGCTATTGGGGTGCTATGGCTAGATCCGCTACCAATTGCTTGATGCTCTGGATCCACCGTCAAGGGTGTGCCGCCATGTTTGCTGCAGGGAGAGGAGGATGCAAAGGGAGATAGGAGGATGCCGAGGGAAGAGGTGATGAGAACTGGCCCGATCTTCCGAGAGGTATCCGGTAAATTCGATTTGTGGAGAACTCGATGTTGGCGATCCGGCTTCAAATCAGACACGATTCGAACCCTGCAACCATTACACCACTGCTCCGTTGGTTATCAACCAAGCAAAACTTGATTGAATTCGCCAAGAAGGCTTTTCCTGCAAGCGAATTGAAGAACATAAGCAAGAAAGTTTCTACAAGCAATTTGAAATTGTAAATATGAATGACATGAATATCAATAGAGGGTTCAAGGACTCGGTTCCAAAGGATTAATCGACACAGTGGAGGAGATCAAGAACGGGGGCCCTGGATCACTGTAAAAGGATTTGTCACCACAGTTACAAATGAATGATTCAGGTTCTCGATGGAAAACTAAACTCTAAACAAAACCCAAGTCTCAAGAGTGGCAGCTGCATGGAATAATAAAGAGGGACATGCTAGGGTTGCAGGCGACCAGGGGAAAGGCGCCCACAACTTGGGCTTAAGGCCCGACTCGATACATGGCCAAGTTGGCCCAAAATAGGTGACGTAGCATCTTGCCGTGGACACACAGATTAATCCATGGACCATCCGGAGCCGGGACCAGATCGAATATGACGGCGTTGTCGTCCCATTTCGAACGAGTCCAAGATCTCCCCATTTCGATGTCGTATGAGGGAGTTATGATTGAAACATTGACGACGTGTCTGCTGAATCCGAGGGTGACGTGGCAGCTGAGTTGGAGATGAGTTGCAACTTGGTAAAAATGGTGGAGTAGGCGTGTCCAAATGGCGATGTCCTCATCAAGAGGATTCGGGGGGGGGGGGAAGGGAGAGGCGGCTTTGTGAGAGGCAGAGACAGAGGGTGTCCAAACTCTAACTGCGCTATATATACATATGTATTTAACAAGCTTCTTTTGGGTCTCTGGTTATTTTTCTAGGATGGCTTGCCTTTGTAAAACAATTTAGGAGATAGGCAAACTCTGACCACCTACATAAAGAAAACAACAGTGTCCGTAAATCCATGTTGTGAGACAACAATTATGGACCCTCTAAAAATCCTCATGTATTTTACAAGGTTGTATTTTGTGACCACCTTTGTAAATATTTGGGCAATGTCTTGTAAAATCATTTTTGTTGTAATGAATGCCTTAAATCCTTATAGGTGTAGCATTGGAAGGGCATAAATATGAAGTTTTAATTCTTCTAAGGGAAGCTATTCTACCACATATAAACCATAAAAGAATAGTATGAAAATAAAAACATCTCAGGTCAATCTCATTAAATGTGACATAGTATGGCCTTTCTCATGATTTCCATTGTCAAGTTTCTTATAGGGATTTTGATTGCCTAAGTACCTACGTACACTTCCTTAGGTCGTCCTGGTATTGCGCATCATTAAGTCCTATTATAGATAAGGTTGAAATGGGCCATGGAATCTAAATCGTCTCATCTTCCCCACTTTATCTGTTGTGTCCATGACTTGTGGGTGACCAGGCGAGGGTCGTGTGTGATTTATGACCATATCTTGTGTCGTTCGATGATGATATTGGGATAATGTCAGGCTTCATCATTAATAGTCAAGCCCAAGGCCCCCTACCAATGATCCATGATGAAACATAAAGATTTGTCATACTTATAGGCTTTTCCACGACATGGTTTTGGTTCTTAATTAAATTTCATCATATATATGCACATTTGTAATAAGCATGGGGAGGCAAGTCTAGCAATAGTTTGATGACCTTGTTGAGGATGAATTCTCTGCTGAACTTGGTGACTACTAGCATAGAGGTCCATGTGCTGTGGCAGCGCTGGTGCGCCAACTGCCATGACAGCTTTGAGCCCACCGAAGAACATGTACACTGCAGGAGGCTCATGCTATTGCACACAGGTTTAGGATCCTCTAGATGCAGGTCGTCCCAAGTTGATCGATGATAAAGTTAGGCTGCCAAATGTGGTTTCCGCGCATAGGTCAATGTTCTTTAGGTCGTCAAGGTGGAAGATGGTCCCCATCTAAGGCAATGCATCAGCGTATCATGCAGAGAGAATCAGAAGAGTGGCACATGGAACTTAGATTTATAATGGTTTAGGTATGGGCCGACTAGGGATGTGTTCACCAATGACATTCTTATTTCATCACTGATGACTCCAAAATCGTCACATAATTTCTTTTGTGATGGATTAGTGACGAAATGGTCTTTGTCATGGAATGAGCGTCACATTTCAACTGCAGTGACGAAACGTATATTTTCATCACAGATGTTCATTTATTCGATGACGAAATGGTTGTCGTCATAGAAGGTGTTTCATTCTATGATGATCAGTTTCTGTCATTGGTATATCTGGTTTTTCGTCATAACTTGCCGTCTGGTGACCAGACGGCGTATGCCACGCTGGCAGCTGACGTGTCCTATCCACGTGGCACGTCCACGTGGCATGTCCATGTGGCAGGTGACGTGGCCAGCTGATGTGGCTTGGCACCTGGCAGCTGACGTGTCCGACCACGTGGCAGCTGACGTGTCCAGTGACGTGGCTGGTCCACGTGTAGCTTTGATATAGGGCCACGTGTCTAGTTTTTATTGCGCCACGTGGCATGCAGTGAGTAGTCCACATGTCTTGTTCTGGTTGCTTGTCATTTTCATCACAGAAATAATTGCAAATTCGTCATAGAAGCAATTATAAATGTCATTGGAAGCTAATAAAATTCAGTACTCCACTGACCATAGGTGCACATGCTAATTTAATTAGAAACTACAAATAATTAATAGATCCAGTACTCCATTGACCCTACAAATTAAGCAACAGTACTAAACTCTGTTCACATATCTCACTTGACATCACATTCAAGCTACTGTTTCATCTTAGTTCACATTAACATCACACAAAATAACAAAAGGTTGCCAACTAGCAGGAACTTGAGTTATTGCATTAACAAAATCAGCAGCACAGACCACTTGCTAAATCAACTAGTAGCTACAAGTAGCGCTCATGTCGAAGAAGAACTGTTGAGGGACAAGATACGCTTCAGCAGCGCATTGTTCTCCTCCATTGCTTTTGTGTTTATCTCTGTCAGCTTCTTGTACTCCTCCATCTCCTTTTGTGTCCTTGCCAGCCTTTCCTCAGCTTCTTCACTTCTCTTCTTGAGATCATCGAGTTCAACTTGTACAGCAGCCTTAGCTTCAGCTGCTAGTTGTTCCCGAAGTTCACTTTCATTTGATGATGATGCTTTGGTGGATCCCACTGGTTTGATGCCAACACTATTCAGGAAAGCGTTTGAGCATTCTTGGAGAGCACCTGGGACGCAACCTGCACACTAGAGGCTCCTGTCTCACCTTCAGCAACAGGTTCTGCCCTCAAAGCTTCCATATTTGACTGAAACACCAATGAGCCATCATTAGTTGATACTTATTGCAAAATCTTAGGAGGAAATATGAGACAAGATGCATTTAAAAAAATATAAACAACAAGATGTGTGGTGCAGGTAGAAGTAAAATTAGAAAAATGGATAGACATATGTGACTATTTCAGTGTTAGATCACCACCACAAGCTATTCCAATGTAATACAACGAGACATAATTGTGTTGCAACTAGACTGCACTTTTAGAACCACTATGTTGCATATGCATAGAACCAAGTCAGCCCCACTAATCCAGCAGTCCCACTAGGACCACCAGTTCAGTACCTCCCCATTTGAGCAGCCTAACACCTTTCCTACAACCTCATTTATACAGCCCCCTCAATCTAGCCCCATTACTACAGCCCAAGTTGTTAAACACCCTCAGTCTAGCACCAGTGCATATAGGATAAACTCTTGGAAGGAAATACTATGTAGTTATTATCAAACTTGTGATAAAAAAGGATGCAAAGCTACCTCACACATATCCTAGTGTGCAAGAGATGGCTGATGCTAAGGACCTATCAATTGCATGGCCATATAACAGGGTAACAAGAAATACTTATCATTGTTTGTTTTTTCATGTGTAATGAGTGCTAAGATTTTTTGATCATTGATATTTCTAACAGCTCAAGGATTGCAAGATTACAAAATCATCCAATGGGACAGGTGCTATTCTGAATTTTCCCCATCTACATGTCATTTACAAGATCATACAACTTGCATGAAACTATGAACCTTTGTACATTTTACACTTTGAGAATTGGTGATGTTATATATGATATGAAATTACACTTGCAATTGGAGCAAAAATCTGAAATTAGTGTGGGGAAAATTAATATGCATTATAACTAAAATTGTACTTGCAATTGCATAGAAAATCTGAAATCGAAGGTAATCTGAATTGTTGTAGTTGTGTAGCTACAAGATTATGATCTGCAAGCAAGTGTGCACTTTGGTAATTTTACAGTAGCTGCCCTGTGCTGTGCCATAGTTTTTTAAGCTGTTGTAAAAAGCAGTATTTGGAAAGTCCAAAAGTAAGTCTAGAAATTATATTAGGGTGAGTTCTATCATAAATTGTTGGTCCTCACTGGGGTTAACTTGGGTAATCTAATACACATTGCAACCCATTACAAGTTCTTAAATATCTAAAAACAGCTGAACATGATTAGTGTTGACACTCGTTAGCGTCAACTTTTACTAGGGCTTTTTACCCCGAAGGAAAACAAGAAAACACACTAGTCTAGAGTTTTATCTAACAATTTCCACGAGTTTTGTATATTCTATATTTTCCAGGGTGATTTTCAGAAAAGCTGAAAAGAGGGATTCTAGTGCATATTTAGCACGAAAAACTTATCCGCACGGAAATATCACGATTGGGCTCGGGAACCATCTAGAAGACACCTGAAGCAACCAGGCCCGAGGGGCCGCCAGTGGGGCCGGGCCGGCCCCACCATGGCGCCGGCCGGCGCCCCCCCTAGGGTTTCGGTCCCCCTTCCGGAAGCTTCCTCCACCGCCTATGAGGAGTCATCTTGGCCCTTGGTTACGCCGGTTTGATCCTCGCAGCGCAAGACGCCGATCCCACCGGGCTATAAATAAAGGGGTAGACCCCCTCCCTAAAGGCATCAAGTCATTTGGAGATCCAGCCATCAAGAGCCTTCTCTAGTTCATCGAGCCTCTCTAGTTCATAGCTTTAGCCTAGTTAGATTAGAAGTAGAAGAGTTCTAGTTCTTCAAATGGGA
This sequence comes from Chrysopogon serrulatus, assembly GCA_015844335.1. Taxonomy (NCBI): domain Eukaryota; kingdom Viridiplantae; phylum Streptophyta; class Magnoliopsida; order Poales; family Poaceae; genus Chrysopogon; species Chrysopogon serrulatus. The sequence goes on along the minus strand of JADLZL010004934.1, from coordinate 217,536 downwards.
TTCGAGCCTCAAGGCGCCTGCCCTGAGCGTGGAGTTCGGTATAGTTCTAGTACTTTGCTCTTATTGTATTCAATATTATGATTCAGGCAACATTGTTCTTAATCTCTTATATATTCTTAATTGCAATAGTCATTGTCTACTTTGATTATATGTCTAGGATAGTTGGTTTGATCTTATTGAATTCATGTAATTGCTCGTATAGCGTTTGTCCAAGCGGCATTTGGGTAGATGGTAGACAATATGTAGACGTGGTGTCTAGATATCTTGTTTATCTGCGAGAGTGCACCCCGACGTGCCGGGACGTGTGGTAGTCCGCGCAGTGACAAATGCGTTGGTTCCTCTGTAGTCCACCCTCCGCACGTAGGACTAGCATGGGCACGGTCGCGAAGGAGGTGACCTTTGTGTCTTAATACCCTCATTAGTTGATGCCTCTTTGCATGTGATAATGATATAGGGTTAACTTAACGATGATTGCTAGATGTAGTTGCACTAATTAGAGTTATTCATTGACGTAGTTATAGAATTACCTTAGTATTTATTCCTGAGTTTATCCATTGGCTAGCTATTGTTATGACTAGAAGAGCTCTGATGTTTATCTATTTATGATGACTGATCATTATCATTATTTATCATATATATCTTTTATCATATGACTTATCCCTGTTATGAGTAGGATTCTAGTTATGGTTTATCTTTCAATCAATAGTATAAGTTATAGCTGCTTTATCCTTTTGGCATAAAATAAATCAACGATACTCAGAATACTTCCTCTGGGTGAAATGCTACAACGGAAGAATTATCTGTGCGCTTGCGGATATATTCTAATTAGAGTCATTGCCTGAAGATTATTTTTATCCTTGGTTTTTGGCATCTTGTTAGGGATGACAACTTAACTTGAAGTGATGTTAAAAATACCAACAAGCATTTCTGGCGCCGTTGCCGGGGAAGGTAGCTAGGCAATTAAGAACATTGATAGACTTATACTTCATTATGTGATCGAAATAACCATTAACCCCTGCTCAAGCAGGATTACCCTTGTTTGTCTACTTTAATATCTTATGCAGGGTAATGAACGACCGGTTTACGACCTTCCGGCATGCCCCCACAAAATAAGAAGAAACATAACAAATCCAATATTGGAGAAAGAGGTCGACGTCACGGCACTTTAATTCATATCTTAAGTGATGGGAACAAAGATGTTGCATCACTCACAAATTCCATCATATGAGTCATGGTAAGTATGATCAAATAAAGGTGAGAAAGTCTTGCTCATGGACTTTAAATTTGATGAGTAGTTATCTTTTGTATTCCACTACATGTTTACTTTTTTACAATCTAAACATCCACCTCATTTAGTTTAAAAATTTTCATCCACAACATGTTTAGTTCCATTCATATATCCATCCTAACTTGCATTCTTATAAATAATTAAAAAAAAATCACCATAATCATGCTTTTTGATCTCTACTTGAATAAACTTCTACAGTACTTTCATGCTACTTGTATTTGCTATGGTATGCTTAGGTTTACAAGTATCTTCATATACCTTTGAAATTGAGCATTGACTATTTTTTTAAGTTAAAATAGACATGGTGTCTAGTTTAATTTTTAAATCATAAGGTGATTTGATCTTACTTCTAAAAGGTTTTTGAATTAAGCAAGGTGCTTAGGTTAAAATCCTTTTCTGATTTAAATTGAACATGAGTCTATGTTGATTCTTGAGCCGATAGTACACTTTAGTAGATACTAGTTATTTTGTCGACTAACCCCTATAGGAGAATTCTCAAAATCAATCTGGGTAAGTCAAGAAGGAGTTCACATATGAGATGGATCAAGACAGATGATAACTTTGCACAAGAAGTCCAACTTGTGAGTATTAATATTTATTTATCTTTTGTCACAAATTATCTTTGTCTTGAACCATGCTAGATTGCAACAACAACATAAAACACGATAGACATAATTTATGCTAAATAATCTTAAACCATATATCATCTTGATTAGCATAAAAGAAAATAAAAAAAAAGAGTATGGACAACAAAACCCATATTTCAATCTTGCTATTCCCTCGGGTATGTGTCCATTAACATTTTGTAGGAAAGAACAACCCTAATCTATTGGAGAAGAAGTTTTCAATTTTATTGAATGGTGAAAAGGCGAAGAAGATAAAAGGAAGGCCTTGCTCAGCAAGACCATAAGCTCTCACCAACAGATGAACCCGAACCCTCCTCTTTCAAGTAAGTATTGTCACCACTTACTTAGAAGGATGAAGACATAAGGTACGTTTGTCCAAGCCTCATACATCATGTAACTACAATTAACATCTCATACCATATTGCTAATTTGTCTTGGTCATTTCTACCCTATGCCATGCTCAAACATAAAATATAAACAAATAATAAAATACTCCTATGATTCACCATATATATTCTTGGTTCTATTTGAATAAATACCTTTAGTCTAGGAAGCTTCTTTATTCTATTATAAGTATGCTTTAGTATATTACTTAACCATTATGAACATCAAGCATACTTATATAAGAATTTAGTTGTACATATAGACTAACCCCTTCTACATAAAAAAAAAATGTTTAAATCATATTAGGAGACTATTCATAGAATCAATTCAAGGTTAAGAGTATGCTCCTTGCTTTAACCTTGATGGAAAATATTTTTGAAATAATGATGAATCATTAAAAACACGAGCTACAAATTAATCTTTAACTCTTAGGCAAACACTATCCGTACTTTGATAAATAGCATATTCCTTCGGGTATGTGTTGTCCGCTAACCCCTTGCAGAGAAGACATAATGTGAAAAGCAGGAGGTCTGAGGAGTGAGAAAGGAGTACAAACATACGAGACAAGATGCTAATGAATAACCCATGATCAAGAAAGAAACAAAGAGACCATTGAACTTCATTTACCCTTCATCATGCTCTAATAATGGAGGTAACATCTTAAGATAAGTGGTCATTAATTTCCTCTTGATCTTGGTATGCAATAAATAAAAATACAACCATGTTAGAGTGACAATTTAAATTGATCAACCTGATTAAACTCAACATGATTTGTTCTCTAAATTTGTTCATAGCACCATTCTCTTAATCTCAGTCTTAACTGAGTAATCTATAAATACTTCATCTATTATTCTTGATACATTATAAACATGAATAGTCTTTCTTGTGGTTAAGTAGCTTTACTCTTTATCTCACAAGTTTAAATGTTATATTTATACTTCTAGTCCTCTGACCCGTGATATGAATGAATAATATAAATAATATCAATCTTATTGTGCCCAAGGTAAGAGGATGAATAAATTTCTAGTTCTGTTGGTGTTTTCCCACCAGTAGAACCCATGCACTTGATCTCTACCTTGTCTTTATGGACAGAACATACTTCAATTAAAGTGTGGGGAGACAATCCCCCAAGTTCTTCAAGTGAAAGTTCTCAACTATAATAATGAGGCACATAAGATTGACTTCGAGATGCCTACAAAAGAAAGAAAGAAGGTGGCACCGCCATTGGGAGCCACTAGTGGATGCGCCACCTCAATCCTTACTGTCAAGAGCAACTCAAAGTACTCAATGAACCACTGCAAGGAGAAGTCTAGTTCGAAGGACTAAAAATATTGAACCCTCGCCGTGAGGTAACATCGGTAGTTATCTATATTTACTTTCTTGTATCGTATGATCTATTCTCTCTTTAGCATGATTATTTTTCTATATTAGTATTGCATATAAAATAAAAAAAATATAATAATAAATAGTCTTGCATTAGGTTATATTCATGCATCTTAAAAACTAAAAGCCCTATGTGAAACCCTTGTGGTGTAAAAACTATAGGAGTTCTCACCGTGGTGGCATACGAATAAAAGTATATATCATGCATTTGCACTTTATGCATATAAACCCATAAAATCCAAAAAAATTAACTAAGCATCCTGCTGCAATACTGCTATCTTAAAAAAAACTTTCAAACCTCCACAAAAACTAATCCTCTAAAAACGGCTAATCATTAATGTTTTATCCTAATACCGTTCCACGAGTTTTGGTGTTTTGTGAGAGCTTTCTGCAGGATGACTCCAAGAGCCAACTTACCTAGGAATATTCATCTTCATCACTTGAAGTACACCTTTCCGACATGCAGCTGACCCCCGTGTAAAGGAAGTAACTTCTTGGGTGATGAGATTAAAGTATTCCAGTTATCAGCACAGTTAGAAGAAAAAGAGACAGAAACGAGATGGAAGGAGGCACGTGCGGCATCACCACGAAATGGGGAGTTAACTAAGGTTACCTCAGACGATGAACCCACTGAGTAAGTGTTCTCCTCTATCTAAGTTATGTCGGTAGACTTTAAAATTTTGTACCCTAGCTATAAGGTTAGAATAGTAGTTATCTTATCAAATGCATTTGTAATTTATTTAGTAGCATAATCTTGTTTACACACTAAAAGATATAAAAAAAATAAAAGTATTTACTGTATCACTCATGGCATCACAAAGCCCCATATGGATACCCTATGGTATTTTCTGAAGGAACATCCGCTGTGGTGGCATAAAATAAAAAATGACAAAAATATAGCATTCATATTTAAATTTCTGCATCATAAACAGAAAATTCAAAAATAAGAGAAAAGTGAAATCCTGTTTAAATTAGACAACATTAAAGCTAGCTCATAAAGGTGATCAACTACTCTTTGGCTGACCGCTAACCCATTAACAAATTAGAGCCTCGAGTTTTGGTTTCTCTTTGTGGAGAGTATTTATGCAGGAATAACATCATAGCAAGGAGATAGTCTATCGCTGGCACCCACCAGGTTCGCTTAGTGGTTAGCTCACTCTAAAAGACATCTACGCCAAGTATTGCAACTATCCAAATGGGGGGAGCATCCCCTAGTTATCGGTGACTACACCTAAGCGATTTTTGAGTCTACTTTTATATAGTCATAAAATACCAAAAACATGTGGGCACATGAAGGTCCACGCCTGTTGAGTCTTTTATGAGTCTTTGGGTAAATAAAATATAAAAACCAATAAAAAGAAGTCTTAGCTAGTATTAGAGTGTGTTTAGAGTCAGTCTAGGCTAGAGTTAATTAAAAACTGATGAACATTAAAATCTTGTCTTGGAAATGATGAATAGTTGCTCTGTTATAATGCTTACTAATTAAGTACCTACTTGCCAAACTTAAAATCTCTCTGGTTCTAAGCATTGTTATTTTAATTAGAGAATTTATTCTAAACCGTAATTGTGGAGGCATAAGCTTGCGCTAAGTCTAGGTAGTTGATTGATATGATTCATGAAGGTTGAGCTGCTATTTATCATATTCCTAGCATTGCTAAGTTCTGGAGGTTTATTTTGAAAAGTTAAAATTTACATGATGAGCTCTTGTATGACAAATGTGAATTCCTACCAAAGCCAGAATTAATATGTTAGAGGATAGAAAAACCTTTTCACATTTAAAGCTGCTTGCTTTGCATTGAGTTTAGTCAACCTGTGTTGTATACCTTATGAGAGTCTTGTCATGCTTTTAAAACCAAGAAACACTTACACACTCCAAATCCACATATGCATTATTCCTACTTTAGGGGTAATCGCAATCATTCACCATATTTCCATACATATTTATCATAAAATGTTCGCCTCCTACACTGGGAGAGGACACAAAAATATACAATCACCCTATAGGATAACCCCTGTCTTTAATGCTCTAAGTCCTCATTATATCTCTCGATCCATTAATTATATTCAAAGGATGCATGTGGCTATGCAAAAGAAAAGAAAAAAAAGAAAAGAAAAAAAGAAGAGAAAGAAAGAAAAAAAAAGAGGGAGTAAAAGATGGACAAGTGTCCCAAAGAATTAAAACAATGGGAACTAGATGCCCGCCTCCCTGAATAAAAAAAAAAAGAAATAATAAAGATAGCCCATGTCTTTCCCGAGAAAAAGTTTTAAAAGAGCCAAAGGGCAACCCTAGAATTAGAAATTAGCCATAAATAACACATATTCACCTAGCCACCATATTCCATACACATGCACGTCTTGGTTTGATTGTATGCCTCGATTCTCTGTGGATCCATTAGTTGACTTTACAATACATGTATTGCAAGTATGCCTATCCTTGTTATTGCCACTCCTATGAGCTCCACCATATATACCTTTAGCCATAGGGGGCATAACATCATTAATGCCTCAAGAGAGAACCACAAATACCACATACATTGAGAGACTTGAGGGTGTCATACAATTAAGCTCTGAGTTTTATTCTAAAAACTTATGAAAAACTCCAGAATGTTGGTATTGCAAAGAATTTGAGACATAGTACTTAGCTGGATTATTCTATCTTTCGATTGCTCAAGACTTGTGCAAAAAAGTGAAGCCCCATATTACAGTAAAATGAGTAAGTTCGAAGATTAGAGCATACATTGTTTGATTCGAGGAAATATTCGTTTGAAAGCATGTGTACTTAAAAGTATAATAACATTGTAGCAACTCCTGATCCAAATACAATATCAGCTAGGCTTAGTTTGTTTGCCAAGGGACCGGCAAAAGGTAAAAGCTTAGGGGTATTGTTGACACTCGTTAAGCCAACTTTTACTAGGGCTTTTTTACCGAAGGAAAACAAGAAAACACACTAGTCTAGGGTTTTATCTAACAATTTCCACGAGTTTTGTATATTCTATATTTTCCAGGGTGATTTTCTAAAAAGCTGAAAAAGAGGGATTCTAGTACATATTTAGCACGAAAAACTTATCCGCACGGAAATATCACGATTGGGCTCAGGGAACCATCTAGAAGACACTGAAGCAACCGGGGCCCGAGGGGCCGCAGGTGGGGCCGGGCCGGTGGCCCCATGGGCGCCGACCGGCGCCCCCCGCTAGGGTTTCGGTCCCCCTTCTGGAAGCTTCCTCCACCGCCTATGAGGAGTCATCTTGGCCCTTGGTTACGCCGGTTTGATCTCAAGGGCGCACGCCGATCCCACCGGGCTATAAATAAAGGGGTAGACCCCCTCCCTAAAGGCATCAAGTCATTTGGAGATCCAGCCATCAAGAGCCTTCTCTAGTTCATAGCTTTAGCCTAGTTAGATTAGAAGTAGAAGAGTTCTAGTTCTTCAGCGGGATCCGATCCCCACAGGCGTCTGTCTGCGGAGCGTGGAGTTCGGTATAGTTCTAGTACTTTGCTCTTATTGTATTCAATATTATGATTCAGGCAATATTGTTCTTAATCTCTTATATATTCTTAATTGCAATAGTCATTGTCTACTTTGATTATATGTCTAGGATAGTTGGTTTGATCTTATTGAATTCATGTAATTGCTCGTATAGCGTTTATCCAAGCGTCATTTGGGTAGATGGTAGACAATATGTAGACGTGGTGTCTAGATATCTTGTTTATCTCAAGAGTGCACCCCGACGTCTGCCGGGACGTGTGGTAGTCCACGCAAGTGACAGCTGCGTTGGTTCCTCTGTAGTCCACCCTCCGTCCGCGTAGGGACTAGCATGGGCACGGTCGCGAAGGAGGTGACCTTTGTGTCTTAATACCCTCATTAGTTGATGCCTCTTTGCATGTGATAATGATATAGGGTTAACTTAACGATGATTGCTAGATGTAGTTGCACTAATTAGAGTTATTCATTGACGTAGTTATAGAATTACCTTAGTATTTATTCCTGAGTTTATCCATTGGCTAGCTATTGTTATGACTAGAAGAGCTCTGATGTTTATCTATTTATGATGACTGATCATTATCATTATTTATCATATATATCTTTTATCATATGACTTATCCCTGTTATGAGTAGGATTCTAGTTATGGTTTATCTTTCACATCAATAGTATAAGTTATAGCTGCTTTATCCTTTTGGCATAAAATAAATCAACGATACTCGGAATACTTCCTCTGGGTGAAATGCTACAACGGGAGAATTATCTATGCGCTTGCGGATATATTCTAATTAGAGTCATTGCGTGAAGATTATTTTTATCCTTGGTTTTTGGCATCTTGTTAGGGATGACAACTTAACTTGAAGTGATGTTAAAAATACCATCAATTAGCGTAATCCACCCCAATGCCGAACGGAGGGTAGATGTCAAGAGTTAGGACAAGAAATTATATTCAGGCCAACTGAGTTTACCTCAGTTCAGCTAGTCGCACCCTCGATAGAGTTATGGGACAGGCAGCTGGAGTTCAGTTCAAACCCCAGTCTCCTTTGCTTCTAGGTGAAGCAGGGTATAATCTAGCCTCTGACCACTCAATTGAATGATTTCAGAACTCAAGTCTACTGCTAAGAATAATGAGAGCATGCTATGGGTTCCCATCAAATTTTGTGAATATGTTACCCTTAACAAATAATTCACTCTTAGGTAGCTAGCTAGGGTAAACCAGTGGCTTCCGATTGCTGCATAGCAAGCCTACGCAACTCCAAATTTGACATATTGTTAGCATACAGGCTTGATACTCAAGTTTTGGACCCTTTTCTCATTGCACCATTATCAAAAGTGCCGCAACATGGTCTGCATTGTTTATTTATGGCTAATGGCTAGCGTTATTAATGTTGAAGAACAAATCAAGCAATCTGGAGGAACTAGAGATATAAGAACAAATAAAGCAATCTAGAAGAACTAGAGATCAGAACACACCCATTGAGCAGAGTATGAGTCAGATTTAAATGCAGCAAATAGCATTTCAATAATATTTACAGGTGGTGGGAGGAAATAGCTGGAAGTGGACTTACCACTGCTTCTCTTGCTGCTTCACTCAGACCATGTTTTGAGCTAGTATAGCAGCTCTTGAAGGCCTCCACCGCATCAAGTTCTTCATTTTGCTCTGTGCTAGGTTCTGCATTGTTCCTCTTTTGCTTCTGTTTCATAGTCAATCAATTACAGTAAAATTTTCTTAGATCAAATGCAAAATAAATTGTTTAGTGCAAATATGTATAAGGTACTCTTTACTTACATATGCATGTAAGTGGGCCACATAACTGCGAGAACCCATAGCTTGATGATACTTGACTTTACGGTGATTTTGCTTGTTCTTTTCACTTGATTCCTACAAGAGAATGAGAAGTCAGGTTTAAACTATGCAGATCCTTTGGAAACTTAATGCAAAAGAATATATATGACAAGATACCCATACCATATTCTTTGGATCTGACCACTTTGCAACTAGTGCCCTCCAATGTTCATCAGTCATGGATGGAACTGGAGAAGTAGTCCTAATCTCATTTGCAGGTACACCATTGAAGTATTTCTGCTTGAGTCGATAACGAATTTGTCGCACCCCATTGCGTAGCACATTGGTGCAAGCTTCCTCGGTTGGCTTGTCATCAGTTTTAATGGGCAAGCGCCCCTAGTTATATGATAATTTCATATAAAGTTAGTCAATTCAGGTTAAGTAGATATACATGTTAACCATAGAAATAATAATGCACTTACAGAGAGCTTTGCTACAAAGTTTTTGTAATACTGATCATCCTTCTTGTGTTCTTTCCAATGAGGTAGGACAGGAAGCCTATCTCAAATTATGACACTAGACTTAGATGCAAACTTGGCTGCTTGAACAGGATCATGAGGCCTTCTTTTGCCTGCAGCAACAGTGATGGGCATTCTCCCTCCCATAGCTTTTGTCATCCTATCCAGCTGTATTCCCTTGGTGGGTGGCCTGGGTCTCCTTGGGGCTCGCTGTGCAGGCGCTAGAAAATACAAAGGGCATTTAAATGATTAGTTTCATGCAAATCAGCAAAATAGATGACATATTTTAATGGAAAAGAAACCATATCTTGCCTTCTATGACTTCCTCTCCAGCCATATTGTCTTCATCAGCACCTGTATTGTGTTGGTCAACAGCTCCACTGCCTTCCTCTCCAACTGTATTGTACTGACCACCAGCTCCACTGCCTTCCTGAGCACATGTACTGCCAACAGCGCCTGCAGAATCCTCTACATTCTGCTCATGTATCGCTGAAAGTTGAAGCCTTTTTGATGTTCTTGTTTGGGCTTCAGCAGGTTCCTCAAGTGACCCTTCTAATGCCCTGACTCTCTTACTAGCTCTAACTCCTGGTGCCATGTTGGAACCTGTCTTCTTCTTTGAAGTGTGGACTTTCAGACTATACCCTGCAGGACACTGTGGAAAAAATTAAGTAAGTCAAGTGCGTTCAACTAAGCAAGACCATGTATTAAAGAATATGTATGAAAGAAAGAAGATGCATCTAAAATCAGGAGCATATATTAAAGAACAATTTAAAAACATTCAAATGCAATGCAAACATTCCCCATCCAGCACTTTGAAGATAGAAGAAGCACCTTAGTTGCCAGGGGTTGTGGCTGCTCATCAGATTCAGTGTCATCATCATCACTATCTCCTTGTTCATCTTCCTCAAGGAGATACTTAGATGAATCTGAATCTTCACTATGTGTTTTCTTCTTTGCTGATTTTCCCCCCTTCTTTGATGCACATTGTGGTAAAGAATTATTAAAATCACTAGATAGAGTTTTCAGCCCAAGTTCTTGCATCTTCTTTTCATTCTCCGCCACGCGTGTATCCCGTCTTCTCTCATAATCAGTTTTGGGAGGTTCTTACAACAAGCAAATTGTGTGTATTAGAAAATACAAAGGAGTGAACTAAGGGCTAAGAGGTAGTAATGCTAGATGCTAGAGAGATAAGGGGTAGGAGGTACTAGTGCCTTGTGAAGAGTTAAGGGATAAGAGGTGATAGCTAACACTTTACAAGTAAGAGGTCAGAGGTAAGAGGTACAACTTTTTGTGTACTGCAGCACAAATGCTCATAATTCTATTTGCAGCCATGAGACACAAGTACTCTCATAATTGTAGTACATTTGCTTTAAGACAAATACAATTGGATCAATAAATTAATAGTTGCCATTAAAGAACTTGCAACAACAGACTACTAATTGCACAGACAACTCCCTAAAACAAGTTAAAAATACAAATTCATTTCTCAAAATGATATTGTTTGTTTTAGGATTAATTGGCATTGCATCAGGTCTGAACAACTGGTCACAGACATGATTTATGCAGTCAAGTAGTAATACATACCTATATCTTTTATTACACATACAGTTCAAATAATAGGCTCTAAAATAGCAGTTCATGTATGTAGACAAATACAATTGGAAAATTAGATTACTAACTAGCAGGAATATAGTCCAGGAGCCAAATAGTTCATGTAATGCTGCCAAAAATTCGAGGTAAATAAAGCTAAACACAGACTACTGTTTGAATGACAGCACCAATAATACTGATGGCTTAACGCAAATTAGAGGCATTACTTTCTTTCTCCTATTTTGAAAGTATTTGCAAAATATAGGAGTAAGGCTCAATTGACAGAAGTACCTACGACTACTCAGTTGCTAGTATTCTAGGTTGATTTCATTGGTACTACATGTGAAGCACAGAAGCGGCAACATTTGCTGAGGAATATATGAGCCTACAACTGCTCACTTGTTAGTGTCAGGGGAGCAACATAGGTAGTCTGTGGTCCTTAGAAGAATATAATAGCATTAACCAAGAGAAATAAGCAGTATCACGTGAAGGAAATTTTCTTCTTGAAACTGATGTAGCAAGTCTGCTAAGTTGCATAAGATGAGGAACATCTGGTGCTAAAATTTGAGGTGCAGAGAAATGGCAGAATGAAATTTTAAATAATCAGGTTACCATCTACTCCCTCCGTCCCTAAATACTTGTCGCTTCGTTTCCCGAAACACAAATGCCGGCAATTTTAATAAATAATAAATATTATCGATTAGTATCATAATTAGTATCATCGGAAAGATTTTTAGATCTAGTTTTTTAACAAAATTATTTGAAGATATAAATATTATACGTATTTTCTATAAATCAAGTCAAACTTGTGGCACGCATCCCACGGCGACATCTAAATAGGGATGGAGGGAGTACTTTGTCATGAAACTCTGTAACCCTCAACTAAAATGACATGCGCAGAGCAAGAATGGGAAAAAATAATTGTCAACTAAAACTGAGACAAGAATCACTGATCCAGTAAAGTAATCATGGATCGATTTCACAGAAAAGGTTGCAACAACAGAGTAGTAATTGCACAGACAAGTCCCTATTAGCAACAGATCCAGATCATTAAAATGGTCCAACAGAGCACACAAATTTCCATTTGAAGCCAAGAGACAGTACTACTTTCATAATTCCACTGCAATTGCATTCAGAAAACATCACTGGTGCTTGTATTTCAGACAAATAGAATTGCAACAATAGATTACTAATTGCAGAGAAAAAATTGGAACAGACTAGTAATTGCCCTACTAGGAACAAAATTGGACTACTACTTGAACAAAGAATAGAATACATCAATACAATAAATACAGAGGAGCTTTGCTAACCTTGTTCTTGTAGTGCCTATCTCTTCCTACCTTGACCCCTTCTTGCCACCATTGCGGTTGTGGCTAAGTTGCGGATGTAGTTCTAGTGGTCGTCGCCGGTGGTCGACAAAAGGGAGGCAAACCTAGTGCGGTGAACCCTAGTCATGATCCAGCGTTGCTTAGGTTTAGGTTGGGGAGAGAAAGAGGTGGATGGGGCGATGAGGGAGAGGGGGATGCAGCGAAGCTCGTCGGCGAGGAAGCAGCTCAGGGGGGCGAGGATGCAGCTCGTTGGCGGCAGTTGTGTCCTGGCGGTGGTGGCTAGGGTTGGAGAAATGGGGGGAATAGAGGACGAGTGGCTGAGGAGGCGGCGAAGTGGTGGGGAAAAACTATATAGCGGTATTTTTGGCGGAAATTTTTGACGAGTAAAATCTGTTTTGGCGCGGCCCGAGAGAGGTTACTCTCTCATTGGTTGCGGTCCCATTTTTTGGCGTTGCGGGATCTTGTTGCATTTATGTAGGCCCGCGCTCGAGAACTTTATGAATCCACTTGAACAGGGCAATGGTATGGCCCTTTGAGTTTGAACCTGAGTTCTTGGGTTTGAACCCTATGGTAGGTAATTTTTTTGCCAACATTTTTTTGTAGTACTGTTTTATTTCTCTATGTTCTTTTTTTTTGTCTGATTGTTTATTGGAACAATATTGCTGAATGGTTTATCTTATTTATTTTGGAAGTTATTTTGGTGTATGATGATGATATTAAAATTTCAAAAGATTTTGACAAAGTGGTATTATACGAGCATGAACATCTCTAACTTAGGCAAGAGACTATGTAACATGTATGACTTTGTGAGGTAAATTTGGTCAGAAAATTCCACAGATGCACACAACATCATTGTTTGGCTCCATAAACATCCCATTAAAGTTTGAAATAATTTTGACAAAGTGGTACTATACATAAGTACAATGAGGTGTCTATGTAAGTTTTAAGATTTTGACTAATGTATTGCAGCTTTTATCATTTAGTCATTCAATAAATAAGTAAAATAATTTTTTTGAGATAATAAGTAAAATAAATTAGGTAAATCATTAAGCAATATTATACTAATTACAAATATGGAAAAAATGATCATAGAGAAATCATTTAGCATACCTCTTCCGAAACAACACACAATTGTTCTTGCACACATGGATGTTTTCAAATGCAAGGCCCAATTCCCCAAGATATTTTTTGGCCTCATCATATGATTTTGGCAACTCGCTCTGAGGGTATCCTGATGACAACAACTTCATCATTGCGGAAAATGCTGTATTGGCAATTCGATAACGAGATTTGATATACAACATCCTCACTGGAAAAGAGAATTTTGAATGGCTAGAGCCTGGGCTAAGTGACTTCTTCGCATCTTCAAGGACTCTTGCAAACCTTGGTTGTTCTCCATCAGCCTCTACCACAGCATATAGATCTCCTATCATCTCTGGTACACCGTGATCCTCATCGTAATCATCATCGGCCACATCCACATGTATCCCAAAGTCATGATCACTACCTTCGACCTCCAGCTCTGAATTCTCAACTACGATAGTATCTGCCAACTCCCCATGATGAATCCACTTGGTATATGTAGCTGACATTCCAAAAATATGTATATGGTCACTTACATCATACTGAGGCTGCAAAGTTTGATTAAGACATTTGCGGCACGGACAAAGTATGTGACTGTCTTCAGGGTATCTTCCACTAACAAATTTCATGAACTCTTCAACTCCTTTCACATAGGCAGGTGTGAATTGTGTCCCATAAATCCATTTTTGATCCATCTGTTTTGACACTAAAATAAACCTTGAAATTAGAATAAACTCAACAAAAATTAAATACACATCAAACAAATGCATATATGTAAAACAAATCAAACCTTGTACTCTGCCCGAGCCACTCGCACCGCTGCTGCTCTGTACCATGAGCACCGCCGCTATCCAGCGCTCCTCTGCACGCACGCCACGTGCTGCTCTACTAATAAATTAAAAAAATTCTACTAATAAATTCAACAAAATTCAAAAACACATCACAGACGTGCACATGTAAAAAAATCAAAAAACAAAGCAAACCTTGTCCTCGGCGATCCTCTGCTCGTGCACCTCTGTGATGTGCAACTTCGCTTGCTGGCGCTACTGCTTTCTCCCACGCGCGCCGCTGCTGCCCGGCGCCGATCTGCACGCACGCCACGCACAGCTCCGCTCGCTAAGCGCTGCTGCCCTGTCACATGAGCGCCGCCACTGCCCAGCGCCGCCGCGCCACGCGCAACTCTGCTCGCCCGGCGCTGCTGTTCTATCACAGGCGTGCCGTTGCCCAGCGCCGATCACCTGCCGTGAAACGCCTCGCCGCTGGTATAGGGCCACGAACGTCCCTCACGAACAGCCGCTACGGAGGTCTATGCGATCAGCCACCACGGACGTCGATCATGTGTATAAGGCCCAGCAACTTGATCGATAAAAAAACAAAATATTTTTTCCTTAGAACAAATAGAAAAATGTGTATGCCATAGACACAAGAATCCGTGAGCTCTAATGGTAACGCTTCTCCCTCTCCAGCTGCAGGTTGCGGGTTCGATCCCACCTACAGACGAGGTAATATCTTTGCAAAAAATAAAAGGGAGGGGGACAGCGCCACGTGTTCGCTGCCACGCCATGTCATCTAGGTAGGACCGCTCTGCCACGTCCTCGATGTGGGACCATGGCGCGATGTGTTTTTCTAAGATTCAGTTACCTGTTGTAAGTTTACAAAGAAAAACATGCATACCTACAGCACAACAGGGCAAGTACTCTAGTGGTAGAGCACCTATCTGTCTAATGGTAGGTCAGGTCGTGGGTTCGAAGCTCACTGAGTGAGCTATTTTTTTTGCAAAAAATAAAGTGGAGGGGAAGGCTGCTGGACCGCCACGTGTTCGCTGCCACATCCTCAACGTTGGGACCCGCTGGTGGGTCCGCATCGCCACGTCCTCTTGGTGGGACCATGGTGCCACGTCCCCTACATAGGACTTGCTGCTGGGACCACAGTGCGATGTCCTCGACGTGGTACATACACGAACCAAACAATCAATGACGATTTAGTTTTGTAATTGTATGACGATCCTTTCATTTTCATAATTATTCTTCGTGCCAAAGCTCCGTCACTTGTGACTAATGACGAAGCCACACATTTTGTCATAGAATGCTCTCATTCTGTGACGACATTTGTACTCGTCACTAGTGAATCGTCACTGATGAACACATTTCTAGGTTTACCCTAGAAGCAGTTGAGAATAGATATCTTGTGTGCTCAGTGTTTATACGGGCGTTGTTGACTAGTTGCCTTTACAATATAGCCTAGAGTTATGACGACACTCAGGAGGGCTCCCTACCGCTCCTTATATAGTCTAGGGTTAGGGTTATAAGGTTCCTGATCAGTTTACCAATATTTTTTATAGTTAGTTACAATGAAATCTAGGCATAAGATTAGTTATATCTTGAGTAAGTCGGTGTCTAATCTCCCTTCGCCCGGTTGCTTGTTCGACAATTCTAATGCAGTGTCTTGGTTCAATTTGGCCTCATGTTTGGCAGCTTCGACCCACCTAGTTTTAATGAGTTCTTATTTGGATGCTGAGGTAACCTAGGTCGATATCACCAACACATAATGTTGGTGCAATACTTCCTTAACAATAGGACTATTGCATGTATGAGTAAGATTTACATGTTCTTGCATCAATTAATTTGCAGTTAGCTAGGATTTTCATGCAAAACTACACCTTGTGTCGAAGATAAGATGAATCACGAACATAAATGTGCAAGCTTAAACCACAGAGACTTAATATGTGCTCCCTCCGTTCGCTTTGACTCAGGACGGGAAACCATAGCAAAATGGTTGTACCAAAAAACTCCCCTAACCCCGAGCGCTCTCGCACGAGTGACTCGGGGCACCCCGTCGGTGCCGCCAGGGACCCCCTCCCTGCCCGCACTCCGGCCACCGTCGCCGCCCTCTGGCACACGGTGGTGGCGGCCAGTTGTGGCCCTCAAATGAGGGAGCCATCGCAGACAACCCCTCCCTCCCCCTCTCCCCTGTGCCACCCATTCCTCTACCCTTCTTCTCTAGGCATTCAGGAACTCCGGTGAGGCGGATTTGGGCCTCCTGGGACCAGATCCACCGCCTACGGCCCTATCGGTTGGTATCGACTGCAGTTGCTAGGGTTTGGCCGCGCGTCGGTGGCAGCCGGCGGCTGCGACCGGCTTGGGTCATGGTGGCGGGGCCTTGGCCGGCCACCAGCTATCGGCCTGGCGATGTCCAGGCTACCCTCGATGGCCAACTGAGGCCTGTCAACTTTCTACGGCCCGGCTCCCTGTAGCTTCGGCCGCCTAGCAGCTACTGCGGTGACGGCCGGCCAGATCCGGTGTCCTAGGAGCTGGATCTGGCATCCGCTAGCTTGGCCGGGAGGTGGTCGGGCTGGATCGGCATGCAGCCGATGGCCGGGGCCGCCGCCGCCTGGCTTTTGCCGGGTTGGCCAGCGGCTGGGCCCCCCGGGGCCATGGCCTTCTCAGTCGACCATTGGTCAACATCGATGGTCGTTCGGCTAGCTCGGTGGCTAACGGTGCCCCTAACCCTGGCGCCATGCTTGATTAGTCTCTGAGTGAAAGCTCTGCCCTACTTCTAGAGTTGGGCCGACGGCGGTGGCAACCTTTTTGCTACCACCTTCCTGGAGGCGTCGTCGTAGTACTGCTTGCAGCTTGTGTCGCTAGCACTACTACACAAAAGATTCTGCAAGGCACATCAAAATTGGCCTCGGAGGCGGTTTTAGCAAAAAAAACCGCCTCGGTTAATTAGTTCCAACCGAGGCAATGCCCCCGGCGCAGCAACTGCCTCGGTTAATGCATTAACCAAGGCAGTTGTGTTTGAAAAACTGCCTCGGTTAATTCATATTAACCGAGGCAGTTTTCTTATAATAACCGCCTCAGTTAATCAATTAATCGAGGCGGTTATTCTAATATAACCACCTCGGTTAATAGGAATTAATCGAGGCGGTTTTTCTAACACAACTGCCTCGGTTAATGCATTAACCGAGGCGGGCACACTAAAGGCCCGCCTTGAAAAATACTTGGCCCATCCCAGCCCGATATGTCGCTCAAAGTATATAAGCGGGAGTTAGGGTTTCTCACTCCCATTCCTCTCCTCCCTCTCCCTCGGCGAGCCATCCACAAAGACAGCCGCCCCACCCTTCAAAGCGCCGCCGCCCCCTACCCTCCACGGCGCTCTCTCCATAGCACCGCCCCCCCTCCCACCCTCCACATCGCCGCCGCCCCTCCCCTTTCTCCATGGCCGACGGCCATCTCCTTCTTCTTCTCGAGGCACCGGCGGCGCCCGCTCTCCCTTCCCTCTCCAGATCCGGTTGCATGGGCGAGCTCTCTATGGTGTGTAGGGCTGGATCTCGGTGATGGTGGTGGCCCGGCCGGCGTGGCGCGCACCACCCGGCGGCGAGGACGCTGCGGCACCGGTGGTGTGGCCGCGCACCGGCAGCAAGGACGCCACGGCACCGGGGCGGCGACTTCGGGCACCCAACCAAGGGTGTCTCCAGGTATGTCCCTCCTCCTTACTCTCTCCTTTCTCCTCTCCTCTCTCCCTCACCTGTCTTTCTCTCTCAGGTGCTCCACCGGCGGCGGCTCCGGCGACGACGCACCCACGGCGGTGGCTCCAGCGAGGAGCACCCCCATGGCTGCGGATCTGGGTGAGGGGGATCCACGGTGGCGGTGGCGCATGCCGAGGTGGTGGCGGATGCGGATGCGGATATGCAGGCCCAGATCCAGGCCCATTTGGGCTAGGGTTTGGGTTTATTCTTTTTTATTTTTTCATTCGATTAACCGAGGCGGTTATTCTAATATAACCGCCTCGGTTAATATATTAACCGAGGCGGTTGAACAACCGCCTCGGTTAAGGCCACGATTAACCGTGAACTTATATTCGAGGTGGTTACGAAAACCGCCTCGGTTAATTCAAAAAAATCGCCTCAGTTAAATTTTCTGTAGTAGTGTAGGGCAGCTTGAGGACGGAACATCTCGTGCACTCCTTCCAACATCGTTGGCATCTGCGGATGTCATCCCCTTCTTGGAGACTTTGTTGGGGGGCAAGGGCAATGGGAGTGTCCTGCCCGACCGAGTGGGTAGCCCTAGCCCGTGACCGTGAGCACTGCTATGGGGTTTCGGCTCTGGCTGTCCGTAGCGGCAGCGTGCAGATGCCGGTGGGTTTTCGTGGGGAGATGTAAACAAACCAGCAGTACTCGCCGTGCCGGCTTCTGCTTGGTGAGTGGTGACGCCGAGCGTAGGTAGGCGCGCACTGCGCAGTGCGCTCGTGAGCCCTCCTCTCCCTGGAGCGGAGCGAGACGAAAAGGCGGTGCGGCCGTGCCGGTGGGTACGCTGATAAATAAACCTCGAAACAACAGCAGTTTTTTCACCCGTGCCTGCTGCGGCCTGCGGGTGCAGAAGCGTCCTTGGGCCCGTGCGGGCTGTGCGCCCAAACAAATACTGAAACAAAGGACATGAATTGCGAGTAAACTTTGTTCTGCAATAACCAACAAACCATATCAAGTACTCTTAGTTCAAGGGACAATAGAAGCTTACCGGTGAGGAAAAAGTATCGATGAAGAACCAATTTGCATACAAATGTTAACCTGTAATTAAAAAAATAGGCACTGCATTGTAAAATGGTGCAAGTACAGACATATTAGTAGTTAAACAAGTATATAAATATATACAGTCAAAGCTTACCATTTACCCCCCAACTTTCAACAAACAAACCTTTTCTAGGTATTTAGTTAAAAATCATAAATGATCCATTAGTTTAATTTGTAGAAAGCATGAGGCGCAGCTGTATAATAAAAAGTTAGAACAGAAGCATAAGACACTTCTATAAACAGAGGTTGTGCAATTTTAACTTCCAAATGGAATGATGAACAGGAAGCACAATTTAGTATAAGTTATAGTTTATAAGTCCTACATATAGACCTTCCCAGTGGTATAAATATAAATCGATAACCTGGTAGAACTCCCTAGGTAAAATGCTACAACGGTATAATTATCTGTCCGCTTGCAGAACCGTTCTTAGTTTATACTCTTAGTTTATATTGATATTTCTACCTAGTCAAATTGATTGATACACATATTTATAAACCTATATTTATCCTAGCATATACAATTAGGGATGACAACCTAGTTCTTGCTTAAGGATATTGGTGAGAGATAAATTGGCTAGTTTGCTAATGACAAGTTAATTATATACCGAGCATTTCTGGCGTTGTTGCTAAGGGTAGGACTCATCTCTACTTTTTAGTAATGACGGTAGTAAATGTCAACAAGCATTTTTGGCGCCATTGCCGGGGAAGGTAGCTAGGCAATTAAAGAACATTGATAGACTTATACTTAATTATGTGATCGAGATAACCATTAACCCCTACTCAAACAGGATTACCCTTGTTTGTCTACTTTAATATCTTATACGAGGGTAATAAATGACTGGTTTACGACCTTTTCTAAGCGTGCCTCCATAAAATAAGAAGAAACATAACAAATCCAATGTTGAAGAAAGAGGTCAACGTCACAAGACTTTAATTCATATCTCAAGTGACGGAAACATAGATGTTGCATCACTCACAAATTCCAGCATGTGAGTCATGGTAAGTATGATGAAATAAAGGTGAGAAAGTCTTGCTCATGGACTTTAAATTTGATGAGTAGTTATCTTCTGTATTCCACTGCATGTTACAATCCAAATATCCACCTCATTTAGTTTAAAGTTTTTCATCCATAACATATTTAGTTCCATCCTAACTTGCATTCTTATAAATAATTAAAAGAAAAAACTCACCACAATCATGCTTTTTCATCTCAACTTGAATAAACTTCTACAGTACTTTCATGCTACTTGTATTTGCTATAGTATGCTTAGGTTTAGAAGTATCTTCATACACCTTTGAAATTGAGCATTAACTATTTTCCTAAGTTAAAATAGACATGGTGTCTAGTTTAATTTTTTGAATCATAAGGTGATTTGATCTTATTTCTAAAAGATTTTTGAATTAAGCAAGGTGCTTAGGTTAAAATCCTTTCCTGATTCGAATTGGATATGAGTCTATGTTGATTCTTGAGACGATAGTACACTTTAGTAGATACTAGTTATTTTGTCAGACTAACCCCTATAGGAGAATTTTAAATTCAATCTGGGTAAGTCAAGAAAAGAATTCACATATGAGATGAATCAAGGTTAGAATGGTAGTTATCTTATTAAATGCATTTGCTCGCTGTAGGGTTTAGTAGACTTTAAATTCCGTACTCTAGCCATAAGGTTAGAATGGTAGTTATCTTATTAAATGCATTTGCAATTTATTTAGTAGCATAATTTTGTTTACACACTAAAAAAATAAAGATAACAAAAATATTTACTTGCATTACTTATGGCATCACAAAGCCCCATGTGGATACCTTATGGTATTTTCTAAAGGAACATCCGCTGTGGTGGCATAAAATAAAAATAATAAAATATAGCATTCATATTTAAATTCCTGCATCATAAATAGAAAATTCAAAAAAATAAGAGAAAAGTGAAATCTGTTTAAATTAAACAACATTAAAGCTAGCTCATAAAGGTGATCAATTACTCTTTGGCTGACCGCTAACCCATTAACAAATTTAAGCCTCGAGTTTTGGTTTCTCTTTATGGAGAGTATTTATACAGAAATAACATTATAGCAAGGAGAGAGTCTATCAATGGCACCCATCAGGTCTGCTACTGGTTAGCTCACTCTAAAGGACATCTACACCAAGTATTGCAAGCATCTAGCTTGGAGGAGGAGCATCCCCCTAGTTATCAGGTGACTACACCTAGACGATTATTAAATTTACTTGTTATATATATTCATAAAATACCAAAAATATGTGGACACATGAAGGTCCAAACCTGTTGAGTCTTTTATGAGTCTGTGGTTAAATAAAATCTAAAAACCAATAAAAAGTCTTAGTTAGTATTAATTATATTAAAGTGTGCTTCTAGGTTAGAGTTAATTGAAAAAAAAAAAAACTGATGAACATTAAAATTTTATCTTGGAGATGATGAATAGTTGCTTTGCTATAATTCCTTTCAAGTGCCTAGTTTTCAACCTTAAGTTCTGTCAAGTTTTGGACATAACTGCTTTGATATAAGAATTTACTTTGAGCCCAAAACTTGTGGAGGCATATGCTTAAGCTAAGTCTAGGTGATTGATTAATATGATTCATAAGGTTGAGCTACTATTTATCTTATTCCTAACGATACTAAGTTCGGAGATTTATTTTGAAAACATAAAATCTTACATGATGAGCTCTTGTATAACAAAGTGTGAATTCCTACTAAAGCCAGAAATAATATTTTAGAGATAGAAAACTTTTTCATAATTATGCTGCTTGCTTTGCATTGAGTTCAGTCAACCTTTGTCGTATACCTTATGAGAGTCTTGTCATGCTTTTAAAAATCAAGATCACATGCACACTCTGCTCACATATATATTACTGCAACTCTAGGAGTAAGTGCAACCATTTTCCACTTCCATCTAGATCCACCTTAAAATTGTTTTTCTCCTACACTGGGAGTCAAACACCCAAAGATATATATAAACCCATAGGATAGCCTTTGTTTAATTGCTCGTAGTACTTATTGCTATCTCTCCAATTATCATATTGTATTCAAAGGATGCATGTGGCTATACAAAAGGAAAGTTATTGAAAAAAAGAGGGAGTAAAAGAAGGACAAGTGTCCTAGCAATTAAAATAATGGGTACTTAGATGCCCACCTCCCTGAAAGAAAAAAAAGAAGAGAAAAGAAAATAAATAAACATAGCCCATGTTTTTTCCGCGAAAAGTTCTAAGATCAAAAGAGAGATTTATCCTCAAGGAGCAAAAGTAGAATTAAAACTAGCCACTAAATACCTTATATACACCTATCCACCATATTCCATACACATGCACATCTTGATTTGATTGTATGCCTTGACTCTCTATGGATCTATTGTTTGGCTTTACAATATATGAATTGCAAGTATGCCTATCCTTGTTATTGCCGCTCCTATAAGCTCCACTATAATCATTAGTTATAGGAGGGCATGACAACATGCCTCAGTAAGATCCACAAATACCACATATAAAGAGACTTGAGGGTGTCATACAATTAGCTCTGAGTTTTATTGCGAAAACTTATAGAAACTCTAGAATATTGGTACTATGAAGGATTCAAGACATGGTGCTTGACTTGATTGTTCTGTCGTTCGATTGCTCAAGACTTATGCAAAAGCTGTAAAGCCCTATAGTTAAAGGTAAAATGGGTAAGTTTGAAGATTAGAACAGTTACTGTCTAATTCGGAGGAGAATCTATGTTTAAAAGCTTGTGTACTTTTGAGGAATGAAAGCATTGTAGCAACTCTTGACCTAAATATATCAGTACTTAGGCTTAGTTTGTTTGCCAAGGGACTGGCAAAAGGTAAGCTTGGGGGAATTGTTGACGGTGGTTAACGTCAACTTTTCTTAGAACTTTAGACACGAAAAGGATACATGATTACACACTAGTCTAGGGTTTTAACTGACAATTTCCACGAGTTTTGCATATTTTGTATTTTCCAGGGACTTTTCCAGAAAAGCTTAAAAGAGGGATTCAAGTGCATATTTACCATGAAACTTATCCGCCACGAAAATATCACAAATGGGAGGTGGGAAGACTCTAGAAGACACATGAAGCAACCAGGGCCCGAGGGGCTGCCAGGTGGGGCCGGCCGGCTCCACCATGGTGCCGCCCGGCGCCCCTCTCTAGGGTTTCGGCCCCCTCTTCTGGAAGCTTCCTCCACCGCCTCTCCTGATGCATCTCGGCCATTGGTTACGTCAGTTTGATCCTGCGGCGCACGTCGATCCCACCGGGCTATAAATAAAGGGGTAGACCCCCCTCCCGGAAGGCATCAAGTCATTTAGAGATCAATCCATCAAGAGCCTTCTCTAGTTCATCAGAGCCTCTCTAGTTCATAGCTTTAGCCTAGTTAGATTAGAAGTAGAAGAGTTCTAGTTCTTTAGCGGGATCCAGAGCCCCTAGCGTCTGTCTGGAGCATGGAGTTCGGTATAGTTCTAGTACTTTGCTCTTATTGTATTCAATATTATGATTCAGGCAACATTGTTCTTAATCTCTTATATATTCTTAATTATAATAGTCATTGTCTACTTTGATTATATGTCTAGGATAGTTGGTTTGATCTTATTGAATTCATGTAATTGCTCGTATAGCGTTTACCCAAGCGGCCGCTGGGTAGATGGTAGACAATATGTAGACGTGGTGTCCAAATATCTTGTTTATCTGCGAGTGCACCCTGACGTGCCGGGACGTGGGTAGTCCGCGTAGGTGACAGCTGTGTTGGTTCCTCTGTAGTCCACCCTCCGTATGTAGGACTAGCATGGGCACGGTCGCAAAGGAGGTGACCCTTGTGTCTTAATACCCTCATTAGTTGATGCCTCTTTACATGTGATAATGATATAGGGTTAACTTAATAATGATTGCTAGATGTAGTTGCACTAATTAGAGTTATTCATTGATGTAGTTATTGAATTACCGTAGTATTCCTGAGTTTATCCATTGGCTAGCTATTTCTATGACTAGAAGAGCTCTGATGTTTATCTATTTATGATGACTGATCATTATTTATCATATATCTTTTATCACGTGACTTATCCCTGTTATGAGTAGGATTCTAGTTATGGTTTGCCTTTCACGTCAATAATGTAAGTTATAGTTTATAAGTTCTACATATAGACCTTTCCAAAGATATAAATATAAATCAACGACCTGGTAGAACTCCCTAGGTAAAATGCTACAACGGTATAATTATCTGTCCGCTTGCAGAACCGTTCTTAGTTTATACTCTTAGTTTATATTGATATTTCTGCCTAGTCAAATTGATTGATACACATATTTATAAACCTATGTTTATCCTAGCATATACAATTAGGGATGACAACCTAGTTTTTGCTTAAGGATATTGGTGAGAGATAAAGTGGCTAGTTTGCTAATGATAAGTTAATTATATACCGAGCATTTCTGACGTTGTTGGTAGGGGTAGGACTCATCTCTACTTTTTTTAGTAATGACGGTAGTAAATGTTAACAGATATAAAAATAGAAAATCTAATTGAGACCAAATCGATCTTTTAGTTGGACGAAAAAAAAGAGGCGGACAGAATAAGAGGTGAACGAAAAAAACAGACGGAAAGTTTTACCTCTTTATTATTAGGTATAGATATAGATATATTGAATAATATAATATTATTCATGGTTTTAATAATAATGTCATAAGCTTGCATCCATTTGTTATTGTGACAACAAACTAGAAGGCCGTGCCGTTCAAAACAACAAATCATTTTTACTATGTCCGTAATTTTGTCATGGAGGATTAAAGTAGTTGAGCCTGTACTAATTAAGCTAGCTTGGCCCTTAGAAAATTTTAGATAATAGAATAAATATCCGGTTTCACCAGACCATCCTGGCCACTAGAGATGAACAACAACCGTTGCTACAATTTCTATGTATGTCTGCTTAAGAAAAACACCACGGAATTGCTTTATTTCTGTAGGCGATTGGGGATATTTGGATCTAGCCCATTACAATTTTCAAAGTTTTAAGAAACGCCATTACAATTTATGTATTTAGAGAAACACCATTACAATTTTAGTTCTTGTTCATCTAGGCCTTTGTGTACAGCTGATGCGTATATGGGCCCACTGGTAGGCGTATTCATATACAGGGACTCGTACACGTGTTAAATGGACGCCTCCCTCCGTTACTCCCGTCGCTGCTCTCTTTCTCTCGCTCTTTCTCCCCGACCCGATTCCCCTCCCTCAGACTGACGACGAACACTACCTCTGCTCAATTCGCAGCAACGGCATCGTGCATTCGCAGCGGCGGCGGCGGCATGCAATCACGGCAGCGACGACGGCGGGGGGTTCTCGGCTGCAGCATGGGGTCTGGCGAGCGCGGGTGGCGTTCGCAGCAGCAGCCTGCAGCGGAGGCAAGCATTCGTGGCAGCAGCGGTGGCGGCGATGAAGGCAGGCTCGTCTGCATCTAGCGCTGGCGCAAGGAAAAGAGAGTGCACTACTACAGATTCGGTTATCAGTGCCGGCACTTTTGCTGTCGGTTTTGTAAAACCGGCACTGATAACCCATCCGTGCCGGTTGTTTGCTTTGAAAATCGAAACACGGCTGGCAGCCATGAGAACCGACACTGAAGAGCCATATCACTGCCGGTTAGCATTTGGAACCGGCACTGATGGGCTCAGTGTACATCACTGCCGGTTCTAGATTAGAACCGACATTGAACATAACTTTTCAATGGCGGTTCTAGCTCAAAACCGCCAGTGATGAACTGACACCACAAAAAGGTGGCAGGTGTCCTCTTCCTCCTCTCCACTCTGCCATTCTGAGCAGAGGAAGCCGCGGGCGTGGGCCTCTGTCTCCATTGTTGCAGCTGCTGTTCTCTATAAATGAAGCTTGGTTTTCTTGAAATTAGGGCAACTGATTGATTTCTTTGCACTAAAGGTTAGTAGCCAACAGCCAATCCTTGGATTTTGACCATTAATTATGGCTAATTTGTTTGATATGATCTTTATTTTATGCTTTCTCTTGTAGGGAGCTTGAAATTAGATTTTGAGGGAGGCTTGAAATCGAATTGTGGATAATCTACTGTATAAAAGGTTAGTGTCTACCAACCCATATATTTCTTAGGTATATGTGCATGATCAATGCTCAAGATTGATATTAATTAGTATGTGATATATTAATTGATTAGTGTTAGTTAGCACTAGAGAGTATAAATTAAATTACAATTATGATTAATATTAGTATTGATTAATATTAGTATTGATTAATATTAGAGAGTATAGATCTGGTGCAGCAAAGCCAAGGTCCAAGCGCGGTGTGTCAAGGCTTCCTACGGGAAAGGATGCGCACTGGCACATCTTTGAGTTCGACCAAGTTGGGGAGCCACTACTCCCATGCAAAGCGTTGGGGCCATACAAGACTATCCTCGGGATTCTTGCGAGGGACTTCATCCCAATAAAGTTTAGGCCCCGGATAGGGAAAGAAGATGACGTATGGAAGGTTCCTGAAACTTTGAAGGAGGAGTTATGGACAATGTTCAAAGGATATTTCACTTTCCCTCGTGATTATGATGAGCGGGTAGTCAGAAAAAGGGTTATAGAAAAAATAGGGATCGCCTTCAAGAGTTATAAGACGAAATTGCAAAAGGAATATATCAATGAGCAGGAGGATCCCGACTTTGATAAAGGTGACCACCACAAGAAGAGGCCCTACCGGAAGAATTCAAGCGTACAGAACTCGGATGAGTATAAAGATTTGAGTGCGAAGAACAAGGAAAACTCAGCAAAGTCGACAAATCCTCACCGTCTCGGCTCTCGTGGCTATTCTAGTAAGGTGCTTCAATGGGAGAAGGAGTTTGATGAGATGGAACGCCGTGGTGTTACGCCTGAGACTGCCGACTGGCAGATTAGGTCTCTTCACTTTGTTATGGCCGGGGGGTGCACGGCACAATATTGAAGACGCCACCCCCTTGGTCCCAAATGAACATGTGGGCACCCTGGTTCGTACTATCTCCACTCTAACGGAAGAGGTGAACCAAGGGAGACGCAGGTCCGATAGGGAGAATGACGTGCTCTCCCGCACACTTGGTAACAAGGAGCACCCCGGCCGCACAAGGGAGCCGGTCTTGTGAATTGGAGGGTAGCTTTCGAGGAGGACATTGCTTCTTATCGTAGCCACATAAGGGCTAGACAAGAACGAGAGGCGGCTAAAGAAGCTATGTATGAGAACCGGCTAAAGATAATGGAAGACAGAGTTAACCAACTTGCTGCTATGGCCTCCGAAGCACGAGGTCCTCGGACCATTGGATTTGCGCCCCCGTCCCCCACATGTTTGAGCCAAAGGTTAAGGGTCGTAGTAGCTATGGATCGACCCCCATGGATGATGCCGAGGCGAAGTTTACCTCATCCGTGAATGAGCCAACTTGTAGAGGAGACGGCAAGGCTACGACCGAATGGAATGATACAAATTCTCTCCGGGGGTGTTCAAGGGTTTTGCCAAAAAAACAAATCGGACGTGCTCTTGACCTATAACTGCTCGTATGTGGTCTCTACCATTATTTCTACGTATTTTATATAGCTAATTAAACTATTTTAATGTAAATTCACATTTGTGGTTGCAGGCACCATTTTATCTTAATCGATATCGATATTAAAAGAAACATTATTGAGGTGTGGGACTCGAGAAAAGAATCCCCTAACTCGATAGGTCCTCTACTACGTGCGTTACAAGAGTAAGTTAATATTTTTATAAGCAAATAAAGTTATATAGTTATATATATATATATATATATATATATATATATATATATATATATATATATGTGTGTGTGTGTGTGTATGTGTATACCACACTTAATGTTACTCTTCTTTCCCAATTAATATTGTGGCGTAGCGCATGCAAAGTAAACTTCAAGGTGCAGGAAATGCGTATCAGGTACCTAGACCAACCGCAAGCGAATAATGAATGTGGGTTCTACGTAATGTGGGCCACGAGGCAATGGTTTGGCATGAAAAACGTCAAAGTAGATCAGAAGGTATTAATTCCATTTTTATATGCCATAAAATTCTCTTATGGCTTATATTAATGCTCCCTATTGATTGCTCGACAGCGGGAGAAATATGGACACAATATGATCTAGGACACGGAGATTCAAGGATTTCAAGAGGAGATAGCGGAATTCATCTTGAAGCATATTGTGAGCAAACAAGGAAAATACTCCATTACCCGCTCGAAGAAGTTCAAGAATAATTTCGAGCCAGAGCGGCTGGCTAGACTTTTATAATTGTTCCATTGGATTACGGTGGTATTAGAAAGGACTATTAATGTATGTGTATAATGTATGTAATACTAATGTATTTGGTATGTTGTTATCAAGGTTTCAGTTTTATGATTTTGTTTTCCTACCAGCAAATATGATTTTTAATATAATATAAAAAAACCAAATTGAAAATGGGAATATAAAACAATTACGGAAAAAAATAAATTCAGTGTCGGTTGTCATTTAGGCCGCCGGTGATACTGATGACCATCACTTTGGCGGTTGGCAGCAATCAACCGACACTCGATCCACTACTCGATGTCGGTTTGGGGCAAGAGCCGGCACTGATATGTGGATCTTCAGTGTCGGCTCTGATTCCCAACCGGCATTGATGCTTGAACATAACACTGCCGGCTTCATCATGGAACCGGCAGTGTTAGTTGAGCTTCAGTACCGGTTCATGGGAACCGACACTGATGACCAATCCTCATCAGTGCCGAGTAGGCTATGCCGGTTCAAAATCTGGCACTGATGGGGGGTTTAGGGCCGCCAGTGATATGCTGATCTGAGGTAGTGGTGCACCTTCTGTTTTGTTCCATTGATTCGGACCAAAGCAAGTAGGAGGGCACGAAGGATATGTGGATCGTCAAGTGCCCCTACAATGTAAAGGTATAATTTTCTAGAATTTTACTAGCACTTTTGTCTTGGTTCTGGTGTTGTCGTGGTGGCAATACTATGTGCTTTGTGTTGAACTTAGGGTGATCCAACGACCTGTGGCTTCATCTGTTCGTTGGCAGAGTATGAGCTAGTGAAGCTCGTAGTGAGGAAGAGAGGCTGATGGCCATGTCTGCTGTAGTGCTGTACCGAAGGGTGGTTTCAGGGAAGAATTGGATGAGGTCCGCCAAATTCTGGACTGCCTTCTCTCTGATGTTTCCAAAATCAAGGCGCAACTTGCTGACCATGGTGAGCCAAAGGTGTAGTCTGTTGATCTGAAGCAGGATGTGGGCAGGAAGACAGTGCAAATTGTAGTCGATTCCGCAGCTATAACACCTCTGATTGTAGGATTTTTAGGTGTTTTAGTTGGTGTCATTGTTGTTTCAATGTGGAGGTGAAGCCCAGACAACATTCGCTGTTGCTGCGAATGCCCGGACAACAAATGAAAGGCCAGCAAAATGATCAAGCCCAGACAACATTAATGCCCGGACAACATTCGCTGTTGCTGCAAATGCTAGCCGCGCCCGCCCGCTAAACCCTGTGCTGCAGCCACGAATGCACGCTGCCGCCGCCGCGAATGCATGCCGCCGTCACCACGAATGCACACCGCCATCGCCATGAAACGAGCAGAGCTAGGGTTCGTCGTCAGTCTGAGGGAGGGGAATCAGGTCGGGGAGAAAGAGCGAGAGAAAGAGAGCAGCGATGGGCGAGTAATGGAGGGAGGCGTCTACTTAAGATGCCTGTCAGTGGGCCCATATACACATCAGCTGTACACAATGGGCTGGATGAACAAGAACTGAGATTGTAATGGTGTTTCTCCAAATACATGAATTGTAATGGCGTTTTTCAAAAATTCAAAAATTGTAATGGCCTAGATCCAAATATCCCATTGCCATAAGCTCACCACCATATATATCCATCTATAAAGGACTACTATATAAAATTGATCTTTTTTTTAATATGAAACTTGATCAAGATATGTTTCATACTAAAATACAACGTCAAGCGTTTGAAGGTGATTTCTTTATGGATTTATTCATGATCACAGCATGGTGTATATGGAAGGAACGCAATGATTTCATCTTTAATCACAAGCCGCCCTCCCTCCGAAGCTGGAAGAGTCGATTCAGGAATGAAGTTAAACTTCACCTCTACAGGCTACCTCAACATCAGCATAGTGTAATCATGAATTGGGTCAATCTGTTGTAATTCTTTATTTCTTTTTGCTTTCGGCTCTGCTCCTCTCACGTCTAGCTCTTTGGCCAAATAGCTCATTAGCCCAGGTATCTTGGTTAGCTACCTGCTAACCCTTGTACTCTTTGATTGTGTTCTTTTAATATATTCCCTGGGAGGCAATGCCTCACAGTTTCTCTCAAAAAAAATACTAGAGTTCCGTATATACAACTTTATTGCTGATAAAAAATATATTTGAGATTACTTAGAGGCACACTTGTTATATTGGTTAGAACTTCTCTTATCTCCTTTAATAAGATGTTTTTTCAGGAGTATTTCACCCCTGTTTCTATTAAATTCACTTGTTGTAACATATCACCACTGCATTAAAATGGAGCCGACAGTGAAAAATGTACATATATAAAACACAAGCAGAGGTTCTGTCTCCGCTGTCATTGCCACCAAAGACATCTCGACATCTTTATTTCCCATTATTAGCCCCGAACCTCAGTCGCTTCCATTACACCCCTCTCCTCCATTGCCACACCTCTGCCTCAGCTTCAGTAACACAAGAAAATAATAGAAAAAGTTTATAAATGGCCAAGGCCCAGCCAGTGCAACACTCACTAGGCCCATGTTTCTCTCCATCTCTAACACTACCTCCAAATCAATGACAACACGTACTGTCCTTGGCATGTAAATGTTCATCCCTTTCCTTCTCGGATCCGGAACAAATAAGGTCACTCAGTTCAGCCAGATATCGGAGAGGCCTCATTGATATTTGATAATGATGCTTGGCGGCTTGGCGCCTGCAAGAATGATGCAGCGCTCTGGAGACTGGAGCTACCTTGTATCCCAGGAGGATAGAAAAGTGTGTGAGGTCTGGTGTGCTATTTTTACCTTTGCAGTACAAACGGGATGGATGCATTTGAAAGTACGGCTCACCCAAAGATTTTTTACAGTCAAAATCGATTTCAAGAAAAGTTTTAAAATGCCATTAATTATAAAAAAATGAGAAATTTACGGTGATGGCTTTAAAACTGCATCTAAAAATAGATGCCGCCTCTGGCATGGGATATTCAACCTCCTCAAAAAATTAGATTTTCGAAATGACAAAAAAAATTGAACTGTGCCAAGGGGTAAAAAATTGTTTTACCCAAGAGAAGCATGTAACTGTTAGTGAGGGGAGGCCAATCTCAGAACCAAACCAACCTAACGTAGACCTATCCAAAACTAGCAAGTAATAACTAGTAAGTACCAAAGGGCATCTCCAAAAGTTCTCAAAAGTTTGTTCACGAAACAGTTGAGTTTTTTCCAAGTCAACAAAAAAATATTGTAAGCACAAAATAAGTTTTTCTCCAATAATTTCTCCTACAATATAAAAAACTTGATCTCTCACGAAACTTGGGTTGTGGGGGGATGTGAACCTCTCCCCGTCGTCGTCACATTGACGTCGTTACCGCGACGAAGGATCCAATGGTGGTGGACATGGCGCTAATGATGGCAGTGGACATGGCGATGCGGCCAAGGTCAGAGTTGAGCAGCTTGATTGTCATGTACGAACGCACGTGTACATGTCGACGCCATGCCAGAGACATCCGGCGTGCAGCAGAACGCGCCCAGCAGAACCAGGCGACAACGAGTGGCTAAGTTAGGCACTAGTTGGTTCACATCCCTTAGATTAAGGAGTGGTTAGTTATTATCTTTATTTCCAAGGACTATATATACTTTGTAATTCGTCATTTGATGGAAAGCAAGTTTAATACCAATCTAATCTCTCCCTACCTCTAAAACCTTAAGCCTACGGCACAGGAGCAAACCTCGCCGGACAAGACGATGGACCGAGGCTACGACCTACGTAGCCGAGCGCCAGCTACCCTTGGGCTTGATGCCCTTGACAACCTGGTAACATGATCTAGTCGATCCTCGTCGTCATCATCCGCCGCGCCGCCACCAGCCACGCCAGCCGCCCCAATCCCCAACCAGCCACCACCAGCCGCCACCACCAGCCCGTCGTCCTCACCACCGTCGGCTGATGACCTGAAAGCCACGATTGAGACGCTCACCAAGAACGTCGCCCTGATGTAGAAGAACATCGAGGCGAACGCCAAGGCCATCTCCGATCTCTCCCTCGCGCAAGCGCACTCGTCGGGCGGCTCCCGCGGATCGGGGTGCGAACACCACCAGGACCGGCCCCCCAAGCACTGGCGGCCCGAGTTCCCGAAGTACGACGGGAAAAGCGATCCACTGGCTTTCCTCAACCAGTGCGAGTCGTTCTTCACCCAGCAGCGCATCATGCCGGAGGAGCGGACCGGGATGGTGTCCTACAACCTCCAGGAGGAGGCGCAACTTTGGTACATCCAGGTCCAATCGGATGAAGGGACACCGGCCTGGCCGCGCTTCAAGGAGCTCCTAAACTTCCGCTTCGGGACCCCGCTTTGCGCGGCGCCACTCTTTGAGCTCGCCTCCTGCCGGTGCATGTCCACAGTGGTGGACTACCAGAACCGGTTCCAGGCCCTTCTTCCTCGCGCGGGCCCTCTTGAAGAAATTCAGCGCGTCCAGCTGTTCACGGGCGGCCTCCTGCCACCGCTCAGTCTTCAGGTCCAGAACCAAAACCCCCAGACATTGGCGGTGGCCATGAGTCTCGCGCGGCAGATGGAGATGCTGGATGTTGGTATAAATTAACTGCACCCTAAATAATAACTATAATCAGATTATCCGCAAGCGCACAGATATATACTGATCAGCACTTCACCAAGATCAACTCGGTTATAATATCGAACCCAAAGGAACAGTAGGTGAATTATGACCCAGCCTAATACTCTTAATCTAAGGGGGGTACAATATAGAAAAACTATTGAGAATGAGGAATTAGCTAATGTACTCTAGTTCTAACTACCGGTAAACTTTGTATAATATCGTCTTATCGGACAAGTGACCTGAATAGGAGAAGAAACAGAGTAATCTATCTACTAGACACTTATAAGCCTATCAGTCCTATCAACGGGAAGTGGACTACGAGAGGATTCAACGTAGCTATAAAGTCACCTACGCGAGCTACCACTATCCGGGCTGATCGGGGGGGACATTCACAAGCAATCATAACCCGCACACCACGTCTACGCTGCGAATACTACTCGACCTAGGAGCTACCCAAATCAAAGTACTCAATGTAATATGAGTTGCAAACCAAAGAACGAATATAAACAAGCGCTTACTTGAATCGAATGGTAAATACAAAAGTACCTCGAACGCAGCTCCGGGCGAGGGAGCCGAATCAGACGAATCACGACTCCCCGAGGATGCTCCGACGGGCGGGGCTCCTCCGAATCTCTACTCTTCTGCTCTATCTCTCTAATCTCTATCTTGGTTGCTAGCCTAGATCTAGTGGATCTCTATCTAAAGCCCTAACACTTCATCTCTTGATCGGCCTCCTCCGGGGGGTATGGCCCTCCTTTTATAGCCCTAAGTGGGATTGATATGCGCCGTTGGATCAAACCGTCGTAGCAAGTGGCCGGGATGACTCCTCGGAGGCGGTGGAGGAAGGTTCCGGAAGGGGCGGCAAACCCTAACCCTAGGGGCGGGCGGCGCCCGGGGGGGCCGGCCGGCTCCACCAGTGGTGGCTGCGGGCCCCGCCGCTTCGGACGTCTTACGGTGTATTCACGAACCCTCGGTGATGTGCTTGCATCGCGATCAAGTTTCGTGTTAAATTAGCACTTAAATCCCTCTTTTAGGCTTTTCTGGAAAATTCGCTGAAAATGCACAAATCACCAAAACTCGTGGAAATTATCAGTGGTAACCCTATTCTTATCATATATTCATGTCTCGGGAAGTGGTAATTGCTAATAAATTTTAGGCGATAATAAGTGTCAACAATTACCCCCACACTTAGGCTTTTGCTCGTCCCGAGAAAAAGGTTGGTTTTAGTAAAATGGGTACACATTCAATGCTTAACTTGGAACTTAAATTGTATAGCACTAGTCTAATAATCATGTATTATGAAATTTTAAAGTGTCTATCATGAGTCCTCAAGTGATTGCGGAGTAAGAGAGTTTAAGATTGATCACTCTTTCTTTAATTATGTCTTTTGGAGTGAAGGTGTATTTTGCAAAAACATAGCTTCGACCCTCTCATTTGTAGTGGCACCAGTGATAGTGACATAAATTGGATATTTTTATAGCGAGGGAAAGAGATATCATATTCCTAGGTTAGGAAAAATTCTCACTTCTTGGCATATTATGTTGGAGGAACCATGAGCTTTTCTTTTTGAGCCTTTTACATGTATGCCATTAAAAAAGTTGATAATCTCACTGAAGGGACTCAAAAGTTCGATCTATCAGCAGCATACAAGGTCGATAAAATTTTTTCTCCCACGCCATTCTGTCCACTTGTCCATCTAACGGTGTCAAACAGACATGTCAAATGACCATTTTACCCTCTAATGGAGCCCGTCTGTCGCCACCCAAATACTCTCTCTCTTCTCTCTTCCCTTCCACATTTTCTGCTTCCTGAACCACGCCGTCTTTGCGGGGAGGCGAACGCCGCGCCGTCTTTACGCCGCGGGGAGGGCGCCATGGGAGGGAGCTCCCGCGCGAGCGCCGCCGCCCGCGAAGCTCCACGTGCGAAGCCGCCGCCACGAAGCTCCGCCCCGCGCTCCCGCGCACTGCTGCGTGGCGAGCGGGCTACCGTGAGACGCGGCGCGCCCAGCTGCGCCAGCGCCACGCCAGCGCCGCCAGAGGCGCAAACTGCGCTGCGCCGCGCGCGTCGCGCCCTACCGCCCGCTCCCGCCCGGCTTCGCGTGCCGTGCCGCTCCCGCCGCGGCCGCGGACTGCCCCCGATGCCGCATGCCCAGCTGCCGCCTCTCCCGCGACTCCAGCGTGCCGTGCCCGCTCCCGCCGCGGCCGCGGGACTGCGCGCCGGCGCACGCGCTGCCAGCTGCCGCCCGCTCCCGCGAGATCAGCGTGCGAGCGTCTTCGTCTTCATCTTCGGCGCAGACGCGGACGCGGGCGTCTTCGTCTTCGTCTTCGCCGGCGCGGGCGTGGCGTAGAGTGCTGGCCAGTCGCTGCAGCGCGACGGGGGCCAGCTCCGTCCGGCCACCACGCGGCGCGCCCGGGCAGCGCCGGCCGTCCCGCCCGCGAGGGCGCGCGGGCCAGCCGCCTGCCACCGCACGGGCGCGCCCGCGCGCCCGCCCCACCGGGCAGACGGGGTCGCGCCGCCCGCCCGCGCGCGGGGGCGCACGGGCCAGCCCGCCCGGGCGCGGGGCTACGCTGCCCGCCCGCCGCGAGGGGCGCGGGGGGCGCCCGCCAGCGCGAGGCCACGCCATGGGGGGCCGCGAGGGCGCGCGGGGGCGCCCGCCAGCGGGGCGCAAAAGGGGGCCGCGAGGGCGCACGGCGGCCGCCGCAAGGGAGCTTGTCGCTGGGGCACGCTGCGGGGGGGCTGCTCGCCACCATCCTCCTGCACGCGGCGCGAGGAGGAAGGGGAGGCCGCGCCGTGGCCATGGTGGATAGAGGTGGGGGTGGAGAGGAGGGGAGGGGGGGAGGAGGAAGACGAGCAGATAAGATAGAGGGGGGTTGAGGATGCAACTGACAGGTAGGGTCCACTTGTCAGCGGTGTGATGCAGTGTGGAAGAAGTAAGCCTGAGGGTATTTAGGACATTTACACTGATAGGTCCCACATGTCAGGGGTTCCAAACGGCTGAAAACGAACAGAGCGTGGACGGAATGGCGTGGGAGAAAAAATTTCATCGACCTTGTACGCTGCTGATAGATCGAACTTTTGAGTCCCTTCAGTGAGATTGCCATCTTTTTAATGGCATACATGTAAAAGGCTCTTTCTTTTTTTTGTTGAGCACATGCTCATATTTCTTTCCTTCTTAAATCGAGGTTTCGGACACTTGTCCCTTTTTATTTCCTCGTGATCTATCTTTTTGAGGTTTCAGACACTTGTCCTTTTTATTTCCTCGGAATCTTTTTGAATAGCTCATGCCTCCTTCACAATATTGCTCAAGATAGTGAATTTTACTTTTATTTTTATTTTATGATACTGGGAATATGATAAACCTCTCAACCAAAGCTATTAAAGTAGATTGACATAATTATTATTAAGTTCCATTACAAAGAGGAGTGAAGCTAAATGTTTTTAACTTTTCAAAATAAAATCTCCAAAGACAAATTATCAGAAATTGAATAATCATTATCTTTGCTATCTCGCTTCCTACAATAACTTAGACAATCATGAAGCACTTGTAAATTTCATAATAATCATGACTCTAGGAAGGTGTCATATAATTTATTTTTCTCAAGTCATGGATTGAATGGGTTTATTATTTCGTGAAGGATTTAATATGAAGAATTAAAATTTGAATCAAAATTCAGAGTATAAAATATGCATTTGAATTGTAATTAAGTCGAACCCGACCGTGACCGAAACGAGGGAGCGAGAGGTGGGGGGGGGCCGCCGCCCTGCCCCCCGCCCGGCCCCCCCACCTTAGGGGTCCTGCAGGTCCCGCTTCGCTTACGAGGTGTTGTGTCGATGTCGCCGTATTCTGCTGTTTCTCCGATCGTGTTTTTAAACCGTGATTAATTGTGCTTCCCCACACTTGTTTTCCTGATACTTTCTGCGCAATATGTGGAGAGAAAATATTCCAAAATAGAGAGTATGTAGAGTGGATATAAAATAAGGCACTTTATTCATTTATGGCGGTGGTAAAATAATTCAACAGACGCTTTAATGACTGAGCTAACGACTGCCCTAGCTTATTAGGCTTTGTCCTAAGAAAATGACTCGACTCGACTGACTCTATTAACTAATCGAACTAGCAGAAGTGTGCCTTATTGGATAACTAGGCAACTAATGCTGCCCTTCATTATTGAGGCCCTGAATTATTGCTTTGAGGGCTGGAACCTATTCTTCAAGCTTGTCTTTATCGTGCTTGAGGCTGCGGATTAACTTGAGATTAACCTAAACCTTCTTTTCTACGTCATCTATGAGCTTGTCCCTTAGCTTGTTAGATGTTTCCATCTCCTTGAAAGGTTGGAGAGGCCTTCAAGCTTCTCGTTTAGAGTGCGTAGGGTTGGTGCTGGCTGCTTGGGAACTTCCTCCAGTGCTGATGCTGCTCTCTTCCTCTTAGGCTTGGGCTTAGGTGCGATGGGCTCGGTGTAGCATACTTCATCAGGGTTTGCACGAATTTCTTGAACAGAAGGACCAGCAGCGTTGGTGTACTTAGCGCATATCAGCTTGCCCTTCTTGTCGGTCTCGACTGCCACGAGTCGCTCATTAGCTCTAGTGCAAGGAGCTGGGTACCCTTGGGGATAGCAATCTGCTTTCCTTTAGCACCTCCTTCAAGCGGCCGCCTTGCGGTGGTGGAGGAAGAGCGTATGGATCTTGCACGTAGTAGACTTGCTCATGACGCTGGGGGATCGTTGCAACTTCCTTCGGCGGCAAGACGGCGAGAGGCTTCGACTGCGTGAGGACGAGGGCCTTCGAATCATCGTTGGGGATGCTGTCGAAGTCCGCGCCGTAGGAGACGATCGCCTTGTTTGACATTGCTAATAGATCTAGATTGGAGAGCTCTTTTGAAAGAGAGAGGTGGCTGGTTATGGAATACAATTGGGGAGGTCTAGGTACGTATTTATATGGGTTTTCAGGAGACAGGATGAGGACAAAACCCTAGGTTCTAGGGGATCCGTACGAAAGAATATCCGATTGTACGTGGATAATACGCGAATATACGTAGGAAGAGTGTAGAAGGACCGGGGACGAGAGTCGGGGCGAGAGGGCGCAGGGGGGCGCCGATCGGCCCCACCCAGGGCCCACCTCGGGTGCCCTTCCGCGGGGTGCTTCGGACTCCTCCTATGTTTTACGTTAGATGTGTTTTCGGATAAAAATTGCGTGCGAATAAAATAGAACTTAATAAGTTGGTAATTGGATGAATTCGATTTCATCCACTACTCCCCGAATCAAATGGCTCTAAATAAAGTTTAAGTCGGTGTCCATTTACCTTGAATAACGTACCTTCGTTTGATTGTAGAGTTATTGCTCCATGTGGTGATGAATTTACAACGGTGAAAGGTCCTTCCCATTTGCTCCTTAATTTTCTAAGCCCGAATAATTTGAACCTAGAATTAAAAAGTAATACCTTATCTCCTGGTGCAAACTCCTTCTTGATCCTCTTATCATGTCATTTCTTCGTCCGTTCTTTGTAGATCTTCGAATTGTGATAGGCCTTTTCTCTCCATTCTTCTAATTCTGATAATTGCATCTTTCTTTTCTCTCCAGCAGCTTTCTAGGTCCATGTTCCACCTTTTGACAGCCTAGTGAGCTTTATGTTCTAATTCAACTGGTAAGTGGCAAGTCTTGCCATATATCAATTGATATGGTGACATACCCAAAGGTGTTTTATAAGCTGTCCGGTATGCCCATAGTGCATTAGGTAATCGATCCTTCCATAAAGTTCTCATTTCATTCACTGTTTTCTAGAGAATATTCTTGATTTGTTTATTGGATGTTTCTGCCTGGCCACTTGTCTGAGGATGATATGGAGTAGCGACGTTATGTCGTATTCCATGAGCTTGTAGGTATAAGTGAAACTTCTTATCCGTGAAATATGCTCCATCACTTATAACCATTCTAGGTGTTCCAAATCTTGGAAATATAACCTCTTCAAACATCTTCTTTGAGTGTTTTGAGTTAGCATTCTTGTATGGCATAGCTTCTACCCACTTGGATACATAGTCAACTGCCACTAAAATGTACTCATAATTCTTTGACTTCACAAAGGGTCCCATATAATCAATTCCCCAGACATCAAAGAGCTCTATCTGAAGGTTGTTGGTGAGTGGCATAGCATCTCTTGCATTGATATTTCCATGCCTCTGACACTCTCCACATCTTTGGATGAAATCTTTGGTGTCTTCATACATGGTTCGCCAAAAGAATCCACTCTGCCAGATTTTTGCATGAGTGCGGAATGCCCCATAATGACCTCCATATGGTGATGAGTGATATTTCTGAATGATCTGTTTTGCCTTCCTCTACTTGGTACACATCTTACGAGTAATCCATCGGCGCATACCCGAAAAGAGGTATGGTGGATCCCATATGTGGAGACGACTTTCATAAATGAGTCTTTTCTTATTCTCTCCCTGGTGGTACGTAACTTGCAACCATAAAGTTGACAATATTCGCGTACCAAGGATCCGTCTTGGTCACTTTAAACAGCATGTCATCTCTTAATGAGTCATTAATAGGTAGTTACTGGGGTTCTTTAAAATATATCCTAGACAAATGATCAGCAACGAGGGTCTTCTATTCCTTTCCTATCTTTAATTTTCAAATCAAATTCTTGCAAAGAAAAGGATTCATCTTATTAATCGTGGTTTAGCATCTTTCTTAGTGAGCAAATATTTAAGAGCAGCATGATCGGAATAAATAATTATTTTAGCTCCAACTAAGTAGGACCTAAATTTATCAATAGCGAAGACAACAGCCCAAAAGTTCTTCTTCAGTGGTCGCATAATTTAATTGTACTTCTGTCATTGTCTTGCTAGCATAGGCAATTGCATGATGCATTTTATCTTTTGTTTGTCCTAAGATCTGCTTCTACAAAGATAATCACTAGCATCACACATAATTTCAAAGGGTAAAGACCAATTAGGGGTTGAATGATTGGTGCTGATGTAAGTGCTTTCTTAAGAATATTAAATGATTCTAAGCATTCTTCATCAAACTCAAAAGGTACATCCTTAGCTAACAATCTGGTCATTGGTCTAGCAATTTGTGAAAAATTTCTTATAAATCTACGATAAAAACCACAATGACCAAGAAAACTTTGGACTCCTTTTACATTAACAGGGGGAGGTAGTTGTTCAATTACTTCAATTTTAGCTTTATCTACCTCTTTACCTCTTTTCGACACTAGGTGTCCTAATACTATTCCTTCTCTAACCATAAAATTATATTTTTTTCAATTCAGGGACTAAGTATTTTTTTCACATCTTTTCAAAACCTTATCTAAATTCTCTAGACAATCATCAAAAGTTTTTCCATAAACTGAAAAATCATCCATAAAAACTTTCATGATTTCTTCTATTATATCGAGAAAATATAGACATCATGCATCTTTGAAAAGAATCGGGTGCATTACAAAATCTAAAAGACATTCTTCCATAAGCATAAGTTCCATAAGGACATGTAAAGGTGGTTTTGCTTTGATCATCGGGGTGGATAGGGATTTGGTGATATCCTGAATAACCATCAAGGAAACAGAAGAAAGAACGATTTGCTAAACGCTCTAACATCTCATCAATGAAAGGTAAAGGGAAATGGTCTTTCTTTGTTGCCTTATTGAGTTTTCTATAATCTATGCACATTCGCCATCCAGTGACAGTTCTTTTGGGTATTAATTCATTTCTATCATTTTGGACAACTGTCATTTCTCCCTTTTTAAGTACAACTTACACAGGACTTACCCACTCGCTATGCGGCACGGGGTATATAATCCCCTGCATGTAAAAGCTTTAGAACTTCTTTCTTTACTACATC
Source organism: Chrysopogon serrulatus (assembly GCA_015844335.1). Classification (NCBI taxonomy): domain Eukaryota; kingdom Viridiplantae; phylum Streptophyta; class Magnoliopsida; order Poales; family Poaceae; genus Chrysopogon; species Chrysopogon serrulatus. Next base: position 176,835 of record JADLZL010004934.1, on the reverse strand, counting down.
CCGTATCGCATTTTGGAGTCTACGCCGAGGCTCTCTTGAAGGTGTAATTTCTGGATTGGTAGGTATGCGATGGGTGCAAAGAACAGGGGCTAATCCCTTTTAGGTCTTGGAGTGAATATCCAAAAGCAGCTCTATATTTTTTTTCTAAAACAGTTATTAATTTATAAGTCTCTTCATCGAAAAAGTTTATCACTTATAATCACAGGATATTCTTGATCATTATTTAGAAAAATATATTTAAGACCGATGGTAATGGTTTAAGCTCAATAGGAGGTTTAGGTGGCTCTAGTAGTTCATCAAGAGGTTCGGGATCAATAAGGTCATCCTCCTCTTCATCGATGAAGAACTGGGTATCATCTTCTAAAGCGGGGTGAATAAAATTTTTAAATTCAATAGTCTTAACCTCTTCTATTGGATCTAATTCGGGAAGGGGCTCTGCTTTTAAATTTTACTGCATGAGTTATAGGTATCGAAAAATTAAATTCTTTCCCAAATTAGACATTTAATTTACCATCACGACCTTCTTGAAGAAGTTTTATTATGGGTACTCAATCATTACATCAAAATCCCACACATCAAAGATATAGAAATTTAGCAAGATGCAGAAATCATTAATAACAATAGGAAGTGCACTCAAAACTCCTAAACTAGGAATAATGTGTCCTGAATAATTTTTAAATAATTTATTTGTAGGAATTAATAGTACGTCTTTCAAGAATTTTCTAGCAAATGTATATGACATAATGTTGACTCCTACGATTTGGGTTATACAAAGCTTCAAAAGGATATGAATCTACTTGCAACTTTATACTAACAGAGGGTGAATTAAGATGAATTACTTCAGGGGATTGCTCGATTCTATCAACCAATCATCACCCAAAATAAAAATCAATTCCCTTGTTATTTCACTAAGAAATTTTAAATCATCGGGATACGAAAAACTAGAATTGAAATCTCAAGATTGCTTTGGGGTTGAATAATTTTATGATAAAGTGTAGTATTCCCAAAATCATTAAAGAAGTCATCCTCCATTTCAAACATCCACTCAGAATTTAGAATTATCTCATTAGCTAGCTCAGGTTTTAATTCAACTATAGATTGAGATGAATCGGATAAAAGTTCATTTCCGACTAACGAGAATAGTCTTCTAGCAACTCTTCTTTTTCTTCGGGGAGATCATTTAAAATATTAGTAAGAATAGTTTTAGCATGTTCAACAGTAATATACATAAATGCTCCACCCGAGGCCAAATTAAGATATTCCTTATTTCTATCATCAAGGCCTAAAAAGAAATATTGTAAAGCATGGGTTCTGGTAAAGTAAGATTAGATCCAGAATTTACAAAACCATCAAAACGATCCTAAGCCTTGCCTAGTGATTCATTGTCTAATTGTTTGAATCCTATGATTTCAAATCAAAGTTTAGCGACCTTTTCTCTTGGGAAGAATTTAAGATAAAAGTATTTTTGTAATATTTCCCAATCTCCTTGACTACTCCCAAATGGCGATTATACCATTTCTTAGCTCTACCCGTTAATGAAAACGGAAAGAGTTTCCATCTTAAAGTTTCATCGGCCATGCCTTTCATACTCAGACATGCACATGTCTGCTCAAAATTAGTTAAGTGAGAATAGGGGTTTTCGCTAGAATTACCAGAAAAGATATATTCCTGAACTAATTTAATTAATCCTGGGCGTAGCTCATAGCCAGATGATGTGACAGGTTTAGAAGATTCCTTTGGCTGGAGGTACGATCCCGATGGTGCTCCATATTGATATAAAAGTTGAGATTCGTTTTCTATAATATATTTTTATTTTTGTTTTTAATATGAAAGGATAACTATAGACTAAGATAGGCTAAATCAAAATCAGCAAACCGTTCCCCAACGGCGCCGAAAATGCTTGTTGGTATAAATTAACACCACCCTAAATAATAACTATAATCGGATTATCCATAAGCGCCTACGGATATATCTTGATCAGCACTTCACCAAGATCAACCCGGTTTTAATATCGAACCCAAAGGAACAACAGTAGGTGAATTATGGCCCACCTAATACTCTTAATCTAAGGGGGGTACAAACAATATAGAAAAACTATTGAGAATGAGGAATTAGCTAATGTACTCTAGTTCTAACTACTAGGTAAACTTTGTATAATATCGTCTTATCGGACAAGTGACCGAATAGGAGAAGAAACAGAGTAAGCTACCTACCGGACACCTATAAGCCTATCGGTCCTATCAACGAGAAAGTGGATTACGGAGGATTCAACGTAGCTATAAAGTCACCTACGCGAGCTACCACTATCCGGGGGGATCGGGGGGGACATTCACAAGCAATCATAACCCGGACACCACGTCTACGCTACGAATACTACTCGACCTAGGAGCTACCCAAATCAGAGTACTAAATGTAATATGAGTTGCAAACCAAAGAACGAATATAAACAAGCGCTTACTTGAATCGAGAATGGTAAATACAAAAAGTACCTCGAGCGCAGCTCGGGGCGAGGAGGCCGAATCCAGGCGAATACAGCTCCCGAGGATGCTCCGACAGTAGGGGGGCTCCTCCGAATCTCTACTCTTCTACTCTATCTCTCTAATCTCTATCTTGATTGCTAGCCTAGATCTAGTGGATCTCTATCTAAAGCTTCATCTCTTGATCCGGCCTCCTCCCGGGGGGTATGGCCCTCCTTTTTATAGCCGGTGGGATTGATACGCGCCGTTGGATCAAACCGACATAGCAAGCGGCCGGGATGACTCCTCGGAGGCGGTGGAGGAAGGTTCCGGAAGGGGCGGCAAACCCTAACCCTAGGGGCTGGCGGCGCCGGGTGGGGCCGGCCGGCCCCACTTGGTGGTGGCTGCGGGCACCGCTGCTTGGGCGTCTTACGGGTATTCCTGAACCCTCTGGTGATGTGCTTGCATCGTGAAAAAGTTTTGTGGTAAATTAGCACTTAAATCCCACTTTTAGGCTTTTCTGGAAAATTCCCTAAAAAATACACAAATCACCAAAACTCGTGGAAATTGTCAGTGGTAAACCTATTCTTATCATATATTCATGTCTCAGGAAGTGGTATGGGCGATAACAGGTGTCAACACTGGAGCACCGCTCGGGGCTCCCCATCCAGCCGCGTCCACGGCTCACCTTCGCCACCTCCGCGCCATTCTCACCGTGCTCCGGCAACACCAACTCATCGTCAAGCGTTCCAAGTGCGCGTTCGGCCTCACAGCAATCGCGTACTTGGGGCACATCATCTCCGCCAACGGCGTGGCCATGGATCCCGCCAAGGTCCAGGCGATCCACGGCTGGCCACAACCCCGCTCGGCGCGGGCGGTGCGCGGATTCCTGGGGCTCGCGGGCTACTACCGTAAATTTGTCCATGGCTACGGTGAGATCACCGCCCCCCTCACAGCGCTAGTCAAGAAGGATGGCTTCTCATGGTCGGCCGAGGTGACTGCGGCGTTCTCGGCTCTCAAGGCCGCCGTCACATCTGCCCTGGTCCTTGCGCTTCCAGATTTCAGCCGGGAGTTCGTCGTGGAGTGCGATGCTTCGACATACGGCTTCGGCGCGGTGCTGCTCCAAGACAAGCACCCGGTCGCGTATTTCATGTAACACCCTAAAATTTGCTCTTTTGAAAATAGGTAGAAATTGATTTAATTATGTACTTTTTCCTCATTAAACATAGGAAAATAATAAAGTTTAGTAAATTAAAATCAACTATAAGGTCTAGCTACATGATTGTGCACTCATGCTGCCGCATATGCTTTTGATTGTGTGGCTTTGACTCAAATCCAAATGAATTTCAAAAAAATCATATTTGAAAATGAGCTTGGAAAATAAATTTGAAGAAAAAAAAGAGAATTTTCTCTCTCCCTCACACGTTGAAGCAGCACAACGATTGAGCACCAGCCGGCCCACCTTCTTGGCTGTGCCGAGATGTCTCTCCTTGTCTCTTTCAGCCTTGCACGCCAGCCAGCAGGCCGAGCGCGCTGCCCACTCCGGCTATCTCCCTCCTTTCCTATTGGCCGATGCACACCACAGGTCCTTAGCGCTAGGACGTTTCAACCTGGGGATGGACACAAGCAGGACAGGAGTCAGACGTCGTCGTGCTTCCGGCGATTTCTTCGGCCCCGTCGTTCCTCATGCACGTACCACACCTGGACTCCCATGAACCCTCCCATAAATAGCAGCTAGCCCCGGACCCAGGCCGTCTCCCTATATATCTCGCCTAAAGCGCAGCAGCAGCAGCCTCGCAGTCGAGCCGCAGCCGCCGTTGAAACCCTAGCAGGGAAGTCGCCGAGTTCATCTCGTCGTTTGCACTGCAGCGCAGCCGAGCCCTAGCTCCATAGTGTTGCCGCTGTTTCGCCGTCGCCGAGCTCAAGTTCATTCGCCGCCATGGAGAACAGGACACCGTCAGCTGCCGTGTCGACGTCTCATAGCCGCTTCCAAGCTTCGCATCCTGGTAGCCGCAGCCGTTCCGTCGAGCTGTACGTTGTCGTCGTTCGTTCCCCACCATCCGGAACGAGCTAGGTGAGCTCCACTTTCTCTGCTCTATCTCCCGGTATTCATCTCATCAAAAATTGAGGTCTACGTCGAGAGAAGCTAGCTCCATCGCTGATCATGGCCTCCACCGTGCGCTTCACCTTGCCTTGTTAGCCTTGATGACGTGATTCTTAGCTTGATGACATCAATCATGACATCATATGGTTTTGTGGCCGTTTTTCTTTACAAAAATAAATCCACAAATACAATAGGAATCCACAAATACAATAGGAATACCTATATATCTCTCTAATCCTTATTAGCCATCTATTTTCAGATCCATGATCTAGATTAGAACACACCCTTCCACCAGCCTTTTTGGTCCCAGCACAGATTCAAAATCTGGTTTTTATTTATTTAATTCAAAATTAAATTCCTATTTTTAAAGAATTGTCATTAATTTTAAATGCTTATAGAATGCTCATTTTAACTCCGTTTGGGTCCATTCAAATTGAGTTGGATTCATAATTTCGTAGTCTACGTGTTAGTGCTGCTGTTAGTCTAGTTTGTAGCTTTTAAATTTAGAGCTCATCTTTAATGCATTATTAGTCTATAGGAAATCTTTAAAAATTCATATCTTCGCAATTATAGCTCCGTCTTTGGTGGACGTGACGTCTATGTGATCGTAGCAACGAGTAGAGTTGTTTTACAAACTTTTCATTCTATTTTATTGTGAATGATGTACTGTTCTAATTTTAGCCTATTGTTGCTTCGTGCATGGCTCCTCGATTGATTGTGTGGTGTTGCTTGTTGGCGTGGATCGAGTTCAGTTGGTGAGAGTTTCGTTGAATGCCCTGAATACTTTGAGGATCAGCAATACCAGCTGTAACTTTTGGATCAAGGCAAGTATAGCTTGGGTTTTTTTTCTGTGACCATGATCTTGTGACTTGATTAATGTTTAAGCAACAAACAATAAAAATGACTTTTTAGCAGCAACTTGAGGATTTATCGTAAAGAGAACCTCGGGATTGACAAGATACAGCTGTGAGGGCTATATGACTCTGGCTTTAGCTTAGTATGAGGACCTTTTCAAGCTTGTTAGAGGTTACCCTTGTGGCGCAAATGGGGAAAAGCAGACTGTGGATCCCTGGGACTGGTTGTATCACACAGACTGACTTTTGAAACCTAGTGGCCCTAACTTGTTAGACGAACCTTTGAATGGCTTCATAGTGAACCCCCCGACCTTCCTTGGAAGTGGGTCAAGAGGGCGATCACCTCGGGCGAAAAGGGTAAATCATGACTCACAAAGTGAAAGTGTACACCTCTGCGCAGAGTTTATTAAACTGGTATACTAGCCTTGCTCAAGGACACGAGCGGCCTTGGAATCCTTACACTTAAGATGATAACTTTTGATTGCTAACATACTCATTGTTTACTGTTTAATGCTCTACATTATTTATGTTACTTTGATCATAAATTTATGGGATCTAGACTACCTTGTTGCTATACTTTGCGGAGTTCGACATGGACTCACTCTTGCTATTCCCTCACACTTCAGGAGAAGTTTAGGCTTGTGATCAACCAGTCAGTTATCCCTGTGGAGTGGAGTCTTCACCTGAAGATCGGAGTGTCTTTCCGCTGATTGCTCTCTGAGGTTATATTCTTTACTAATACGCTACTATATTTAAGCATTGTCTTTTGATATTACCTCCATTTGTGGCTATATGTGAGATTTGACTTCCTGGGCTCACATATAGTGTGTATCCAGTTTTATTCTTAAAACTGGGTGCTACATTTCAGCCGGCCGGTCGCTCCGCGTCACCGCTCCCTGGCCGCCTACGAACGGGAGCTGATCGGGCTGGTGCACGCCATTCGACATTGGCGCCCATATCTCTGGGGTCACCGATTCACGGTGAAGACAGATCATTACAGCTTGAAGTACTTCCTCGACCAAAGGCTGGCCACGATTCCCCAACACCACTGGGTTGGGAAGCTCCTGGCTTCAACCGTCATGGAGTATAAGCCGGGCGCCCCAGAACACGGTGGCCGACGCCCTCTCCCCGCCCGGGGCGCGCCGACCCGGGGCGCCGAGGGGCGGCGCGGTGCTCGCGCTCTCTGCCCCCGCCGACTTCCTTGACCGCCTACGCCCGCGCGCAAGGCGAGGATCCGGCCCTCGTTGCTCTGCGGGGCGAGGTCTCCGCTGGTACGCGGGGGGGCACCGTGGGCCTGCGGGGATGGCTTCCTCACGTATGCGGACCGCCTCTACATCAGCGCGTCGTCACCGCTACTCCAGGAGCTGCTCACGGCCGTGCATAACGTTGGGCATGAGGGCTTCCAGCGGACTCTCCACCGCCTCCGGCGCGACTTCCACTTCCCAGGCATGAGGACCGCCGTTCAAGGCTTCATCCGCGCCTGCGCCACATGTCAGCGGTACAAGGCTGAGCATCTTCATCCAGCTGGGCTCTTGCTCCCCCTGCCGGTACTGACGGCGGTGTGGGCCGACACCGGCCTTGATTTTGTGGAGGCACTACCCAAAGCCCGCGGGAAGTCCGTCATACTTACGGTGGTCGATCGTCTCAGCAAGTATTGCCCTTCATCCCGTTCACTCACCCATATTCTGTAGAGTCCGTGGCTCAAGTGTTCTTCGCCGAGATCGTGCGTCTCCACGGGATGCCGCAATCCATGGTGTCGGACCGCGATCCCGTGTTCACCTCCACGTTCTGGAAGGAGTTGATGCGCCTCATGGGGACCAAGCTGCACATGACAACGGCCTTCCACCCTCAATCCAATGGACAGACGGAGGCGGCTAATCGGGTGATCTCCATGTATCTGCGCTGCTTCACAGGTGATCGGCCTCGACAGTGGCTCCGATGGCTCCCTTGGGCGGAATACGTCTACAACACGGCTTACCAGACGTCGCTACGCGACACCCCGTTCCGCATCGTCTACGGCCAGGATCCGCCCACCATCCGGTCCTATGAGCCCGGGGAGACGCGTGTCGCGGCGGTCGCCAAATCCATGGAGGAACGCGAAGAGCTCCTCCAAGATGTGCGCTACCGCCTGGAGCAAGTGCAGGCGGCCTAGAAACGCCACGACGACAAGCTGCACCGCGCGGTCTCCTATCGCGTTGGCGATTGGGTGCTGCTTCGCCTCCGACATTGCCCAATGGCTTCGCTGGACGCTGCGGCCGTTGGCAAGCTAAAGCCTCACTACTTTGGGCCGTATCGGGTCTCCGAGGTCATTAATGACGTCGCGGTCCGGCTGGAGCTCCCGCCCCGCGCCCGTCTTCACGACGTCTTCCATGTCGGCCTCCTCAAGCGATGGGTGGGCACGCCACTGCCTGCACCGCCTCCCCTCCCCCCTACCCACAATGGGGCCACGGTGCTGGAGCCAGAGCGCGCTGTCAAGACTCGTCTCGCGCGCGGCGTTCGTCAAGTTCTGGTGCGATGGAAGAATGAACCAGCTGCGTCCGCGACATGGGAAGATGTGGACTCCTTCAGGGCGCCCTATCCAGACTTCCAGCTCGAGGACGAGCTGCCTCTCGGGGGGGGGGAGAGATGTCATGTATGAACGCACGTATACACGTCGTCGCCGTGCCAGAGACATCCGGCGTGCAGCAGAACGCGCCCAGCAGGACCAGGCGACAACGAGTGGCTAAGTTAGGCACTAGTTGGTTCACATCCCTTAGATTAAGGAGTGATTAGTTATTATCTTTATTTCCAAGGACTATATATACTTTGTAATTCGTCATTTGATGGAAAGCAAGTTTAATACCAATCTAATCTCTCCCTACCTCTAAAACCCTAAGCCTACGGCGGAGGAGCAAACCTCGCCGGAGAAGACGACGGACCGAGGCTACGTGAGGGCCAGCTACCTTTGGGCTTGACGCCCTTGACATTGATCTTGGCGAGGATGCCGGCCAGAACCGGGAACTCCACCATGGATGCTGTGTTTCTTTGTATTAGTCTGCTTAACAAACTTGATCTGACGAAAGTCTCCTAGGCTGACAAATCCTCAAAGCTTTGCCCTAGCTGAGATATTTGCCATCACACATGTTGCTGGCGTTCTAATGTTAACTAGTGTCAACACACCGCCTATGCGAATTCCATGCATTCTTTCACAAATTATGCTCACTTTTTTTCTGAAAAAAGAAATAAACTACAATAACCAGATCTGATCCAGTGGTTTTCATACAACATTACTGCAAAATTGCAAAATCCATAGCATCTGAAACTCTAGATCTTCTACGCTCTAAACAAAAATTCTCAGTTCTTCTATTAAGCTCTGAAAAGTCGACAGTAACTGAAAATATTCACCCGTCCACCATCGTCATACTTTGGAGTCTCTCGTCTCACCCACCATTTATTCCTCTGGATCCTGCTTGCCTGCTACTGAAGAGCTGTCCTTCTTCTTCTCCTCTGAGGCCTCGCTGGTGGCTGTCCAATACCGCTTGACAGTGAAGAGCACCTTCTCAGGTATGTTGGGACTGTCCTCATGGTTCGCCATCAGCGTCTTCCACCGCATCGCCTTTACCATCCTCTGCACCTTCATCAGGATCTCGACGTCGTCTCGGAAGATCACGGTCCCCTCCGGGCGCAGAATCCGATCCATTTCCAGCAGGATGTCCTCCATCTTACACCTGCACCGAGTTCAGATACCGTGTTGTCAATCACACACACATCACAACTTGCAGCATTTGGAATAGTATTACATCTAAGCCATAGGAGAAAAGAAATGATGGACAAAAGTTGAATTTCACAACATTATCTTATTGTTACAAAGAAAGATGAACAGATTTCGAGCTACCTGTCCTTGTAGAGTGTGAAGATGCCATTGGCATGTATGAGGTCGTATGTTCTTGGGTAAGTTGAGAATGCCTCACACCTGAAGAGGAAGCAGAGCAAGAAGTTAATAAACCAAGAAAAAAACTTTTGCATCACACATTCTTGCTTAAGATCATGGAGAAGTAGAGAAATATGCAGTTTCTTTGAAGAAACAAAAAGGTGCACAACCATTTTCAACATGATTCAGGACAGAACTTTGTTCATGGAATGGCGGCAGGTGAAGGCACTGTGATCTGACTGAACCTACCAGTCATGGTACATGCCGATGAGCCCCCTCTCATACACCACGCCTAGGTTGGAGAGCTCGGCCACCGTTGGCACGACGTTCATGACCCACGACTTGGGCGAGAAGAGCGCCGCCACGAACCCACCCACGCCGGCGTTCATGTCCATGATGTTCCGGTACCGCTCGCTATTCAGCTTGTAGTTCACCTTCTTGTGCGCCCGCGACGTGCTGCTCCCACCGCCGGTTCTCCTCCTCGTGCGACTCCACCGTGAAGCCCGGCACGGCCCGGCCGATATCTGCGGCGGCACGACCGTTAGCCGCGCCGAACGGCTGTAGCTTCGCCGGGCGCCGGCAGTCGCTGCCAGCGTGCTGCAAGTCTCCATGTTCTTGTACCTGAAGAAGAAGAAGCAAATCGAGAAGTCAAATGGTCAGAACCCGTTTAGGAATGAATGCTGTCCGTTTGATTTCTGATCGGACAGATGCCGTGGAGTGGGAAATGTTTTTGGTAGTTGAAATGTTTTTGGTTTGAGGTATAGTTTAGATGTCCAAATATGCATAAGAAGATAACAAAATGAAAGTTATAGATATAAGAAATTTATGCAACTTAGTTTATATTTTTTTATTAAAATCATTTTGATGCCAAAATATTTGATTCACAAGATTTTATAGAAGCTAATACCGATGGTATCTTTATGCTCTATAGTCATAAGTGAGTGCATATTGGTAGTTAAAGATCACGATAGAGAAGTGATGAAAATAAAAGTTGTAGATCTTGAAAAGTTACATACATTATATATAGTTGACAATGTTTTCACTTAAAATCATCTGTCCAATAAAAGTTATGTTTGAATTATTACATTTGAAATTTGACCTTCTTAGGTGACCCCAGATGGAAAAGCAATCAAAACAAAAGACATCCATGAAAAGTTTGCAAATTGCTCAAACAAGTTACATATATTGTTGCCCAAATAATAGCATCATGGTAGTATATTATTGCAGACATACAGCCACAGGATGCAGCTACAATTATTATATGGTAATGATAAGCACCTCATCGTCCGACAAATTTGTCGCTTCCGGACGTGGTTTGTGCTCGTTGGGCCACCCCGCCGCTCCAGCCCAATAAAAAAGTCACCCCGTCGCCTCCATTCAGCATCGCACACTCCGCCTCCCTCCTCTCACTGTGCTCCACGCGCTCTCTCCCTCTCTCGCTGCGCCTTCACTGCCGCTCGCCGCTGCGCGCCCAACCAAGCGTGCGCCCTCTGCAGAACAGCCGACGAGCTGCGTCTCCCTCCCTTGCTCCCCTCTCCCCCTTCTCCCTCCACACATGGCGGTGTGGGACGGCAGCGAATCCGACGAGCAGCTCACCTCCCCCTCCTCCCTGCTCTCTCTTCCTGGCTATGTTCACCTTCTCTTGCATGGATCTGATGAGGTAGGTGGGGAGTTTTTTGGATCTGAGGCTTCTCCCCCCTCCCTCCTTCATCTGGATATGCTCCTCCACCTCCTCCCCTCCTCTTCCATCTGGATCTATGGGATGTGGTGGTGGATAGGCATGGGTTCACTGTGAGATCTGGGGGTTCACCACTTACCATGTTGCAATATGTTTATCTGGATGTTGTATTAATATTTTAGTTGATGTTGCAGTAGTTTTATGGGTTCATCTTTTCACTATGTTTCAATGGTTCTCGTTGTTTGTTGCGTTTAGCTTTTGTTGATGGTGCAGCAATTTAGGGTTTTATTCCCCCCTATGTTTCAATGGTTTTCTTCATTTGTTGTATTAGCCTTTTTGTTGATGTTGCAGTAGGTCTCATGCGATGTTTTCATCTGGGTGGAATCTCACCCTTGTTGCAATGAGTTTCTTCGTTTGTTGCATTTAGGTCTCGGATGATGTTGCATTTTGGTTCTGAGATTTCTGTTTAAGTTTTTTTTGCTCCAAACGCATCGTGCCTAGGGACCGCCGTGGTGGTGAGGGTTGGAGGCTGAGCAGGGACCGGTGCGAGCCCGAGCAAGGGTGAGGGAGGGTGAGGCTGAGCGGGGGGCGGGGTGGGGGGCAAGGCCGTGCGGGGGGGCGAGGTCGTGGGGCGGAGCGCGGTGGTGTTGCGAGGCTGGACGAAGGGTGGTGGTCGCGTTCCTCTTTTTCATTTTAATTTTTGTTTTTTTTTTACGGGGCTGAGGCGGGGATGGAAGGGCGTTCGATGGACAGGAGGCTGAGGCAAGGTGCGAGGGCGTCCGATGGATTTCATCCCCATCGGACGTCTGAGCGCCAGGAGCGCCGATTATTATATTAGCAGTCATCCATCCACCTTAATAACATGGATAACATAAAGAAAAAGTTCAATCTCACGACGTGATCTAATGTCCAATCACAATTTGATGACAAGTGGGCGGCGCTTCAATCACTGGGCCTGAACTCCATACCCTCGACAATGAGCCCCCTCTTCTGCACGCGAGTGTTCTCCTCGCGGAAGTCCACTATGACCGCCGTCTCGTTGAGCAGCAGCTTGTCATCAGGGGCGAACTCAGCCAGCTTCAGCTCCATCCAGCCGTCGTGTCTGGCCACCGGCCGAACCATGCCAGCGGCAGTGGCCGCATGCGCTGCTGGATTAACACTGACGCTGCTCGTGGCGACAGTCCTCTCGCCGTAGAGCCTGACCGACGACGTCTGGGCGCCGTTCAGGCCGGCGGCGTAGTTGGCCAGCTTGTACACGAGGTAGACCGCGTAGGTCGTGCCTGGGGACAGGTCCGCGGTTAAAATCTCCCCAATCACCGCCAGGAAGTAGACCTTTATGAGCTCCGCACATTCTACAAATCTTTTGTCATCAACAGAGAAACTGATCAAAATGCATGCAGCATATATATGATCCCTTACATCTACAAGTACATGCATGTACTGTTGGCACGCCATTGTTATTTATAGGAGTGTAATGCAAATGAAACCTGGAATCCGAGCGGTTGGTCCACTTCCAGTAGCCGGGGGTATCTGCATGTTCGATGTGTAATGATCTCGATGATAGCATGTAGCACTTGGCACTCTTTCTTGCATCCCACCAAGAAATCTGCATTCAATTGGTAAAACATGATAAATTCTGGCAGTTATGACTGCGTGCCCTATCAGTAATGGCTGTGACATTCATTACTAAGCATCCAGAAACACGGGGAAAAACTTTAATCTACCTTATTATTATGGTCAGGGCTTGAGTCCCCTGATCTGTTGGGCGATGCCAGCAGAGGTGGCCCGGGTGCCGACACCTTAGTACTTCCATCGCCGCCGCCATAGGACAGATGTTGGGATGCCATCAACCGCAGGCCCTCCATCAACTTGGCAAGGGAGCTTATCTGCATCAAAAGGAAAACAGAATCTTTAAAACAATAATTGTCCGTAGACTTTTACCATATATAGACCTTATGTCAATAATTTGCTCAAGCTTCACCACTGTCTGTAAGTGCCCAATCTATGGTCAGCAAGCAGCAAGTCTAAGTCATCTAAGAATAAGCCGAGTCTCACAAAATCTATAAATAGTAGGGGGTTTACCCCTAAGTGCAATTAGTACTTTATTCTAGTATACAATCAGTCAGCGACGGAGCTAGCGGCCGGGCAAGGCGGGCTTCAGCCCGGGCTACCGATGCCGGATCAGTAGAGCAGGCAGCCAGGCGAGCAGCCGAGCGGCAGCAGGCGGCAGCCCTAGCAGGCGCGGCGACAGTCAGGCAGCTCTTGTTTAGCCCTCCCTAAGAAAATTCCTGGCTTTGTCCCTGCAATCAGTCAGTTCGATTCTTCCTCCAAGGACACACCCTAGTAAGCAATTCTACTTCGGCCAAAAATTAACATATTCATCATCTTATACACCATCACAGAAGCATACGTACATATGGCCAAAAATCTGATAGAAATATTCATTACCTATAGGTACTTCCTCCGTCCCATTGAGTTTGTCACCTTGGACTTCGTGTCATCTTGTTCGATCATCCGTCTTATTCAAATTTTTTGTATAAATAAAATTTATTTTATTATAACTTCTTTTATCGACAAAGATACTTGTCGGTGCTAGAACTGGTGGTCCTAGCACCAACGAGTGAATTTATGGTGCGTGCTTCCAACTCCGGATAGTGTGCAAGATGAACACAAGGGTTTATACTGGTTCGGGCTAGAGAAGGCCCTACGTCCAGTGTGGGATGGAGATCTCGTATTATCTTGCACCGAGGTGCTTGTAGGTAGGGTGTACAAGCAGTGAGAGAGGGACGAGGTTCCAAGTCTCGTGGTGATTGAGGGGTGTGCCAATATCGGGCTCGTGTGTATGCCTGTTGTCTACGGGCCCCTGCCTTCCCCTTTTATAGCCACAAGGGGAAGGTAGAGCCTTACAAGAGGTGGTCGTACTCGTGGCTGGGTCATGGGCCTCTGTCCTCCCTCATCCGAGGCTCCGGAGCGCACCCGGCGGGTGTAGCCCCCGAGGCCTCGGAGGAGTTTGGGGGACTCCTTCGAGGGCTTGTCCTTTAGCTCGCACGGTGCGGTTTTGGGGCTTATTTCGAGAGCCGTGCTCTCCGGCGGGCCTTGGCCCGGTGTAGCCCCCCGAGGCCTCGGAGGAGTGAGGGCACTCGTCCGAGGGCTTGTGCGTGTTTTGGTGGACAGACGGTCCGTCTTTGCCGAGCCCCCCCTGCCCGTCGGCTCGTCCAGGGGTTCGGCTGGGTTTTAGGACGTTTTTCCGAATTGGTTCGCGCGTTGGGGAAGCCCCCGAGCCCTCGTAGTGACGAGGGGAACCCAATTGGTACTCAGCCGTCGGTTTTTTACGCACCTCAGCTTCCCTTCCGTAGGGAGGAGGGTGGACTTTGTCGTGCTATCGTCGACGAGTGTCGAACACGACTAGATCCGGTGAGCTGCTAACGGGAGGATCCAAGTGAACCGCCTGTGCCCCGTTCGCTAGGGGTTGGCTGGGCCCGGAGGCGCAGTTCATAAGAGCCTGTACGGTGTGCCTGAGGCGGGGCTCGGGTCCCGTCCGCCGGGTCCCGAGGGCTCGGTGCTCTCCCACGCGGGATCCCCCTACTCTAGCTGCCATGCTGGCCTCGGATGCTGCAGGGCGGCCCCGCTTGCGGGGGCCGGGCCGTGTGGAGCCGTCCCGAACTGCCCCCACGACTCTGTTGCCCTGAGGTGGCTATCGAACCCTTAGATGGGCCAGCCTGCGAACCTCTAGACCGTAAGTGGGCCGTCGCCCGGGCTCCTTCGTGGAGAAGGAACCCCTGTTTTGCCCTGACGTGGGGCGTGGGCGCCTTTTCAGGCGGCCAGCGCGGGATGTGGAGCGCCGCGCGAGCGGTGGCGGGCCCCACTTTCTCCGTCGTGGCAGTTGCCGTGCGCGCGTGTCCGTGGGTCCCACGGAGGATGTGATGTGCAGCGCTGCGTCTTCAGCTGGCCCCGCGTGCGGTGGCAGGGCCCCGGGCTTCGTGGCCCGGATCCTTTGAGCAGGCGTGCCGTGTAACGTGCGTGTGGTGCGCCGAGCCCGTGTGGCTGTGGCCGCCCGTGCAGGGCTTCCTCGGGTCGTGCGGTGTGTGTGTCAGTGGGCGTATCGCGGGCCGATACGCCTTAAATGCAATGAGGGGGAGCGCGTCGGGTATAAATACCTGTGCGGCGGCCGTGTAGGCATTCCTCTCTTGCCTGCCGCTGCTCTTTGCCTTTGCCTTCTCCGCCGCCAGAGAAACAGCTTGAGCTCGCCGGAGAGGAGAAAGAGAGACTTCCCGCGCCATCTTCCTAGCTTGCCCCTGCTTTCTCGATGGCGCCCAAGGCTGATGTCGTCGGTGTGGCGGACTGGGAGTCCTGCTCGGTGACGGAGCCGGAGCTGGTGGCGCTGTGCGAGAAGGGGCTCCTGGGCGTCCGGACCGATATCAATCGGCCGGAGTGGATCGTGCCGCCGTCGGACCACCTGTACCCGCGCCCTCCGTCGGGTACATCGTGAGCTTCACGGCGTTTCATGAGCGTGGGTTCGGGATGCCGGTGGGCGCTTCCTCAGCGCTCACGGAGCACTACGGCCTGGAGCTCCACAATCTCGCCCCCCCAACCGCATCTCCCTTGCCGCGGTCTTCGTGGCGCGCGGCGAGGGCTACCTCGGCATCGACGCCCACTGGGACTTGTGGCTCTACTTCTTCGAGGCCACCTTGTTCCTGAAATCTCCGCCCGGGGCGGAGAAAGAGAAGGGGAAGGAGAAGGAGAAAGAAAGGGGGAAGAGGTTGGCCGTCCGAGCCGGCAGCTGCACGTTGCAGCTGCGGTCCAGGCACCGCGGGGACTACATCCCAGCGAGGCTCGCCACCTTGAACCACGGCTGGCACAGCAAGTGGTTTTACCTCCACAACGACGGTGGCCACCTGCCTGCCTACACCGAGAGGGTGTTCGACTTTGAGCCGTCGTCGTGGCGGAGGGAGCTGATCCCCGAGAGGGTGACCCCGCTGAGGAGGGTGTTTACCGCCCTGGCGTGCCTGACCAAGGCGGGTCTGGACGCCTCGGCGGTGATCGCCGGCTTCCACAAGCGGCGCGTACTGCCGCTCATGCATCGGCGGTACGCGCTGTATGACATGCGGCCCGGCAACCCCTGGAGTCGACCCGGATGGCGGCTGAGGATCTTGGGTACGCCGAAGTCCTTGACCGGACGAAGCAGGCGGCGTCGGTGGAGCACTCGCAGCTGCTCAAGATCCCGATGCGGCCGGACAAGGACCACATCAGTTTGGTAGGGCCCACCCCTCCACTACGATGTGCGTTCCGTTCTTCTTCTTCTTCCCCACGCTAATCCCGGTCATCGCGCTTGCAGAGGCTTGTGGAGAAGCTGAAGCCTTCGAAGCCCCCGATCGCCGCAGAGAAGGCGGCCAACCCCTTGCGAAGCCGCTGGAGGCGCAGGCGTAAGAAGGGAGAGCCCGCGGCGCACAATGCCCGCAAGCAGAAGGAGAGGGAGGACTTGTCTCGGCTGCGGTGGCGGCAGGAGCGGGAGGGTCTCCCTCTGGCGGAGACGCCATCGGACACCACCGAGTAGAGCGAGGACGGCGACGGTGAGGAGGAATGGGGCCGAGGGACGAAGCTGAACCGTTGCACAGGGGTTGGATCCCCCGGGTGACGTCGCGTGCCGGGCGGGCGGTAGTTCGTTGCCGGGCGCCGGGCTTCGGAAGGGGCTGCCGAGAGAGGCTCGTCTCGGCGTCGCGGACTTGGGGCCGCGCGATGCCTCAGCGTTGGGACGTCCCCCCGAGAGGCGGCGCGTCGTCACGGGGAAGGAGATCGCCGAGCCCTCCCCCCCCGCAGCCCATCCCCGCAGACGGCCCGCGTCGGCCGGAAGCGGGTGGAGGGCGCGATGGGACGCCTGCGCAGGCGGCGGCCGTCGGGCGCCCGGCGCTCCGCCCTCGAGGCGGGTCCCAGTCTGGAGCCAAGATTAAAGTGCGCGGGTATGTGGTGTTCATACCATGCCGTCGGTCTTGGCGTTCGCTCTTTTTCCGCCCGCTAACCACGTCTCGACCCCATCTGCAGCTTAAGCGCACGGCCGCGGTGGATGCGGCCCCCGCCCTCGGAAGCAGCAAAAGCGGGGGGGCCGGGGCGCGAGCCTCGGTTCCACCGTCGAGACGACGGCCGGAACTGAGGGAAAGGGAGAAGGCCGCCGAGGTGCCGCCAACCGCTGGGCAGCCCTCGGCGACGGGAGGCCGAGGCGGCGCAGCGCCCGCCGGGAGAGGCGTGGTTGCGCCGGTGGCGCCACTGGTCGAAGGGGGCCAATCCCATCGGGCGCCGCCGGACACGCAGGCGTCCGGCGAGGAGGACGACGTGGTGATCCCCGGCCGTGTCGGCCGGGGATGGGCCCCTCGGCGCCGGCCGAGGGATAGTGGAGGAGCCCGCGGTGGTGGTCGCTACCGCCGATGCGTGCCATGGCGGAGGCGGAGCCGGCCTCCGTTCCTCGCCAAGTCGCGGCCACCGAGGCAGAAGCCGCCTCGGTGGAGGAAGAAGCCGGGGGAGGCGGGGTGACCGAGGCGCCCACCGTGGGTGTCGTGGCCTCTCAGCCGGGCGTCCCGGTGAGCCGTCTAAGGAGCCCACCGGCCGGGAGCCCGGCACCCCGGGGCCTTGGAGAGGCGGGGGCCTTCGCGCGGGACGGCGCCAAGGAGGTGATGGCCTGGGTGAGCGTGACCTTGGTGCGTCGACCGCTACGAGGAGGCCGCCCGGACCATCATGTCGGGGGGCATGCCGGGAGCTCCCTCCCCTACTTCGGGTAAGTGACCGCTCCGCCCTCATTCCCCTCGGGGGCCTTTTCCCAGTGTCTGATCAGAAAGAGGGAGTGTGTGTTGCAGGACTTGGCGCAGACGTCGAGCGAGAAGTCGGACTTGCTCCGAGAGTCAGCCGGGCTCCACGACCAGTACCTCCAGCAGAAGGGCCTGGTCGCCGAGCTGACGACGGCCATGTCGGAGAGGGACGTCGAGCTCGAGAAGCTTCGTCTTCTCGTTTCCCAACTTCAGACCGAGGTCTCGATGGCGCGCGAGGACGCCTCCCTCGCTAGGGAGATCACGGCGGGTCATGCCCGAAGCCTCGACCCGCTCCGAGTGGAGAAGGAGGCGATGGTTGCCTCGCGCTCGGCGGACTCCATCAAGTCCCTGACCAAGAAGCTAGAGGCCTCCGAGGCTGAGCACGTCGTCCTGGCCGAGGAGTACTCCAAGGTGAAGGAGGCGGTCATGCAGGGGATTGGCGAAAACGAGACCCTTCGTGGCCAGTTGCGAGGTAAGAACCGTGACCGCCCTTCGTGCCTATGTTACACCGCCCGAGAGCCTAACTCTCGGGTCCTTGCAGACCTGCAGGGCAGGGTGACGGAGCTGGAGGAGAACCTCTCCGCGTCGCAGGCTGCCTATAACTCGGCGCTTGGCGAGCTCGAGACCCCTCGACGGGAGGCCACGGCCGTCTGTGCCGTGATGGAGGCCGAGGACGCCGGGCGGAAGCAACCTGGCGACGCTGGCTGGCCATGGTGCCGCCGGGCGAGTGGAGATGCGCGCGCCGAGGCCCCTCCGAGTCGGCGTGTCGCATACGCTTGCGGCCGACCATGTCCCACTACCAGCTCGACCTCCCTCGGATCGCCAAGGGGCTCGTCGTGTCGGAGGAGGAGATGGGACGTGAGGGCGATGTGCTAGCGCAGCTCGTCCGGAGAGGCCGAGGCAAGTGGAGCTCCGCTTCGCTGGCTGGTGGAGACCTTCGCCCCTGCCGTCGTCTCCACCCCTCCGGGTGCGGCTGGAAGCGCCGGGGTTGTGGACGCCGAGGTCGCAGCCGCCCGGCCGTGGGCGCCGATGCCGGAGACACCGAGGCCGTCGGTGCTGGAGTCCAAGCTCCCGAGGCCGTGGATTCCGCCGCCGGAGAAATTAGCGGCCCGGACACCCCCCAAGAGACCCTGCAGGCTGGGCCCAAGTGCCCATGTAAATGAAAGTTCGTGTTGGCCGGTGTTCATAAAACGCTATGTGAATCGGCCCATCGAGGCCTTGTGTTTTTTGTGCTGGCTCTTTCGTTATCTCGTGTTTCCCATCCGTTTGACTCGTTACTTAGTCATGCGAGGATACTTTGCAGCCGAGGGTCGCTCTTTATCCAGAGGTAAGGACTGTGTGAGTAGTTGTCACGGCCCTGTTACCTTTTCGTATTGAGTGACCTCCCCGCGGCACTTGGAGTCATCCCTTGGCTGAGGGCATCAAGTGGAGGCACCGTAGCGCTCGGGCGTGGGTGGCCTCGCGGCTCGGTCACCCTCGGCCTTGGGACGACCTCGGTCGTGCCTTTTCCTAAGTACATGAAACCTTCGGGAACGTAGAGTTTATGAAAAAATAGCCGGGGAAACGAAAAAAGGTTTTTGAGGGGTGCTTTCTAGGAGGGGGTTCCCCCCCTTTCTAGCCCCCGAGGGAGGCTTGGTTTTGGTGAACCAAAACCAAGTCTCACAGAGTCCTATCGAGGACAAAATGCTGTGACTTGGGTGAACGCCCAAGGACTTAGTTTTACTTATCCAAAGGTACAGAGCGTATGTACAATGCTTGGAATTCTAGGGGTAGAAGCGACGTAGCTGTTGGATGTTCCAAGCATTGTTGAGGACTTCGCTGGCTTCATTAGCGAGCTTGTACGTGCCCGGCTTGAGGACTTCGGCGACGATGAAGGGCCCCTCCTAGGGCGGCGTGAGCTTGTGGCGTCCTCTGTTGTCTTGGCGGAGACGGAGCACCAAATCGCCTTCCTTGAGATCTCGGGTCCGGACTCGTCGGTCATGGTAGCGTCGAAGGGACTGGCTGGTATCTCGGCCGAGTGCGAGGGCAAAGGTGTCCCTGGCTTCCTTAAGCATGTCCAGCGAGTCCTCCCGAGCCACTTGGTTGCGGGCCTCGTCATAGGCTTTGAGCCTCGGGGATCCGAACTCCAAGTCGGTAGGCAAAATGGCCTCAGCGCCGTACACCAGGAAGAAGGGCGTGAACCCTGTAGCCCGGCTCGTCATTGTCCTGAGGCTCCAGAGGACCGAGGGGAGCTCATTGAGCCATCTTTTGCCGAACTTGTCGAGCTTGTTGAAGATCCGAGGTTTGAGCCCTTGCAATATCATCCCGTTGGCCCGCTCCACTTGCCCGTTCGTCCGAGGGTGTGCCACCGAGGACCAGACGACACGTATCTGGTGCTCGTCGCCGAAGTCTCGGAACTTCGCCCCCGTGAACTGGGTGCCGTGGTCGGTGATGATGGAGTTCGGGACTCCGAAGCGGTGGATGATATCGGTGATGAAGAGCACCGCCTGTGCAGACCGAATGTTGGTGACGGGGCGCGCCTCGATCCACTTGGAGAACTTGTCGATGGTGACAAGCAGATGAGTGAAGCCCCCAGGCGCCTTCTTGAGAGGTCCACCAAGTCCAAACCCCACACGGCGAAAGGCCATGTGATTGGGATGGTCTGGAGCGTCTGAGCCACCAGATGCGTCTGGCGAGCGTAGTACTGGCACCCCTCGCAGGTGCGTACTACCTCGGTGGCGTCGGCGACCGCGGTCGGCCAGTAGAACCCCTGTCGGAAAGCGTTGTCGATGAGGGAGCGGGGAGCGGCGTGGTGGCCGCAGACACCGGCATGGATTTCACGGACTAGGGCGAGGCCCTCCGCGATCGTGATGCACCACTGCAGGACCCCCGAGGGACTTCGTTTGTAGAGGTCGTCCTCGATGACGACGAAGGACTTCGCTCTTCTCGCGATGCGCCTGGCCTGACTGAAGTCCTCGGGGAGGGTTCTCCGAACGATCCAATCGAGGTATGGCTTCCTCCAGTCCGGCTTGGGGTTGGCTTCTAGATCCTCCCCGTCGATCTCCATGACCTCGGGATTTGGTGCCGAGGTCGCCTCGGAGGCCGAGGGGGCCTCGAGCGCAGAGGGGGCCTCGGACGCCTCCCCAGCCCCCGAGGGGGGGTCGGAGCGATTTTCCGGGGCCTCCTCCTGTCCGTCGAGTGTTACGGAGGGAGCCGCGAGGTCTTTGGTGAAGACGTCGGGGGGAACCGGCGCTCTTCCGATGGTGATCTTGGCGAGTTCGTCGGCGGCCTCGTTGTACCTGCGGACGACATGGTTGAGCTCGAGGCCGTCGAACTTGTCCTCCGGGCGTGCACCGCCTTGCGACGCTGGCGTCCATCTTGGGGTCGTGGCAGCTCGAGTCCTTCATGACCTGGTCGATGACGAGCTGCGAGTCCCCTCGGACGTCGAGGCGCTTGATGCCGAGCTCGATGGCGATCTTCAACCCGTTGAGTAGGCCCTCGTACTCCCGCCATGTTGTTCGACGGGAAGCGGAGGTGGATTACGTGCCGCATGTGCACCCCGAGGGGGTGAGACGAAGAGGAGGCCGGCCCGGCTCCGGTCTTCATCGGGGACCCGTCGGTACATCGCCCAAAGACTCCGCCTGGAGCTGGGGCGGTGGTAACTGAGTGTCGGTCCATTCGGCGAGGAAGTCGGCCAAGACTTGAGATTTGATGGCCTTCCTTGGCGCGTAGGAGAGGGTTTCTCCCATGAGCTCGACGGACCACTTGGCGACCCGCCCCGAAACCTCCCGATTTTGGAGGATCTCCCCCAACGGGAAGGAGGAGACCACCGTCACGGGGTGGGCGTCGAAGTAGTGCCGAAGCTTGCGTCGAGTCAGGACCACCGCGTAGAGCAGCTTTTGGATTTGCGGGTAGCGGATCTTGGTCTCGGACAACACCCGCTGATGAAGTAGACCGGTCTCTGGACCGGCAGTGTGTGGCCCTCCTCCTGCCTTTCGACGACGATGGCTGCGCTGACCACCTGGGTGGTTGCAGCGACGTACAAGAGGAGAGGTTCTCCGTCGGCGGGCGGGACGAGGACTGGGGCGCTGGTGAGGGCAGCCTTGAGCTTGTCCAGGGCCTCGGTGGTCCAGGAGAAGCGCTCGGTCTTTCTCAGGAGGCGGTACAGGGGCAACCCCTTCTCGCCGAGCCATGAGATGAAGCGGCTGAGGGCTGCGAGGCAGCCCATGACCCGTTGTATGCCCTTTAGATCCTTGATCGGCCCCATGCTCGTCACCGCAGTCACCTTCTCCGGGTTGGGCTCGATGCCGCGTTTGAAGACGATGAACCCCAAGAGCATGCCTCGGGGGACTCCGAAGACGCACTTCTCGGGGTTGAGCTTGACGCTCTTGGCATTGAGGCACCAGAAAGCGATCTCAAGGTCGAAGATAAGGTCGTCGGCCCTCTTGGTCTTGACTACGATGTCGTCGACGTAGGCCTCTACCGTTTCGCCGATATGGTCGTCGAAAACGCCCCGCATGCACCGCTGGTACATGGCCCCTGCGTTCCGAAGCCCGAAGGGCATCGTTACGTAGCAATACATGCCGAAGGGTGTGATGAAAGACGTCGCGAGCTGGTCAGACTCTTTCATCTTTATTTGGTGGTAGCCGGAGTAAGCGTCAAGGAAGGATAAAAGCTCACACCCCAAGGTGGAGTCGACTATCTGATCGATAAGTGGCAAGGGAAAAGGAACTTTCAGACATGCTTTATTTAAACTAGTATAGTCTACACACATCCTAACCAGTACAGGATTAGATAACCACTCAGGGTGGAACACCTCCTTGATGAACCTGGCCACCAAAAGCTTGTTCACCTCCTCGCCGATGGCCCTACGCTTCTCCTCGTTGAATCGGCGCAGTCGCTGCTTCACCGGTCTGGATCTGGCTCGGATATCAAGGGAGTGCTCGACGACATCCCTCGCAATGCCTGGCATGTCCGAGGGACTCCACGCGAAGATGTCGATATTCGCGCGGAGAAAGTCGACGAGCACTGCTTCCTATTTAGGGTCGAGGGAGTCGCAGATCTTCACCGTCTTGCCGGATGAGGTAGAAGGGTCGAGTGGGACCTCCTTCACCCCATCGAACGGCTCGAAGGTGCCGGCGTGGCGCTTGGAGTCGAGGGCCTCGGAGACAGACATGGCCTCGGCGTGCTCGATGGCCTCCACGTCGCAGTTGAACGCGTGCTCGTAGGAGGAGCCAACGGTGATGACGCCGTTAGGGCCCGGCATCTTAAGGAGGAGGTACGTGTAGTTCGGGACCGCCATGAACTTCGCGTACGCGGGACGTCCGAGGATGCCGTGATAGGTTCCCCGGAAGTCAACCACGTCGAAGGTGATGACCTCCTTGCGGTAGTTTGATGGCGTTCCGAAGACGCGGGAAGATCGATCTGTCCGAGGGACCAAACACGCTTGCCTGGCACGATGCCTTGGAAGGGGGAGTTGGAGGCTCAGAGACGCGGGCGCTCTATCCCCATCAGGCTGAGGGTCTCGGAGTAGAGGATGTTGAGGGCGCTGCCGCCATCCATCAGTACCTTGGTGAGCCGAACGTTGCCGACGACAGGATCAACTACGAGCGGGTACCTCCTAGGGTTCGGCACGTAGAGCGGGTGGTCGTCGAGGCCATAAGTGATGGCCTCGGCCGACCACGGTGTACTGCGGCGTGGTGGGGCGCACCGAGAACACCTCTCGACGCTCGCGCTTGATCTGACGTGGGGAAAGGTTTACCGGGAGGCCTCCGATGATCATGAAGACATCGTGGACCTTCGGGAACCCGTCGTCCTTGTCTTCATCCTCCTTTTCCTTCCTCTTCTTGTCCTCGGGCGGGGGCAGCTTCTGGTAGAACCGGCAAGCCAAGTCACACTCTCCCATGGTGTGCTTGACTGGGAACTTGTGGATGGGGCACGGCTTCTTGAGCATGTCGCCGAACGCCTCGGGCCCCGTGAGGCCTCGGGGTTCCTTGCGGTCGGCCGCAGTGACAAAATCATCCTCGGAGTCCTCCTCCTTCTTGCCTTGCTTCCCCCTTCGCTTGCCCTTCTTGTTCTTCTTCTGGTTGCAGGTTGCTGTTCCGTCGGCTTCTTCATTCTTCCGCTTGGCCTTGTCGTTGGCGCCGCGAAAGATGGCCCCTACTGCCTCCTCGCCGGAGGCAAAGTTCGTGGCTACCTCGAACAGCTCGTTGGTTGTGGAGGGCATCTTCCGGCCCAGTTCGTGGACCAGCTCCTTACAGGTTGTCCCGTCGAGGAACGCGCTGATGATGGCGATGCCGGCCACGTTGGGAAGCTCGGTGCACTTCTTGGAGAAGCGGGCGGATGAAGTCGCGGAGCGACTGGCCGGAATTCCCGGGCGGCAACAAGGAGATCCTGGAGTTCCTGTGGCGCACATATGTGCCCCGGAAGTTCCCCACGAAGACCTTGACCAGGTCGGCCCAAATAAGATCGTGCGGGGCGGGAAGATGCTCCAACCAAAGCCCGAGCGGCGTCGCCTGGATGAAGAGGAAGATAGCGGATGATGAGCCTGTCGTCGTCCGCCCGCCCAGCGGGCAAAGCCAGCGGTAGTCGTTGAGCCAAACCTCGGGGTTCGTTTCTCCCTAGTATTTGGTGAGGTTGGCGGGCTGGCGGAACCGAAATGGGAACCGAAGCGCCAAGGGATTGCCCGGCCGGGCGAGAGGCCTCGGGGTCCGGTCCTGGGTCCTCCTGCCGCCGCTGCCGCCGCCCCTACGCGGCCGGGCGGTCGCGTTCGTCCCCACGCCTCGTCTCCACTATGTTGCGCGCATCGACGTCGTTGAGGCTACCGCGGTTGTCCTAGATGCGCTCGCGAGCCGGCCTTCTCGCGAGGTTCCTCAGTGGGCGAGAGGCCTCGCGCTCCTCCCGGGGGACGCCCGCGGGTTCCTCGTCCTTCTGAACGCGAAGGCGCGAGGCTGAGCTCTCGGCCTGCTGGACCGCGGTGATCTCGATGTAGTCCCGCATCTCGTTGCGAATGCGGCGCCCCTCTGGGGTGGAGGGCTCTGGCATTGCTCGGAGGAGCATTGCCACGGTGGCGACATTCTGGCTCGCGCGCTGGAAGACGGGAGGCCACTCGCCCCCTTCGTCGTTGACGATCCTCTCGTGGACGTCGCGCGCGTGCTGCCGTGCCGCGGGACTTGGGTTGAGCGCCGCCGGCGGTTGCCTTGCTCGGCGCGCCTATCTTCCGGCGTAGCGAAGACGGTCGTGGTCGAGCTTGGCCCCGAGGTCACGGATACGCTTTCGATGGTGTGTCGGGCGCGGCTCGCGGCGTCATTGCCGGATCTTCCGCCCTTGGGTGGGCTGCGGGCGGCGGGGTCCGTTGCTCTTGGCCCGATGGATGGGAAGCACTCGGGTCCACCAAATTCGCGACTACCAGGGCGGGCCTCGGTGGCGTGCCTAGGATCGCGGTCTCGGTCTCCGTCGTCGCTGTCGCGGCCGCCGGCGCCGAGGTCTTCAATCTCCACGTGGAAGCACTCGCGAGTCGGGTCATACATGTCGTCCGGGGAGTTGGAGTCGGGGTAGCCGAAGGCGAAGGCGTGCTCCGGGATGAACCCCCTGGGTTCCATATCCTCGAGGTAGCGCCGGATCGGGTGGATGTAGCACGTGCCGGAGTGGCGTCGCTGCTCCTCCTGCCTGATCAGGTACTCCTCGTAGGCGTGGATGGATCCGTCGGGGATGTCCGCGTCGGGGTGCTCCGTGGAGCGCCGCCGACGGCGTGGACGCCTCCTCCGGGCTCCCATGGCGGTGGAGACCAGCGCGCGCGTGTGGCGCAGCGTTGGCCATACCAAACGCCCTAGCGTGGTGGCGACGGCGGGCGTCCCCCACGGCGGGTGTCGCCCAGCCGCCTTGCGCCGCAAGGTCCTCCTCCTCCATCTGCTGGCGTCATGATGCGTCCGTCGTGCACGGCGGGAGCGAGCGCCATGGCGCCTTCTGTGCCGGGCCGGCGATGCGTGCACCGGGGCCTCGTCGGAAGGTCCCTGTACTCCGGCCAGGAGGAGTTCCATGTCGTACTGGATACCAGTCGACACGAACTCAAGCTCACCGAACCGGATCAGGGTCCCTAGCTCCAGTGGCTGGAGTGGAGGGGAGTTGGGGCTGAGAAGCCGCCCCGAAGTGTCGTCGCATCTACTGGCCATCCGGAGGTTTGGCGGGAAAGGAGGCGAAACACGCACAGCTCCCCTACCTGGCGCACCAACTGTCGGTGCTAGAACTGGTGGTCCTAGCACCAACGAGTGAATTTATGGTGCACGCTCCCAACTTCGGATGGTGTGCAAGATGAACACAAGGGTTTATACTGGTTCGGCCTAGGGAAGGCCCTACGTCCAGTGTGGGATGGAGATCTCGTATTATCTTGCACCGAGGTTCTTGTAGGTAGGGTGTACAAGCAGTGAGAGAGGGACGAGGTCCCAAGTCTCGTGGTGATTGAGGGGTGTGCCAATATCGGGCTCGTGTGTATGCCTGTTGTCTACGGGCCCCTGCCTTCCCCTTTTATAGCCACAAGGGGAAGGTAGAGCCTTACAAGAGGTGGTCGTGCTCGTGGCTGGGTCATGGGCCTCCGTCCTCCCTCATCTGAGGCTCCGGAGTGGGCAGACTGTCCTGGCTCGTGATGAGGCAGTGCGACGTCGCCTCCTTGTCCCTGTTGTCCAGAATGACGGACGTCCCTATTGGAGTTGGCGGAGTGCAATGGAGGGGGCGCCAGAGCCCTGTAGCTTTGACCCGTATGGAGGCTGAGGCTCGGGAGGCCTCGGAGCTTGTCGCCGTACGAGGAGTGGGTGGAACAGCCGTGGACGGTCGCCGTCACAGCGGTCGCCCATCCCGTGCTCAGGGCTCATGGGGTGGACTGTTGGTTGACTGGAATGGGCGTCCGGTCCACTCCTGCACGGGGGGTGACGTCGGTTGACGTGGGTTCTGGCGTGGTGGACGGCGTCCTGGAGTTCCAGCGATGGGACCTGTCAGAGAGGTTAGGTAGAACAGTGCCTCACAGTGGCGGGCGTGGCCTTCACTGTGGAGGTTTCGTAAGCGTGATCACCGGCGTGGGCCGTGATGGGGCGATGCCCATCCCCTGTCAGAGCAGGGTGTGCTCCTGACACAGGCTGTGGATAAGCGGTGGTGGTTGTGCCTCGAGTCGTTGGTACGGCTTTGACTCCGAGCGGCGCGTCCAGCCCGAGGCCCGATCGCCGGGGGCTCGGTCGGGGCGAAGTTGGAGGCTCGCCCCAGGCCCCGGCGTCGGGGGCTCGGGCGGGACGGAGAGTGGAGGTTCGTTCGAAGCCCCGGTCTTTGGGGGCTCGGGCGAGACGGAGAATTGGCGCCGTCCGAGCCCCTTAGCGTGGTAGGCTCGGATGGGCCATAGGCCGTGCTCTCGCTCCAGCGTTCTGGCTTAGATAGTGTAGTGGAAGGCCTATTGGGCCAAGTTTTGTGTTTGTTGGGCTTTCCTTAAGGGGCCCTTATTTTGGCCCCCGACAATACTTAATATTGATTAACTTATTTCATTATTTGCATAAATATTTTAAATAATACGGATAGTCAAACATGAAGTCCAAAAATCAAAAACGATATTCTCTATGGGACAGAGGGAGTACCTCACTTCTAGGGGCTCCCCCCCTTCCCAACACACACACATCTAGAACATCAATGGAATGTGGGGAGGGTGAGGGAGAAGACCAGGTGAAGAAAGGAAGAAAAATAAAGAGATAAAGGAAGAAGAAGTGATCAGCCCCCTTCAATCCTATTTTACATTCGGCACTGCTCTCTTCAACACCTTAAGCTTTTGGACTGAAAGGATGCATACATAATATTGCAGGTACGGTACATACCCGTTCGAGCGCTGGGGTAGCTGTAACGACACTGTGGCCCTCTGCTTCTGTTTTCACAAGGCGACCGAGGATATCCGATATGGTTGGTCTCTTATCTAGTTTAAACACTGTGCAGCTCTCTGATATCTCCATGCACGCTTCTATTTGCTGGTGGTAGTGCATTACCATTGGCGTCTGCCACATCTCTAATGATTCCTGTTCCAGCCTAATTGTCCAGCTTTTCAGTACCTGGCTAGCAACATATGTCAAAACAATACAAATGGCTAGTAGCATATGTCAAAACAATACAAATGGCTAGCAACGTATGTAAAGTGGGTGGTTAATTAGTATTCCTTATGTTCCAAATTATAAGACGTTTTGACCATTTTATATGCATGAATTTTTACGTAGTGTATATGCAATGCAAAAATTATGTGTATCCAAAAAATCAAAACAAATTGTAATTTGGACTAGTGGGATTCATGAATATACATCATCAGTCGTAGCTTCCAGGTTACGTCCCTTCACGATCTCTCTGATAATCACACCCAAGCTGTATATGTCTGCCTTGACTGTGATCACTCCCTTGTCCAAGTATTCTGGTGCTACATATCCCCTGCATGCATGAGCACCGACAAAATCATGACCGGGCCCAAAACAAAGCTGACACCACAGGGGAAAAACATATGAATAGATAGTATCACTGATTAACTATGAATCCATAGGCGTTGTTTGGTTCCCAGGAATTGAGAGGAATCAGAAAGTAATCTAACAATGAAATGAAAAGCAATTTCTAAACATTGGTTTCTATTCATGAAATCCAAACATGCATGACCTATGGGAAAATATATGGTTGGCTCACCGTGTTCCAAGTTTTTCTTGAGTGATTGTGCGGCTTTTTCATCATCCAAGAGCCTGGATAAACCAAAATCCGCAATTTTTGGTACCATGTCATCATCAAGTAATATATTATCTGGTTTCAGATCTAGATGAATTATGTTCCTCTGATGCAGGTATTGCAAACCAAGACAAATTCCCTTTATTATTTTGTAACAAACTTGCCATTGAAGCCCACAAGGTTCGACTGTACACATGAACACATCATTATCACACAATTACATCAACACCGTAAAAGAAATGAAAAACCCAAAAAATAGTACAAATGAAATGTTTTCTATTGAAACTTCATAATAATGTACCATAATTATCTAACATCCACAGCCGTGTTATTTTATCATAACATGTAAATTACAATTCCAGTATAAGTCCATATCAACTCTATATATAGATGATGGTAGCCATATATGTTGTTGATTGGTACCATATATCTTTGTCAGCTACTTCGATTAGATAACTCTGTTTCTTTCTAGAGATAAGGAGTATGGTTTTATTTACTAGACACTGCATTGGATGATTTTACACGCAATACGTGACATCATCTGAATACCAAAGGAAGGCAAACGACAATTATGCATTGTTTTTGCTCATTGTACAAAATAAAATGACTTCAATGCTAAAATGACTTCAATGCAGTGATATAAATCTCTAATCTTCATACATGCTAATTCTTTTTTTAGATGCATTATTGCTAGGATTCCCAAAACAATTTAGGACGAATATAAAAAAATATTATTTAATAAATTTCTTAACGACTTGTCAAGAAGCAGAATATTGCGTCATTAAATAGTGTTCCAGCATTTATTGTATTATATAGTAATTCTTTTAATGTTAGCTAGATTATTGACTTCAAAAGGTAATTTATTTGAAATGTCCTGCGAATAGAACCTTGTTGTTGCGGTGTGCTATAATAGTTTTTCTAATTTTATTTGTACAATTTTTATGGAACAATAGAGTTTGAATATTCCCTACTTATATACTAACTCTGTTCCAAATTATATTATAGTTCATTTGATTTTTTTATTCTCAACTTCGACCACTTGTTTTATTCCAAAAATTATATAAAATATCATCATTTTTTTTTGTTGTGGGTTGCTTTATTAATAGTTCTTAAAAAATGACTTAAATTTGACTATGTTTGCATAATTTTTTAAATAATTTTAAATAAGACGAGCAGTCATACTTAGGGTCAAAAAAAGTCAAACGAACTATATTTTTTGAATGAGGGAGTACCAATATACTTACTGTTTCTATATAGCTCAAGGATATAATACATGTATACTTGACATTTATGACAAAAATTTATGACAAAATTTAGTCAGTCCTGTGAAAGTTTGGCTTGTTCCAAAATGTTTCAAAATATCTAGCTAGTCTCAGACAGCATTCAAGTCATATATGGTGGTGTCATATGTGTATATTTTTTGGCCTTGGAAAATACATCTGGAATGTTGTAATCTTATTTAATAATAAATTTTATTTTTCTAGTAGAAAGTAACGCCTAGATGTGGACACATAACAAAAGGAGCATGCTTAATCAAAAGCGCCAAGCAACATTATTGCTCCACAATCATACCAGTAACATGGTTGCGAAGGCTTCCATTACGCAAATACTCGAAGCAAAGCAACTTTTCTCGTGTTTCAACAAAATATTTGTCACCCCTTGCGGCACCACCTCCACACGTGTTTCAGCACAGTATCCAACAAACCAGACTATGTTGTAGTGCCTAATCCTCATCAGACAATCAACCTCGCGTTCAAACGGTTTGTTTTCGATTGCATGATATGAGTACAACTTCTTCACTGCAACAAATCCATCTCCAAGCACTCCCTGTGTTTTCAACAACTCTCCTTATTATCCTTTAATAGTTCCACGGGCATCAAAATAGAAACCCTATAAATTCTGAAGATGAATTGGTCATATATTTTGATGTTTGACATGTGAAACTAAATCATAACAAAATGGATTTAAAAGAAACTAGAGCTGAATTAGCATTGCAAGTAATTGAGCACAGTTGCCCAAAATCTAACTTAAAAAAAGGCCAGTAGGGATGTATAGTAACTCTTGTTATAAATACATTTTGGACAAGATCTGGTCAAAATTGTAAAATTCATACCATCCATAACTCTCAAAACATGTAGTTTCGCAACAAAAAAGTCATGACACAGGTAGGTTTGTCTTTAAAAAGAATTTATTTGAAGATGATGTAAGTTACATGGATTTTAAGCGTATATTCTAATAGAAGTGGTGGGAGAACTTGTCTAGACAAGGTAGAAAGTTAGAATGCCAAGTATTTTTAAATGGTATGAAGCAGATAGTGAAATCAGGCCCTACAAGAATCAACTAAAAAGGCTGCTTATCCTACAGGTTACAAGTACCATATTTACCTATACCTAAGAACGAAATAATAAACTCTTGAATAAACACAATTAGTAGATTCTTGGGTTCCTTATTGAAATTAGTTACATGGACAGCCTCATATATAAACTAGATATGAAAAGTTTTGCAATGTTTCAGCATTTAACATCAATAAATATACATAGTGATAGATGTTTTACATACCCTATAAACAGTCCCGTATGCACCACTTCCAATAATCAGCTCGTCCGAAAAGTTTTTGTGATGGTTTCCAATAGTGATAGCTTAAGGCTCATTGGTTTTGCTATGCAATTATCCGATAGCAATTCTTGTAGAATATTGGGCTCATTAGCTTCAGTAGCCATTTCTTATCTCTGGTACCATTCAACAACGAGATCATAGATTTACGTTTCTTTTATTAGACTAAAAGAATACAATGAAAGATTACGTTGTCACTACAATTGTCACATAAAAGGACAAATATATCAAAGCCAATGAATTTTATCAACTCAAGAGAAATAAAAAAAAAATGACCAAAATTAAATTATTCTCTTGACAATTTTTTCTTCTTCCTGAAACAATTCTGTTGATCAAATTTGTAAAATATTTATATGTTAGATAGATCAACAGAACATTCATCAAGTAAAGGTGCGACAAAAATTAATATGGAACAAACTAGGAACACATATAACTGCATCACAAAAAAATTCAATGTAAACCTCTAAAATAAATTCTAAAACACTAGGAAGATTAGTGTGTGCTAATTAGTGCAATCAGTGACGCTGAGCTCTTATTTGAGGTGAAATTCATAGTTGTAATAGTTATGGACTGGCCCCTCTTCAAAAGAAAGCCGAAAGTACTTCTATTTATTTAGGAATAATGTATTGAGGAGACACCGACACACACCAGAGAGAGAGAGAGAGAGAGAGAGAGAGAGAGAGAGAGAGAAGCCATCACTCATCAGTCGCTATGCTCTGTTAATCAACTCGCTGCTTGGTTGCGTGAGAGCAGAGGAGGATAGCAAAAAAGAGGAGACAGTGTGGAGGGCACCTGATATCGATGAAGGTAATCAAAATGGACTGGGTGCGGTGTCTATTTTTCTTGTAGCGTCCTCGGTCTGAAAATGTTCATCCCTTTCCTGTTGGGAACAAATAAGGTCACTCAGTTCAGCCTGGAGAGGCCTCGTTGATAATGATGCTTGCCGCCTGCAAGAATGATGCAGCGCTCTGGAGCTACCGTATACACCAAGAGGATTTGTGACGTCTGGTGTGCTATTTTACCGGGGCAAAGTAATGCAAATATATCGAAGTCAGTAAAGCGCTGTAATCTTTGAACCATCAGGCCTTTACAGAGCCAAGTGAATACAAGTATTCAGGTGGGGTGCCTCTCCCCAGCAGTTCATCGTAAAATAATGATATCAGAGGAAAACCTTGCCAAGGTTTGGGCAGCCCCACGTCCGGTATTGTAGTTTGGCTAGACAAAAGAGGCAGAGATCATAGTTTCTTCAATTGTTCTAGCAAGGGGCAGGAGATCATAAAAGTGGCAAAGATCATAGTAACACTGAAACCAAAGATTGAGATAAATAGCAAGCCATGAAGAACACACAATGTAGAAATCAGAAAAGAATTAAAATCAGGAAAAGTTCTTTTCTTTCTCATAAAAATATATATGTCAAGTCCATATGGGGAAAGAAGAGGTGTCTTATTTATGTTCTGTCTACTCATTGCTGAGAAACATAAGCAAGGCCACTAGAACAAACAAAGAAATTAAATTAACTGAGCCATATGACAACTGGAGCCAGAATACTCACAGAAGATCAGGCCATATATGCGAGCTAGAGGGATGTGATTACAACACATAAGTAAAATAGCTAGACCAACAGAAACAAAATCGCCAAAAAATACCTGCAGACCAATTAATGAAAGAAGCTAGCTAGGTCGCTAAACTTCTTTCGTAATGTATAGGAAAATTAGTTGTAATAATAATATGCAAGGGCTGCACTTGGATCGACTAACCTGAAGATGGATGAGTAAGGAAAAGAGAAGGGGATGGATCGAGTCTACTGTATGATGAGATAAGTCAGAGAGAGGCTGAGGTTGCATTGGGTTGGCCGGGCAATAAAAGGTGCTCCCATCATATACGCACAACACTGGGACCAAAATGACTTACGTAATTATCATTTATTTTGAGGAAGAATCAAACATTCTCAATTCTACGGATGCATCGCGCACGTTAGTTCAGACATGTTGTTGTCAGATGTAAATAGTCTGTCGGCGACACATGCATGCTTCTAACCTTGGCAAGCACAACATCACAGCAACTGCCCTGTGCATCTTGCCGATGGGACACTGGTGGACATTACCTACATGGGTGTCACTGTTGTTAGTCTTCCGTGATATGACTCGGCACATTGGCATCAACCGAGAAATTGCTCCGTACCCAACTTGCTCAAATTATTAGGAGGGGTAAATTTTTTTCCCCTGCCAATCGTTAAGTTCTACCACCGTTAACATGGAATGCACGGGATGGATGCCTCTAATAGTACGATGGCACAAAAGATTTTTTGCCGAGTCAAAATCTGTTTCAAGAACAGTTCTTAATATTCCATCAATTACCGAAATGAGATAATTACGATGACAGTTTTAAAACAGCTTCTAAAAATAGATTTCTAGCTAGGGGTCTTATTAAGTCATGCCATGCACCTCTGGAATTGGATATTCAACTTCCTCCAAAATTAGATTTCCAAAACCACAGATAAATATTAAACTGTGCCAAAAAATGGTAAAAATTGTTGTGTCCAAGCTGTGCCACCACACGGTCAACAAGCTCAAGTCTCGCATTTTTTCCACAATAATTCTGTCCAGCCCATACCATTGGCTGCACCTTCGCTCGTCGATGCTATTGACAAGCATCGGATAGAATATGTTGAAAGGGCAAGTAGGATGTGACCGAAGGAACCTGACAGGACAATTACAATAAAATTTATAGGCAAGACTAGGCCTTGTTTAGATATTCCATTTGTCTTATGGAGTTTATCACTTAAAAAGCGTTTTTATGAGAGGGGTATAGTTTTTTAATGGCAAAATCTATGTGATGGAGAAAGTTTTTTTTTAGATAATGGATACTTTGTACCCGGCTTCATGTACCAAAAGGTAGAATTAGGTCAATTATTACAATGTTCTTAGAAAGTCCAGCACACAAAAGCATACAACCAGATCGAAAGATAATGAAACAGAGAATAAAATCTTAACTAAATATGACCAATAAACCTAGTTGATAATCATCTATTAGAACTAAAAAATTGAAGAGCTGACGTCTCTAGAAACTGGGCAACATGCAATAGCTGCCCCTGTAGACCCTCACGCCACTGCAGTCTTGCCCATTGCTGAAGCCAGTGGGTTTCTCTGAATAGTACCTGTAAAAAAGTTTTCGGTCTGCATTTGTTAAAAACCACATTGTTTCTTGTTATCCATATTGTCCAACATAGAACAGATGTTGCTATTAATAATAATATATTATGATTTTACCACCCCTATTAGACCAATTATTAAATAAATCCTCTACGTTGTAAGGAGGGGCTAAGCCAAATATCAAATGTACGGCGCGCCATAAAAACTTGGCATAACAACAATTAAAAAAGAGATGATAGATGCCTTCCGGAGAATGACAAAAGCTACAGCTTAACTCACCATTCCAGTTTTGTCTAGATAGATTATATTTGGTTAAAATAACACCTCTTTTTAAATACCATAAAAAATCTTTATTCTTAAAGGTATTTTAATTTACCAAATATCTTGTGACACCTTGACCCATTATTAATTAACGCAACATGCATCAATTTAACCGAGAAATCTCCCGATGAATGTAAAGCCCATAAAAAAGTGTCTCGTTCCCCTAGTAAGTTCATGTCATGTAAGGATGCAACAATATCCTATTCTAGTCCCGTAAGTTTCTTCCCACCAAATTACGACAAAAAGAAATATTCCGTGGGACTGAAGCTAGCACAGTAGCTACCGAATCCTGCTTTCTACGTACTATGTTAAACAATGAGGGAAATTTATCTTTGAGCGGTTGCTTACCCACCCAAGTATCCACCCAAAACTGGGTTGTGACCCATCCCTCACTCGGAATGAGCCGAAGCTCATAAAAACATCTTTTACATTCATCAGACCTTTCCAAAAATGAGAATCTGTGAGCTCCTTAGAGCACCCACCTATAGTTTTGTCTTTTATATATTTATTTCTCAAGAGTTTTTGCCACATACCATCTTCATTTATTAGCTTGAAAAGCCATTTACTTAACAAACACTTGTTTTGTAATTCTAGATTAAGAATATCTAGGCCCCCTTGATTTTTCAGTTGGCATAAAATTTTCCACTTAGCCAATCTGTACTTACGTTTGTGATGATCACTCTGCCAGTAGAATCTCGATCTAAAGCAGTCTATTATTTCTAATACCCCTTTGGGAATTTTAAAAAAAAGACAGCATAAACATCAGTAGATTAGAGAGCACCGAGTTTATTAAGACCAGCTAAGTTTTTTCTACCGACATCATTTTTCCTTTGCAACCACTAAGTTTTTTCTCAATTCTATTTTCAATATTTTTCCAATCTTTATTACTCAACTTCCTAGTATGCATGGGTAAACCAAGATATCAGAACAGGAACTGTCCGATCTTATACCCGAACAACTGCAAATAAAACACTTCATGATCAATTGCGCTACCAAAGCAAAAAATCTCACTCTTATGAAAATTAATTTTGAGCCCCGAGAGTTGCTCAAAAAGTACTCAAGATCAATTTCATGTTAATTGCTTTGTCTACATCATGGCTTATAAAGATCACTGTGTCATCCACGTACTGAAGTATAGACAGGCCATCGTGGATGAGATTAGAAATAACTCCCTCAACCTGGCCTGCTTCTTTAGCTCTAGCAATGAGTATGACCAACATGTCTACCACTATATTAAATAGTATTGGTGACATGGGTCCCCTTGCCTTAAACCCTTCTTTATTTGGAAGTAGGGACCAAGTTGGTCGTTCACCTTAATACTCACATTTCCTCCCTGCGTGAATTGCTGCACCTAAGAACACTACTTTTGGGAGAAGCCTTTCATTCTAAGTGTTTGTTATAGAAACTCCCAATTCACTTTATCATATGCTTTTTCAAAAACTATTTTAAAAATTATGCCATCTTTATTTTTGGAGTGAAGCTCATTAAAAGGCTGTTTGTGTTGGTCTTATTACCTTATGGGCAACCATAGTGAGTCTATTGGTTGCCACTTTAGTAAAGATTTTGAAAGAGACATTCAACAAACATATTGGTTTATATTATTGAATGGCTTTCACATCTTGATTCTTTGGTAATAAGATTATCGTTCCAAAATTAAGGCTATTCAATGGCAAGGTTCCCTCGCGAAATTCCACAAACAAAGCCATCAAATCCTCTTTTATAAGATCCCAGAATACTTGATAAAACTCTGGTGGAAATCCATCTGGGCCTGGTGCTTTATTATGCTCCATTTGGAATACCGTAGCCCTGACTTCTGCTTCCGAGAAAGTATCTGTCAAATGCTCATTCTCTGGATTAGATACTTGTGAAATGTCATGAATAATGTTCAAATTCCAAGTTTTTTCGCTCTTTCTTCATCATATCAATTTTTAACCGTATGCATGGAGCACTAAATGTAAATAAAAAAATTACACAGTTTTTTTTTGTAACTCATGAGACGATTCTTTTGAGCCTAGTTAATCCACGATTGACAATATTTACTAAATACAAATGAAAGTGCTACAGGGCTTTTCAACCTCACTTTTCACAATCTAAATAAGGCCTAAAGGAAAATTACAGCAGACATGACTTCAAGAAAAGGATGTAACTTAGCGAGGGGAGGCAAATGCTAACATTAGAGCATCATCTCCAGCAGTAAGAGAAAATTTCAACCCAAAACTAGTTATTGGGGATAAATCTTCTTTGAGGGTTTTTTCTTGAAACAAACACATGTTGAATCTCTTTATTCCAACATGTCATGTATGAAACTAGGAAGGGATCAAGCCGGATAGATATAAGGTTGATCCGTGTCCCAAAATAATTTATAAGAGCAATATCATGAGACCACACCTATTACATGATTTAAAAATATGTAAAACTTCCACTGTGAAATGGCTCCACTATGTGGGGGTCTATTTTTCATTGTATATACTAGCAAAAATGCATGTGCGTTGTAACGGAAAAAAACTATAATATATTTATGTAAAATAAATATTTCTCACATTCATAATAAAAAATAGCACAACTCTATAAAATAAATATTAACCAATGAAGTCACTTGACCTAGCAGCCCTTGCCCATGATATGGTTAGACACGTCAAGCAACGGTCCAACTTATAGAATTAGACTAAATGATATTTTTTAATTTCGGTCAATTATTTATATATCATAAACAAATTTATGTAGCAAAATATCTTTGCTTCTAAATGTTCATTGAGTCCCGACCGGCATCGCCGTGTGGCACAACCGATGATGGTGTGGTGGTGTTTGTCGGCTCCCGTACAATGTATATTAGTTCGGTTCTGCCTTTACATGTACATACACTGATACACGTGCTCTACGGATCCAGTGCAGG
This sequence comes from Chrysopogon serrulatus, assembly GCA_015844335.1. Classification (NCBI taxonomy): domain Eukaryota; kingdom Viridiplantae; phylum Streptophyta; class Magnoliopsida; order Poales; family Poaceae; genus Chrysopogon; species Chrysopogon serrulatus. The sequence goes on along the minus strand of JADLZL010004934.1, from coordinate 139,353 downwards.
CACTTACAGGGTGTACATGGAAGGGTTCCTTGTTCTTCCCCACAGCATGATTTACCAATTGTTGAATCTATAACAATATTAAATAAGTAGAAAAGTCGTGACAAATTTGAACTTGAATTCATAATGAAGAATAAAAAAAAGACTCTTGGACAAAAACGAACAACTCAATATGACATATCTAAGTACGTGGAAATCGAGTCAATCCTACTAAATAACAGTTTTAAAAATCAGAATAAACATTTTGATTCTACTCAGGTACGGAACAGATGAAGCTTTTGCAGCGTAAGATAAAAAACAAAAATAGAAAATAAGCACGTATTATGAGTTTAGTTTATATACATGACCCAATACATTTTGGAATTGAATTCTATATTGCGCTAGAGAAAAGCTAAACGAAACCGAATCGATCTCTTAATTGGACGAAAAAAAGAGGCTGAAAGTTTTGCCTCTTTATTGTTAGGTATAGATATAGATTTTTTTGACCCGATTCGTTCTCTCTCCCTCTCTGCTCCAAACAACACATTTATGAACCTCCGCCACGACTCCATTCACCTTTGCGGGCATGCCTCTGCCGCTCCTCTAGACTTCTCCTCGGCCGTTCGTCTTCCCATCTTGCACCTACAGACGATGAGAGTGGAGGGTGAACAAGAAGCTGTGGCAAAGGTGGGTGTCTTCTTCCCTAACCTGGCAATGGCACCCATGGCCATCATCTCATCGTTGTCGTCACATTCCCTGTCCTTGGTGCCGGTAGTTGGAGCTCGAATACAAAAAATCTCATGTATTAGGGGGAAGGTTTCCCTCATGTTTGAGGGGTTGAAGGATGGATTTTAAAAGACTGAGAAAGGAATTTCTCATTAGTGGTTAGATTGGGGATCTGTTAGATCTCTTAAATTTCTCAAAATACAGGTTTTTCTCATTGGGATTGGAATTGGGAGACTAGCGGAGATGCTCTTAGTTGCCTTTCAATCTCTAAACCAAAATGACATAACATAGACCTATCCTAAACTAGTAACTACCTAAGAGCATTTTGAGTAAGTGGTTGTTTCGGTTGATCAACAAGGATGGAGTTTGGCAGAATCTCTTATTCAAGTGCAGCCTCGGCCGGGGGATTCCCATTTCTGGGCTGACCTTCTAAAAGCCGGGACAGACTTTCTAGCTTGTGGCACTTTTAAGGTGCAGAATAGGGAACAAGTGAGATTTTGGGAGGATGAATGGTTAGGACACAAACCATTTAGAGAAATTTACCCTAACTTATATAGAATTGTGCGGAGGAAAGATACGATGGCAAACGTCGATGGTACCACTTAATGTGTCCTTTAGGCATACATTGAATGAAAATCAGAGAGCTTGGTTTGACTTAGTGTCCAAAGTTGTACAAGTTCATCTCTCTAACCAGAAAGATATATTCCGATAGAACTATGGTAAGAATGGCTTGTTCTTGTTCACAGTCCAATCCATGTATAAAATTTTGATCCAAGAAGGTGTTCTTTCAGAGAAAAGTCATATCTAGAATCTAAAGTTGCCACTAAAAATAAAGATTTTCTTGTGGTATTTAAAAAAGGGTAACACTTACAAAAGATAATTTAGCAAAGAGAAATTGACAAGGTGTGTCAAAAATTGCCGATGTAGTTCAGTTGAAACTATCCAACACTTATTCTTTGACTGCCACTTTGTTAGTTTTATTTGGAATACTGTGCATATCACTTTTGGATTTCAAGTTTTCAACCACTCATCAGCTTTGCTAATTTGTTTGGTTCTTGGCTTCACGGGCTATGTCCTAAAGTAAAATCCAAATTTTACTAGGAGCAGCCACACTTTGTTGAGTGTTATGGTTGAATAGAAACGACATGGTATTTAACAAGACTAATTGTAACACTTTTGCACAGGTAATTGTCAGGACGATATTCTGGATTAGACAATGGTCCATGCTACATAAAGAGAGGAGGACCGATCACTGTTCAAGGCGGGCTGCATAAGTTGGGAGACCATAATTTTGGCAGTTTTTGCGAAGTTTGGTTGGAGTTTTACTAATCATTTCTAGGAGTTTCAAAAAGTTTTCCTGAAACCATTGAGTTTAAGTCACCAAAAAGTATTGGGAGCACAAAATAAGAGCTTCTCCAACAGTTTTCAATAATCACTCCTAAAATGTTCAAAACTTGGTGGCACACGAATTGGGTTGTGGGGCATGTGAACCTGTGTCCCTGTCTTCGTCATGTTGACATTGTCACCACAGCGAAGGATCACATTGCGGTGGCTCGCATGTCATTGACGATGGTGGCAGACATGGCGGTGCATGCGTCCGACGTCAGAGTTGAGCAGCTTGATCTCAGTGAGGATGCTCGCCATCTCGCGTAGTGTGGCACCAAGGTCTTTTGTCTCGATGCCTCCACCCGGAGGCCCCACCTGCGCCCCTCTTGCGACCCCCATCGCGCCTCCCCTGCACGTAAGTGGGGAGGCTGCCTAAACTAGTTCCCTTCAAGTTGAACTTGTGGAATAAAGAAGTCGTAACACACGCGGTGGGAAGGATGGTTAGGCTTTGTGTAGAGAAAGGAGAGGAGGGGGAGGAGGAGCGGCGGCGGTTAGAGAGAGAGCATCGGAGATTATAATAAAGAACTTTCACCAATTAGTTCTTGATTAATCTAATTACAATCTCCTAATATTTATAGTATTAATTGGACTCTAACGGGAAACTTCTTATTGAACATGAACTTCTCCTTTACTATTCTTAATTTCCTAAATAATAATAATAATTAAAAAGTAACTTGCAGCAAAAAGATGGCGGGACGGCAGCGGCTGGCTGGGGCAGCCAGCCATGGGCCCCTAGGGCGCCCCCACGCCCCCCTCCCTAGGGCGGGCTGTGGGGCTCACTACCCTCGGCTGCATCCTTCTCGTGGGCTCCCTTTTTGGTCCATCAACCCCATAATCTATCACCGTTTTTTATTGAACGTGTGACAGAAGTTTTTTTTCTAAAATCTTTGTCCCATGACCATGTTTCAATTTGGTATTTCCTCTTCCTATCTTCCATTTATTTGAGCTTTTATTGGATTTCTGGATTCTGAGTTTTGAGGGCTTCTAGTGGGATGAATACGTGCTAGGTCATTTGAGAAAGGTTTCTACCATACAATTTCTACAGATTCCTCACGAGCAGAAAGATCCACCACTTGGTGGAAATCTTGAGACAACCCTATTTTTGTCAGTGGCGAAGTCAGTTATATAAGGATCTGTTTTCTGCTGAACCCAAATAAAATTTGAATTCCATCAGAGATTCTTTGAATCATTTTTGGCTTTTGGGATAGGTGACTCGGGCTGCATAAGCAGTAAAATCAGCTAAACGTGGCTGTTCAAGTAACCACCTAAGCCGGCTTGAACATTTGGCCACGCCGACTCCTTCCTGTCTCGTTTGAAGGGGATTGAGGCCTAGAATTAATCCAGTTAGTCGATGCTAATATACAAAATAAGCCTATGATTACAGGGGGAATAGTTCCGGGTGATCAGTTCCAGGTGAAATGCCATGTTTCAAACTGGCTAAGCCAGGTTTCTCTGACTTCCCGAAAAACATCCAGTCATTACTTGACTCGTGTGTACCTGACATAGAGTTTTGTTGTTTTGGGGTTGAATTTCGGACACCTCGCGACAGACACGTGCTGTAACCATGTAACTACAAAAGTGCCAAATGTTTTTGTCAACACTGTGTTTCTTTGTATTGGTCTGCCTACCCAAAACCAAAACAAACATGATCTGTTGAAAGTTCCCTAGCCTGACAAATCCCTCATAGCCTTGAGCTGATTTGGCATTACACATGTTGGCTTCAGGCTCAACTTATTCCTAGGCGTTCTAATGTTAATTAACTGGTGTCAACACAACACACCACCTATTCAAATTCCATGCATTCTTTCACAAATCATGCTCACTTTTTTTTTGAAAAAAGAAATAAACTACAATAGCCAGATCTGATGCAATGGCATTGATACAACATTACTGCAAAATTGTGAAATCCTAAGCATCTGAAACTCTAGATCTTCTACGCTCTAAACAAAAATCCTCAATTCTTCTACCAAGCATTCTGAAAAGTCGACAGAAACTGGAAATAGTCACCCGTCCCCCTACACCGCCAAATCGTGCATCATCATCTTGCGCACCATTTATTCCTCTGGATCCTTGCCAGCAACTGAAGAGCTGTCCGTCTTCTTCTCCTCCTCTGAGGCCTCGCTGGCGGCTGTCCAGTACCGCTTGACAGCGAAGAGCACCTTCTCAGGTATGTTGGGGCTGTCCTCATGGTTCGCCATCAGCGTCTTCCACCGCATCACCTTCACCGTCCTCTGCACCTTCATCAGGATCTCGACGTCATCTCGGAAGATCACGGTCCCCTCCGGGCGCAGAATCCGATCCATTTCCAGCAGGATGTCCTCCATCTTACACCTGCTCCGAGTTCAGATATCGTATTGTCAGTCACCGACACATCACAACTTACACCATTGGCTGTGGTATTACATCTAAGCCATCGGAGAAATGGATAAAACTTGAATTCCACAACAGATTTTGATTTCACCTGTCCTTGTACAGAGTAAAGATGCCATTGGCATGTATGAGGTCGTATGTTCTTGGGTAAGTTGAGAATGCCTCACACCTGAAGAGAGAGCAGAGCAAGAAGTTAGTTAACTAAAAAAAACTTTTACATCATACATTCTTGCTTCAGATCATGGAGAAGTAGAGAAATATTCAGTTTCCTGGAAGAAACAAAAAGGTTCACAACAATTTCCAACATGATTCAGGACAGAACTTTGTTCATGGAATGGACGGCAGGTGATCTGAACCTACCAGTCATGGTACATGCCGATGAGTCCCCTCTCATACACCACGACGAGGGTGGAGAGCTCGGCCGCCGTCGGCACAACGTTCATGACCCACGACTTGGGCGAGAAGAGCGCCGCGGCGAACCCACCCACGCCGGCGTTCATGTCCATGATGTTCCGGTACCGCTCGCTGTTCAGCTTATAGTTCACCTTCTTGTATGCCGCGACGTGCCGCTCCCACCGCCGGTTCTCCTCCTCGTACGACTCCACCGTGAAGCCCGGCACGGCCCCGGCCGATATCCGTGGCGGCACGGCCGTTAGCCGCGCCGGGAACGGCTGCAGCTCGCCGGCGCCGGCAGTCGCCGGCGGCGTGATGCAAGTCTCTATGTTCTTGTACCTGAAGAAGAAACGAACCCATCTCCAGATGAATGGTGTCCGTTCGTGGACTGGGAAAAGGTGGGACTTTTTTTTACCAGACGTCGTCGGGGTTGGCGTCGTCGCACGTCCGGACCGGCGGCCTGGCCGGGCACGACGCCGCCGGGTCGAGCTGCTTCCGCCAGATGCCGATCTCGCGGATCTCGGTGACCTTCTCCCAGCAGAGCATGGCGGCGTACTCCTCGATGCGCCGCTGCTCGGCGGCGAGGTCCGCCTCCGTGCGCTCCCAGGCCTTGTAGTTGGCCTTCCAGTTGATCGGCGGGCCGGAGAGCACCCAGTAGCCGCCCGGCCGGAGCACGCGGTCGATCTCCATCATGTACATCCCATCTGCAATCAATGGACGCCGTCAGAGTTCTTTTCTTGTGCATCGATGAGAGGCCATGGCCATCCCGGAGGAGACATCGACGACGCCGGCCGGCGACGTCGGTGGGTGGCTCACCGTTGCCGGCCCAGGGGATGAGGCAGCGGGAGCAGTGCGCCATGTCGAAGGAGCGCGGCGGGAACGGGAGCTTGACGGAGCCGAGGACGCCGATGAAGGCCGGCACGCCGCGCTCCAGCGCGAACTGGACCTGCGCCTCGTGCGAGTCGCGCGGCGCGAACGACATGGCGATTACGCCGCGGCCGTCCAGGTACGCGCCCAGGCTCGCCACCTGCATGCATGCACGGACGTCGAGGCGACCGATCGATCGATCAGGAGATAGCCATGGAAGATGATGTGCTTACGCCGCATCCGGTGTCGAGGACGGTGCGGACGTGGCCGCCGGCGAACGGGACGACGTCGGCGAGCTGGTCGATGTACTTGTCGGCGCCCTGCGGGAACTGGGTGCCGCCGCCGGGGAAGCGGAAGACGCGCCCCTCGTACTGGACCCAGTTCTGGACGGCCTTCTCGACGGTGAGGCTCTTGTAGGGCGCGTTGGCGAAGGGCACGTAGTCGCGGCTCCGGGGCCACGGGAACGGCGTCACGTACCCCGGCGGCGCCGGCACCAGGCACCGCAGCCGCTCGCCGTCGGCGGGGCAGTGCCGCTCCCGGTACACCATGTTCTTGCGGGGAACTTCATGGCGCGGTCCTGGTCGTGGCACGGCGTGTGGTCCGCCAGCGCCGCCGCGCACGGCGCGAACGACGGCGGCGACGCGTCCACGCCGAACGGCAGCGACGTCGACGCGTTGATGCCGGCCGCGCCGCCGTGGTGCGTCTCGAAGCTGAGCCCCGCCGCGGCCACGGCGCCGGCGCCGGCGCCGTTGGGCCCCTCGCCGCAGGCCGTCTGCTGGCTCACCGCGGCGGCGATGCGGTCGCCCTTGCCGTAGCCGCTGCGCTGCCACGCGCCGCCGAGGAGTAGAAGAAGCAGCACAGCGCCATGGCAGCCACCAGGCTCAGCGGGCTCCGCGCCCCTGGGCCGGCCTTGTTCGCCATTGCCGAGTGCCGACCTCGCTTCCGCCGCCCTGTCGATGCGATCAACCGATCTGCTATCGTCAAGAACAGCAATTGGAACACGGATTAAAAACTCGACTTTTATTAGCAAAAATACTGATTAATGTACAAATGTACGAATAGATCAATCGGAGTTGATCGTAATATAATGGAACCTTGATTGTGAGTTGATGCTTTGGATTCGATTAGTTAATCAACAAAGTGATAAAACCGAACGCTGCCGTTGCATCTGATGAAATCTGATCGAAGGAGATTTGGAGGAAGCCAGGGAAGAGGTCCTGGTCGTGGCAGAGTGACCAGAAGGAGAGAGAACCGGATCTTGGAAGCAGCCCACGAGAGCGAAGAGAGGTCCTGAGAAACAGGAGTAGCTTGGGGGAAAAAAGAAACTTTTTTTGGTTTTGGAAATTGGGTGATATATGGATATTCAACTGGGACTGTGCCTATTTCAGAGATTTGAGTAAAATAAAATGTCCAGAACTTCAATTTTCATGATTCATACTAGCAAGGCGGCATGTGCAGATTCGATTTTTTATGCAACTAACCTTGCACACTTCTACATGATGCAACTAAGGAAGGGGCTACAAAGGTTATTTTTATGAATTTTTCATTTGGGGTGAAATAGGGCCTCAAAATGTCACATTGGCTACTAAATCTTGAATTTCAATGTTTTAGTTACTCTAAATGATGTCAAATGGTGACTTCATGTGAACGAGCATCTCCAACAACTCTTTAAAATTGACTTGCCAAATCTTGAGTTTTAGCATGTTGCTAATTTCTTTGGCAAGTGAAAAAAAGACTTGTCTCTAACAACTCCTTAAAACTCACTTGCCAAAACGAAAAATCCCGCTAACGAATAAAGAGGTCCGCTAAGTGAACGAAGAGCCCCGCTAAGAAACGAAGAGCCTTGCTAACTTCTCTCGATAGCAAGTCTTTTCCGCCAAGATATATACGCAGCGGGCCCCCAAATAGTAACTTAGAATAAATAGCAAATTGGTTTGAGGAGTTGTTGGAGAGAGATTTTTATATTTTTACCAAATTAAGAAGAATAGAAACCTCATTTGAGGAGTTGTTGGAGATGCTCTTAGAGTAGAGAATGATTTTAGACAAACTTAGAAAAAAAATCACACGATTTGATACGGAGAAAAACCGGTTGTAAATTTAAGAAATGCATTAATTTTAGAAATCAGATAAGTTCATAAGAAAAGTGACATGAACAAGTCTCATTTATAAATTTAATGCGTTTTTTAAAATTGCAATGGAAGAAAGGTTTTTCTCCCTCATACTACCTCCAAATCTGGTGATTTTTTTTCTAAATCTGTCAAAATCATTCTCTACTTAGTGGTTTACATTATATCACCATTTGATATCATTTTAAATTTTAAAATTTTTCTATTCAAACTTTGAATATTTAAAATGACAAAAACAATTTCAAATCCGCCTCACCCTCTGCTCTTGGTGTCCTGCCCCTTCCTTATGAACAGCAACTGCCCGTGCTCCCCATCTCCTTCCATTGCAGCAGCCCTCTCCCTCTCTCCCATCTCTCATTTTCAGCAACTAAAGAAAGAAGGAGAAAGGAAAAGGAGAGGAGAATAAGGAGAGCAAGATGAGGAAACGGAGGACGTCCAGCCCCTGCTGGAGGACAACGGCAACTTGCTGCTGCTCTTCCCCACGCCCTCACCCTTGCCGGAGATGATGAAGATAGTCCCAAGTTCATCTTCTGCAAACCCTAGCCATGGAGGAGCCCCCACCTCGATCTCCTTCCTCGCTGCACCCCTAACCGAGCTGCCACAGTTGGAGCACCCCAAGACCATGGTGAGAAAGCCCCAAACCATCTCCCTCATTTTCCCCAACCCTAGCAAGCATCCTCATGAGCTTCACCTCTCATCCATGGCTACCACCACCATGGATGGAGTCAAACTCACCACGACACATGCATATCATATCCATCACTTTGAGAAGCTTCCCTACATCACTAGAAGGTTATAGGAACAAACCGCACTCGATTCGGAGTCCGGATGTTTGCAAAAGTGTGCTGAAATCTGCAGATTGTGTACCTCTGTTGGGAGGGATGTTTCATGTTGAAGATGGAATTTTCTAGGAAATGTTATAATACAAATATTGTAGAGTAATTAGTTATCTACGCTGTCCCAAAATTTCATGATTTTATCTCACCAGGCTTGAGAGCTATGATTTTCCAAAGATTGCTACCAGGTTTGGATTGCATGCTGTACAGATCTGAAGTTTTGTGTATTTCGACCATGTTAACTTCAAAACTAGCTATTGTTGAAGTTTTAGTGTTTTTCTTGAGCTTTCCAAATTGTTAAAGAGTATTGCTCTTGCAACTTTTAATCTTCTCCTTAACCCTTGTTTGTTTGTGTGACTTGTGGGTGTTAGAGGAGGTTTATTGCTGCTAGAATCCATCCTAAACCACCTTGGGGTCAGGTCGCCTTCTTGTATGTGTTTGCTTATGCTTGTGTAAATAAAAGTCCAATCACTAGTGACTTGGTTGAAAGATGAACATCAATAGGTGGTCTTTATGTTTAGAGCTATGATAATGTGTTTCCTGTACCTATGGCCAATGTAAATTAACAATCAGTAGAGTAGTAGTAAGCTATGTAGTAACCATATATATGTTATTTTGTTAAAGAAGCAAATAAAGAACCTTACCACACACTTGTTGTTTGGACTGCAGTTTCTGTTGGAATGATGACTTTGTCATGATAACGATGTTTTCTGTGAATCTTGTCTATAGCAAAGTTATAGATAACTTACACATCTAGCTTGTGTTAAATTTTTATGGCTGTAGCCTTTATGGTTTGAGAGTTAAAGCTATGCAAAATAAAGCTTCAGAAATAGCTGCTTTCTGCAATTTCCTGAACATATTTGATAAACTGGTTGGTTCTATTACAAAAATGTGAAATACCTAGCTACTAACATGAATTATCTCTCCCTCTATAGTGCGTTGTTGGATGCACATTGGGGATTGCGGGCTTCTCCGGATAAGAGAACATCAAGGTATGCCATGCTTCTATACTTTTGTGAGGAACCATTTCTTATTAATTGCAGATTTGGTTGTGTTTTTAGTTAGAATTTCGAGATGTGAAGTGCAGATTTGGTAATGCTAGTTGTTTTTTCAGAATTGTCCATACAAATAGCAATCTTTCAAAACCTGCTTTGATTTGCTTTTTCAGTATTTTTTCTTATAAGTATCTAAATATATGTGAAACCAGTTCTATAAAGTAGTACTCGATATCATGTGTGTTTCCAGTAGCACTAGATGAAGTTGATATTTATGTACATTGCTTTTTTTTTCTTTAGCTTCCACCTCGTTTGTTTCCTGCCGTTTCCCATTTGTGCATAGCAGCCACCGCCGACCCCACTCCCTAGCAGTAAGGTAAGCCAACTCCTGTCTCATTATGCTGTTGACTATAATGCAATAAGCAAATTAAAAAATGGTCACTGAATGCGCATTCTTGTTCATTTTCAGGGAGTTGCAGTGTGCTAATTAACTTCATTTTCCTTTCATACATGAAGCCTGTCATAGTTTTATCTTTATATAGCATTGGAAATATTACAGCTGAATTTGGAGAATACTTTTGTCTAAAGGAGTATGTAAGCAACTTGCTTAAGCATGTCACTGCTTTTATGTGGTTCTGTGTGAAATTATTTCTGTCATAAGGGAATTATAAAATAATTTCTGTAATATTTGGACACCAATGAATATATTTGATATATTGTGAGGTGTCATGTATTGGCAATGTAACATCCTGGGTTTTACCAAACGCCAAAAATCCCAACTTTTTAATGCAAACGTGTAAAACATGTAGTTGCTAGGTCGAGGCTAGGTTAAACACGGGAGAATGCTGCTAATGAAACGTCGCATACATATAGATTGATTGTAGGAGTTGCTCCGTTTTTCGAGTCGGTTCCCAGTTGTGTGATTTTTCCGGTGTATGGAGTGCACAAGCCATGGCAAATTCTCTCTCTAGGCCATAACCCGAACAATCGGAAAACCCCACTAATCTTCCATGGAGTCTATCTCAAGTCTTCCACAAGATCTTCTCCAAATCACACTTACTCGTATTCATGATGTCCCTTAAAATCCCTTGCCATAAAATGGGAAAACTTTCTTCCTTTCTTTGGACCCAAAGCCCCCAAAGAGGCCTCCCTTTCTTTCCCTTTTTCCCGCGCGGCCTAGCCAGAACCCCTCCCTCCCCTTTTTTTTTCCATAGCGGGCCCAGCCCACGCGCACAAGCCGAGCAGCCCAGCTTTCCTCCTCCTGATTCAATGCCTCACAGGCCCACACGCCGCCCCACGGGCCCAACTGAAGCACCAAGGCCCAGTTGGCCCACGGCGCGCCCCCCCCTTGAAACCCTAGGCGGGCGCTGCTCCTCCGGCCGGCCGCCGCCCCAGGAAGCCCCGTCGAGCCTCCGCCGGGCCTCCGCCGCGCCGGCCAGTCGCCACGCCCAGTGCGCGCGCGTTCCAGCCGCCCACGCTCCAACGGCGCCACTGCCGACGTCGCCATGGCACGAACCTCCGGCGCCCACTGCTCGCCGCCAGGGCGCCGCGGCGACACCTACTACCTCCCACCCGGCGCTGCGCCGCGCCGTCCTCAAATCACGCCGTCGTCATCGATTCGACGTCGCGCCGCGCCACGGCCCCGGCGCCATCCGCCTCTCCCTGCCGAGCCGCGAGCCACAGCAACAGCAGCCCCACCGGCCTCCTCTTCTTGCTCCTGGACTGGACAGAACGTCGTGCTCCACTACTGGAAGGGCTGCTGCCACTCCACGGCACCAAATCACCTTGCTGGAGCTCTCCTTTACCGCTGGTGAGCCTTCCCCAAAGTCCAAGCTTGCACCTTTTGCGCCGCAGGGAGCGCCTGGTCTGACTCCGGCCTTCGTGCCGTGGTTCTATACCCTGTAGGTGTGCCGCCGGCAGCAGCAGTTAGTGCCCAGCCAACCCTGGCCACGTCCAGCCACTCCCGGCCAGTGGTAGCCAGCCGTGGCCAGCCACAGCCAGCTGCTGCTGGCCAGCAGCAGGCCAGAGCGGGCCACAGCGAGCCGGAGCTGACCGTAGGTGGCTGTAGCGGGCCGCAGCTAGCCGTGGACCTCCTGCCACCTCCGGCGACACTCCGTTGAAGCCTTGCAGACCTTGCCTTCTTCCCTGCCAAGGTCTAACCATTGAACTCCGCCGACGCCATCCTCGACGTCGGCAAAGCTCCTACTTTTCCATTCTTTTTCACAATGTCGCACCTTATCTATATCATGTCTAAACATGCCTGTACCGTGCCGTCGCGCCGGTCTATACCGTTATGCTATGGAAATGTGCCACTCCATGTGGATGTTGTTTAGTGTTAGGTTCGTGTGTTGTGCGGAGTTTGTCTGAGGACCGAGCCTTTGAGCCGGCTGAGAGAGCGACGTGTCCGAACGTGCGATCCCGCAATGGTCGTAATGCCGAACAAGATCCCTCCCTCTCTTCGTATCTTAGTTAGCTTCGTCGCGTGGTGATCGTTAGACCCTATTCGACCCTAGGACGTAGTCATCATGGACTCGACACGATACGGATGTTACCCGTATACGGTGAGCCCTGTGATGACCTAGTCTAGTGGGAGCCGAAATAGGAGACGACTTTTGTGGGACGACAAAAGCCAACTCGTTAGGTGAAGCTCGTGGCCGCGAGTTGCCGCGCTATGACCATCGAGCCCTACCTCTTTTTCCTTTCCTTTCTTTTGCTTCTTCCTATCTAGCTCGTATGCTTGTGCCACATAGACCATAGTGATCCCTCAAGTTCGCGCGGTGACAATCACATCGCTAAGAGCCCAAGGAATCACATTGTGCCATTTTAGTTGCTCGGAGGTCGAGGTGCCCTACGAGTTGGCATGGATCACGAAGCGTGCGAGACACTTCTCTTCTCTCTCGACCACCGTCCGTGCCATGACGGGTAGGTCGAGAGAGAGTACGGAACCATCCTCTTCTATTACTTCTTCGATTCTCGCTAATCCAGTAAGGCGTGGATCGAGTCCTTCTGTTTCTGCTCCTTCGATCAGTGACCTTTACCATGTCATGTAGATCGAGGTGCCGTGGGACCCAAGTCCCTTCTTTGATTTTTGCTCTTAACGGTGTTCTTTTATTGCTCTTGCTATTTTGATTCCATTCCTCTGGTTCCTGTCGATTGCAACGGCGAGTGGATCAAAGGAAGGTGAATCCCGCCTTTTCTCTTTCGGATCCTTCATGCTTAACCTCCTTGTATGCATGTACCTATTCGACCGAAGCATCCCTTGGGTTCTCGCGGTAACAACCGCACTGCTAAGAACTCTAGGGGTAACTTAGTGCATTTAGTGCACCTTGGTCGGGGTACCCTACAAGTGGACTAGGCACTCATGTTCTCTTTTGTGTCACTCCTTTTCGATGCCTCGCCTTTTGCCGTGACGTGAGCACTGAAAGAGGTAGACCACCGCTCCCTCTCTTTTCTACCTTCTACCCTCCCCCTCTAGCCCGTTCTATTCGATCCCGTCTTAGCCATGACGATTGGATCAAAGACCGGACTATCTCTTCTAGTTGGCAAAGCTATGGTCTATGTCATGTTCCCGGACCCGTGTGAGTCGACCCGATCGACCGTTGGAAACCATCCTCATCGAGGATGTGACCGAGGCCACGACATCATGCCTAGCTAATTCTCCTTTCTTTCCCTGTTGTGCTACTCTCTTCTCGGCTCTCGACGTTGTTGTGTCGTGCGGGTCACGAGGACATATAGCCGTTCCTCTGTTGTTCGTGTTCCAATCTCTTTTGCTACCGTCGGCTACCATGACGGGTAAGCTAAAGAGCCTTAGAACCAAGCCACAATTCCTCTGTTTTGTATTAATCGTTCTTACTTGAATCTTATGTAGTAGTTGTGACTTGCAGGTTAAAGGCCACAAGGGCAAAACCCTGCTATTCCTATATTCCCTTCTTCTCTCCTGCCTATGATCCTCTGGTCCCCGCCAATTTTCATGACGTCTTGGATCGGAAGCTCGCAACTGTGGTGTTTGGTTAAGCTAAGTTAGGATCAAGGCCTCTTCCTTTGAAGCCGTACAGGTCAACACGAGCGACCTAGGAAGTACTGGCTATACCATGGTCGTGATCCGGGCTTATGCTTAGCAGACAACCACCTCTATTTATTCGAGCCCGAGGATCGGATACTCTTCGTGAGGGTTAAGTCTTTCGGTGTTTATTTGGAGTTATCTAGTTCCTTTTGTATCTTATCGCCTTTGGGGAGTATTGGATTTTTGGTTAAGGATTGATTGCTCCTTGCCTTGTTTGTCGTTTTACCGAGGTAGTTGCATCACGGTGATGATGGGTAGACCGGAGATCTGCTGGAGGAAGATGACAAGAAGGACAACCAGATGCAGATGACTATGGATTGCTACAAATAGGTGCCACGTCCCACCCAACCTCGTAGAATCCTATTAGACATGCAATATGACGCTGCTAGCGCTTTACTTTATGCAAATGAACTATGATATGATGCATGGTAGATTACTTGATAAGCCATTACCTTGATGCAACCTTTCTCCTGCACACCCGCTGCTAGGATAGATGCTCGCCTACTTCATGATACTCGCTACACACTTACTCTTTACTCATACATGTTTGTGTGTGGCTAAGGCACATGGTGCCGTAAACTGGATAACTGGGGATAACATGGGAGAGATCTTGGCGTGTGTCTTGGGTGTGTGGTGAGGGTTGTGTCGGCTGGACAGGATCTACGACGAGTCAGGGGACGAGTCTTGCCGGGGAGTGTGATCTGGGCACTCCCTATGAGAGAGTACCTATGGCGGGTACATGTGATGTGAGAAGGTTCCGGGGAGGAGTGTCTTTGTGGGACGAATCCTCAGAACAGGAGGTGCCGTCGAGGCACGGGGCATAAGGCCCCAAGGTGAAGATGTCCTGTCTAGTCACCCCTAAGGACTGGTATGTCTTGAGAACCGGTTCATAGGACCCCTTCGTACACACCCACTCGCCCCGATGGGCGGAAACGACTTCACGGCTAGCTGGCCCCCTGCCATTACTAGTAGGTTGATAGGTGATAGTGTAGGGAGGTACGGGTGCTGAGACCCACACCCTCCTGAAACAACGTGGAACCCTTAGGGATCTGGTATCACGTCTCACAGTCTCAGCGTGTCGGTGGATCTCCGGGGTGCCCCAGAGCTGAGTGGTAGGGTGGCATTGGGCCAGTTAGGCGGCAGCTTGGTATCAGCCTAGACGAGGCATCGTCGATGATGGTGATCTTGTGGTTCCAGGTGTACACACTCTGTAGAGTTGATTGATCTATACGTATAGCCGGGTCCACGGTCATGGACATTCCTATGTTTCCACCCCCTCATGATTAGTGAGTGGAGTCCCTTCTTCTTCTCTCCCCCTGGGTGTGGTTGGATTCCGGCTTAGGCCGTTGAGGCAAGGAGGAGCGGGAGTCTTCCTTGCCGACTAGAGAGTGAGAGTGTGGTGAGATGTGTGGATGTGGTTGTGGATGTGGATGTGGATGGGTTGGATGGATGTGTGGATGAGACGGGTTAAAACTTGATGAACTATATTACTTTTATATTATGAACTGGCATAGGAAAACTATAGCCAAATATAGGTCTTTTTCTCTCTACCTTTGCATTCCACTTACCACATAGCAGAGCAAAGCATAGGGTGGGAGCCAGTGGCCAGTACAAATCGTACTAATTGAGTTGAGCAGGTTGGTTACCCGAGGAGGATTACGACGATAATGGAGCTGAAAGGGTTAGGCGGTCTCGTTCCTACACTCAAGTTTGGTTAAGGAGATCAAGTCTACGCCCGCTGATACTCTACCCCAACTCTGATGATCTTTTGTGAAGGAGGAGCCTTCACCCGCCGTGGGCACAACGGCCACTCGTGTTGACCTTGCGTGTTTATCGCTAGGACACGATGTACCTAGGCAAGTTACAAGTGTTGTAATACTCTGTAAATTGTACCTTTCACGATGTATGAACTGCGGTATCAACTGCATTCGATGTAATCTGTGGATTTCCCTTCGAGAAAATCACGGGTCGTTTCAGTTGGTATCAGAGCCATACTTGACTGTAGGACGAGATCTTAGAACCTAAACACTAGTGTAGAAGCCAAAAATCCTGTTTGTTATAGGTGCTAGAAGTGAAAACAGTTGCACCCCATCTGCCTTGAGTTTTGTTGCTGTCGAACCACCCCAATATGAGAAGATAGCACTTAGGAATCACTCCCCCATTTCTGTCCACGCTAGATCGGTAGATGTGTGAGACTTTAATGGCATAGGAGTCGCCTCAAGTCAACACTATGCATATAGGAGTTGTAATGCTGCCTGATTGCCTGGATCTTGTGTTATTATGCTTGATATGCTTTCTAATTGTCATTATTGTGTAGAAACCATAGTTTATTTTGTATATGTGACTCAGGAAGCCCTGGGTAACCTAGCCCTCTAAAACCTAAGCCTAACCTACAGCTGGAAAAAGAAAGTCAATGCATCAAATTTTTGTCAACCTCTCTTCAAAATGGTTCTCTAGTCTTTCAAACCAAACTTCTCTTCCAAACTGCCCCCTTTATCTTCCAAAGCTCGTATTAAAAAAAGGAGAGACTGATTTTATTTCAAAAAAAATTCAAAAGGTTTTAGAAAGATTTTCCTTTTCAAAAGAAAGTGGTTTAAACTTCTGCTTCAAAACCTGAATTGATATCGAGAATTGTCTTTAAACTTTGGGAAACTCGTTCTTTTTCAAAAACGTGCCCTAGAATCACTTTCAAGAGCAAGACCTTGTTTTCCAATCAACAAAATGATTTCAAAATCAAAGATCTTTTGACTCGATTTTGTTTTGAAAAGTTTTGATTTTACCTTGTGAGCCAAACTTCCCTTTTCGAAAGCAACCATCCCTCGATTTCATATGTGTTTTACAACAGAGTTTAGAAAACAACATTTCTTCAAAAGGTTTTTGTTGCCAATGTTCAAAAGGTTACTTTTACACATCAAAAATGCGCCTTTTCGAATCTGATTTCACTAACCGCTCAAAAAAATCAAGATTCTTAGCGAAAAGCTTTGCCTTTTGATTTGAAAACTAATTTTGAAACCAATTTCAAAATTGTTTTGTTTTAAAACGAAAAGGAAGCAATGATTTGTTTTGCAAATGAATAAAGCTTTCGAAATCTTTGGCTAGAAATCCTTTTTTAGAAAGAGTTTTTACCAAAACAAGATTTTTCAAATGATTTGATTTTCCAAACTCTTTGGCTTCAACTGGTTTGGGAAAAAAGAGCTTTTGCTTTTAAAATTGGATTTCAAAAGTGTTTCACACAACTCTCTACCTTGTTCAGGTGGAGTTTCAAAAAGTAACCACTTTCAAAAGCTTTGGAAAAATCTCTGGATTTGCAAAAACCTGCTATTAAAAAAAATGGTTTGGAACCCCGCGTATTTGGTGACTTTTAAAAAAATACCCTCTTTTATTTCAAAAAAATTGGTGACCAAGTTTTCAAAGGGATTTGGATCTTAAACCCCCACTTTTCAAAAAAAAAAAGTGTTAAAAAGAAAACCCTAAAAGTTTTGATTTGTTTCACAAAATTAAAAGTCTTTTTCAAACCTTTTCAAATCTCTCTTTTGAAGGTTTGCTTTAGCTTGGTAAAAATAAAAACTCTTGATTCACAAGTTTTTGAATCAAATAGGTTGCAACCATTTTAAAATCATTTAATTTCAAAACAAGGGTTGCGACCTTCCTTCTCTCAAAAATTTGCCGACAAAAAGATTTAAAAACCTTTGTTTTTAGAAAATTCTTTCAAAATAGTTTACAAAGGCTTTCTCTTAAAAAAAACTCTTCTCCCTTAGCTTGGGACATTGGGACATTGTTGGTAACCTATTTGGGGATGAGCCACGATCTTGATCTATGATGCCGTTACGAAACTTGGGGCCCCATGTGTGAGGCCTCTACATGGCTGCTGCCGGGCGTATGCAGGTATCAAGGAAAGTGACCGTGACCGCCCTAATCGGTACCGCATACCACCCGAATCTCAAACCCCTCCTTTTTCGGAAAAAGCAGTTCAAAGAAAGATTCTTTGAAAGAAGTTTTGATCCCATAAACTCATTTTGTTTTCAAAATTATTTTAGTTTTTACAAATTCCCTCCTTAACACACCATCTTGTTCTAAAAAGTGATTTAAAAATCCAAAGAATTTCTTGGGGAGCGGACCACATTTTTAGAAAGATCTACCTTTTGCAAGAAAATCAAATTTGAGAAATGTTTTGGTCTTGTGAAAACACCCTCTTTCAAACCCTGCCCTTGTTTCAAAGGTCTCAAAATGTTGAACCAACTTCAAAATGTCTTTTGAAAATATCTTCTCAAAAAAAAATCTCCCTCCAAAGGATTTAGGAAAACCTGATTTCAAAAAGGCCCCTTTCAATATTTACAAAAAGAAAATGAAATTGATTTTATCATAATGTTGTTCGAAAATGGCGATTTGAAGACCCATGCGCTTTTTTCCTTTAAATGGTGTTTTATGAAAAAGGATTTGCCAAAAACTGGATTTCAAAAAGTTCTTCAAAGGCTTTGCAAATAAAAAAATATTTGGGCTTTTAATCCAAAATCTGAGTTTCCAAAAAGTTCCAAAATAATGATTTCTTTTGATAGGCTTTCTTCAAAAAGAATTTAGTTTCAAATAAAGGCCCTTCCCAAAAAGGAATCTCAAGTGGCATTTGGGGCTTTTTCATAAGACTTCGTGCATGGAAAATGCTTTCATCTCGCTTTTAAAAATCTATTTTTCCAAGATCCCAGTTGGTGAAGGAGTTTTCCAAAAAGGTATTTTGAACTTGTTTTACAAAAATTTTAGAAGGGTTCCTGATTTCAAAAAAAAAAAGCTTTGAAAACTAGTTTTCTACAAGAACTAATTTGAACAAACAAAAGAATGTTTTCAAGCCCGCTTGGAAATTCCTCTCTATTTAGAAGCTTCTTGCGAAATGTGTTTCCGGGAACCCCTTCTTTGAAAATCTTTTTCCAAAAATCTCCTTTTCGAAAAGCTTGGTGCATTGATGCAAATGGGACATCTAGTAAGAGCCAACAAACCCTAGACAACACTTGAATCTCGGGGACGAGATTCTGGTAAGGGGGGTAGTCTGTAACATCCTGGGTTTTACCAAACGCCAAAAATTCTAACTTTTTAAAACTTTTCTTGCAAACGTGTAAAACATGTAGTTGCTAGGTCGAGGCTAGGTTAAACACGGGAGAATGCTGCTAATGAAACGTCGCATACATATAGATTGATTGTAGGAGTTGCTCCGTTTTTCGAGTTGGTTCCCAGTTGTGTGATTTTTCCGGTGTATGGAGTGCACAAGCCATGGCAAAATTTCTCTCTAGGCCATAACCCGAACAATCAGAAAACCCCACTAATCTTCCATGGAGTCTATCTCAAGTCATCCACTAGATCTTCTCTAAATCACACTTACTCGTATTCATGATGTCCCTTAAAATCCCTTGCCATAAATGGGAAAACTTTCTTCCTTTCTTTGGACCCAAAGCCCCCAAAGAGGCCTCCCTTTCTTTCCCTTGCGCGGCCCAGGCCCCCCCTCTCTCCCCTTTTTTTTTCGCAAGCGAGGCCCAATTACGCACACAAGCCGAGCGGCCCGGCTTTCCTCCTCCCGATTCCCCGCCTCACAGCCCCCACGCCGCCCACGGGCCCAAGCCCCGAAAGCACCACGGCCTAGTTGGCCCACGGCGCGCCCCCTGAAAACCCTAGGCGGCCGCCTCCTCCCGGCCAGCCGCCGCGCCCGCCCGCCGTCAAGCGCGTCGCGCGCCTGCTCCGCAGCGGATCCGCCCAGCGTGTCCGAGGCGCTGAAGCCGAGAATCACCGGCCGTCCATGCCACCACAGAACCCTAGCTGCTCGCGTATATAAGCGAAACAGCCGCCGGCAGCTTCTTCCTTCTCCCATTGCAGCCGCGCGCGCTGCTCTGTCTCGCCCGCCGCTACGCCAAGGTTGCCCTCACCCGGCCCGCGGCCAGCGCTGCGCCGTGCGCCGCGCACCACCGAGCCAACGGCGCGCCCTCCTGCTCTTCTCCCTCTCCATGCCCACGGCGTCTTTGCCACGCCCCCGCCATCCGCTACGGCGCGCCGCCCGTCCCCCGTCGCGCGACGCCGCCCGACGGTTACATCGCGCGAGCCACGCCCGAACCCGCCCAGCGACTGCTCGGCCACGCCAAAGCTCCACCCACGACGTCGCCACGCTCCACCATCCTGCTCGGCGTTCTGCCACGCTGCGGCGTCGACCACACGCCGAGCCCGTCGAGCCTCCGCCCGGGCCGGCCTCGCCTCGCCGCGCGCCCGGCCGCCACACCGTGCACGCGGCGTTCCAGCCTCACCACGCTCCAACCAGCGCCCGCAGCTCGGCGTCGCCATGGCACCGAACCCGATGCCACTGCTCGCCACCGAGGACGCCGCGCGGCGACACCTACTACCTCCACCCCGACGCTGCGCAACGCCGTCCTCGTCACGCCGTCGTCATCGATTCGACGTCGCGCACGCCACGGCCCCGACGCCATCCGCCTCTCCCTGCCGAGCCGCGAGCCACAGCAACAGCAGCACCACCGGCCTCCTCTTCTTGCTCTGGACTGGGGCAGAACGTCGTGCTCCACTCTTTGGAAGGGCTGCTGCCACTCCACGGCACCAAATCACCTTGCTTCCGGAGCTCTCCTTTACCGCTGGTGAGCCTTCCCCAAAGTCCAAGCTTGCACCTTTTGCGCCGCAGGGAGCGCCTGGTCTGACTCCGTCCTTCGTGCCGTGGTTCTATACCCTGCAGGTGTGCCGCCGGCAGCAGCAGTTAGTGCCCAGCCAACCCTGGCCACGTCCAGCCACTCCCGGCCAGTGGTAGCCAGCCGTGGCCAGCCACAGCCAGCTGCTGCTGGCCAGCAGCAGGCTAGAGCGGGCCACAGCGAGCCGGAGCTGACCGTAGGTGGCTGCAGCGGGCCGCAGCTAGCCGTGGACCTCCTGCCACCTCCGGCGACACTCCGTTGAAGCCTTGCAGACCTTGCCTTCTTCCTTGCCAAGGTCTAACCATCGAACTCCGCTGACGCCGTCCTCGACGTCGGCAAAGCTCCTACTTTTCCATTCTTTTTCACAATGTCGCACCTTATCTATATCATGTCTATCCATGCCTGTACCGTGCCTTCGCGCCGGTCTATACCGTTATGCTATGGAAATGTGCTACTCCATGTGGATGTTGTTTAGTGTTGGGTTCGTGTGTTGTGCGGAGTTTGTCTGAGGACCGAGCCTTTGAGCCGACGGAGAGAGCGACGTGTCCGAACGTGCGATCCCGCAATGGTCGTAATGCCGAACACGATCCCTCCCTCTCTTCGTATCTTAGTTAGCTTCGTCACGTGGCGATCGTTAGACCCTATTCGACCCTAGGACGTAGTCATCATGGACTCGACACGATACGGATGTTACCCGTATACGGTGAGCCCTGTGATGACCTAGTCTAGTGGGAGCCGAAATAGGAGATGACTTTCGTGGGACGACAAAAGCCAACTCGTTCGGTGAAGCTCGTGGCCGCGAGTTGCCTCGCCATGACCATCGAGCCCTACCTCTTTTTCCTTTCCTTTCTTTTGCTTCTTCCTATCTAGCTCGTATGCTTGTGCCACATAGACCATAGTGATCCCTCAAGTTCGCGCGGTGACAATCACATCGCTAAGAGCCCAAGGAATCACATTGTGCCATTTTAGTTGCTCGGAGGTCGAGGTGCCCTACGAGTTGGCATGGATCACGAAGCGTGCGAGACACTTCTCTTCTCTCTCGACCACCGTCCTTGCCATGATGGGTAGGTCGAGAGAGAGTACGGAACCATCCTCTTCTATTACTTCTTCGATTCTCGATAATCCAGTAAGGCGTGGATCGAGTCCTTCTGTTTCTGCTCCTTCGATCAGTGACCTTTACCATGTCATGTAGATCGAGGTGTCGTGGGACCCAAGTCCCTTCTTTGATTTTTGCTCTTAACGGTGTTCTTTTATTGCTCTTGCTATTTTGATTCCATTCCTTTGGTTCCTGTCGATTGCAACGGCGAGTGGATCAAAGGAAGGTGAATCCCGCCTTTTCTCTTTCGGATCCTTCGTGCTTAACCTCCTTGTATGCATGTACCTATTCGACTGAAGCATCCCTTGGGTTCTCGCGGTAACAACCGCACTGCTAAGAACTCTAGGGGTAACTTAATGCATTTAGTGCACCTTGGTCGGGGTACCCTACAAGTGGACTAGGCACTCATGTTCTCTTTTGTGTCACTCCTTTTTCGATGCCTCGCCTTTTGCCGTGACGTGAGCACCGAAAGAGGTAGAGCACCGCCCCTCTTTTTTCTACCTTCTACCCTCCCCTCTAGCCCGTTCTATTCGATCCCGTCTTAGCCATGACGATTGGATCAAAGACCGGACTATCTCTTCTAGTTGGCAAAGCTATGGTCTATGTCATGTTCCCGGACCCGTGTGAGTCGACCCGATCGACCGTTAGAAACCATCCTCATCGAGGATGTGACCGAGGCCACGACATGGACATGCCTAGCTAATTCTCCTTTCTTTCCCTGTTGTGCTACTCTCTTCTCGGCTCTCGACGTTGTTGTGTCGTGCGAGTCACGAGGACCTATAGCCGTTCCTCTTGTTGTTCGTGTTCCAATCTCTTTTGCTACCGTCGGCTACCATGACGGGGTAAGCTAAAGAGCCTTAGAACCAAGTCACAATTCCTCTGTTTCATATTAATCGTTCTTACTCGAATCTTATGTAGTAGTTGTGACTTGCGGGTTAAAGGCCACAAGGGCAAAACCCCGCTATTCCCATATTCCCTTCTTCTCTCCCCGCCTATGATCCTCTCGGTCCCCGCCAATTTTCATGACGTCTTGGATCGGAAGCTCGCAAATCTGTGGTGTTTGGTTAAGCTAAGTTAGGATCAAGGCCTCTTCCTTTGAAGCCGCATGTGTCGACACGAGCGACCTAGGAAGTACCGGCTATACCATGGTCGTGATCCGGGCTTCGCTAGTAGACAACCACCTCTATTTATTCGAGCCCGAGGATCGGATACTCTTCGAGGGCTAAGTCTTTCGGTGTTTATTTGGAGTTATCTAGTTCCTTTTGTATCTTATCGCCTTTGGGGAGTATTGGATTTTTGGTTAAGGATTGATTGCTCCTTGCCTTGTTTGTCGCTTTACCGAGGTAGTTGCATCACGGTGATGATGGGTAGACCGTAGATCCGCCGGAGGAAGATGACAAGAAGGACAACCGTCATGCGATGACTATGGATTGCTATAAACAGGTGCCACGTCCCCACCCAACCTCGTAGAATCCTATTAGACATGCAATATGTAGTCTGCTAGCGCTTTTACTTTATGCAAATGAACTGTGATAGGATGCATGGTAGATTGCTTGATAAGCCATTACCTTGACGCAACCTTTCTCCTGCACACCCGCTGCTTGGATAGATGCTCGCCTACTTCATGATACTCACTACACACTTACTCTTTAGTCATACATGTTTGTGTGCGGCTACGGCACGTGGTGCCGTAAACTGGATAACTGGGGATAACATGGGAGAGATCTTGGCGTGTGTCTTGGGTGTGTGGTGAGGGTTGTGTCGACTGGACAGGATCTACGACGAGTCAGGGGACGAGTCTTGCCGGGAGTGTGATCTGGGCACTCCCTATGTGAGAGTACCTGTGGTGGGTACATGTGATGTGAGAAGGTTCCGGGAGGAGTGTCTTTGTGGGACGAATCCTCGAACAGGAGGTGCCGCCGAGGCACGGGGCATCAGCCCCAAGGTGAAGATGTCCTGTCTAGTCACCCCTAAGGACTGGTATGTCTTGAGAACCGGTTCATAGGACCCCTTCGTGCACACCACTCGTTCCTGATGGGCGGAAAACGACTTAACGGCTAGCTGGCCCCCTGCCATTACTAGTAGGTTGATAGGTGATAGTGTAGGGAGGTACGGTGCTTTGAGACCCACACCCTCCTCGAGACAACGTGGAACCCTTAGGGATCCGGTACCATGTCTCACGCCTCGGCCAGTGCCGGTGGATCTCCGTGGTGCCCTGTGAAAGTGGTAGGGTGGCATTGGGCCGCTTAGGGCGGCAGCTTGGTATCGGCCTAGACGAGGCATCGTCGATGATGGTGATCTTGTGGTTCCAGGTGTACACACTCTGCAGAGTTGATTGATCTATACGTATAGCCGTGTCCACGGTCATGGACATTCCTATGTTTCCACCCTCTCATGATTAGTGAGTGGAGTCCCTTCTTCTTCTCTCCCCCTGGGTGTGGTTGGATTCCGGCTTAGGCCGTTGAGGCAAGGAGGAGCGGGAGTCTTCCTTGCCGACTAGAGAGTGAGAGTGTGGTGAGATGTGTGGATGTGGTTGTGGATGTGGATGTGGATGGGTTGGATGGATGTGTGGATGAGACGGGTTAAAACTTGATGAACTATATTACTTTTATATTATGAACTGGCATAGGAAAACTACAGCCAAATATAGGTCTTTTTCTCTCTACCTTTGCATTCCACTTACCACATAGTAGAGCAAAGCATAGGGTGGGAGCCGATGGCCGCATAAAATCGTCTTGATTGAGTTGAGCAGGTTGGTTACCCGAGGAGGATTACGACGATAATGGAGCTGAAAAGGTTTAGGCGGTCTCGTTCCTACACTCAAGTTTGGTTAAGGAGATCAAGTCTACGCCCGCCGATACTCTACCCCAACTCGATGATCTTTTTTGTGAAGGAGGAGCCTTCACCCGCCGTGGCACAACGGCCACTCGTGTTGACCCGCACGTGTTTATCGCTAGGACACAATGTACCTAGGCAAGTTACAAGTGTTGTAATACTCTGAAATTGTACCTTTCACGATGTATGAACTGTGGTATCAACTCGCATTCGATGTAATCTGTAGATTTCCGTCGAGGAAATCACGGGTCGTTCAGTGCAATATATATTTTAGTATATTGTTTCCCCTATTTTAAAATGAATTATTTCAGTTGGTATCATTTACTTTATATCTATAGTATTGCAACAATGTGGCAAATAAAAAGTAAAAAACAGAAAAATAAATCGATACAATTAGGAATTCTACTGAATTGATCATCGCCGGTTTATGTGGAACCGCCCGGTGATTTGTTTACAAACACTTGGCGGTTTCAGCCACCAACCGCCAAAGTGAAAGTTTATGATCACTGGCGGTTTGAAAGAACTGCCAATGATGTCCGATCC
Organism: Chrysopogon serrulatus; assembly: GCA_015844335.1. Lineage (NCBI taxonomy): Eukaryota > Viridiplantae > Streptophyta > Magnoliopsida > Poales > Poaceae > Chrysopogon > Chrysopogon serrulatus. The sequence goes on along the minus strand of JADLZL010004934.1, from coordinate 114,473 downwards.
CCATCACTGGCGTTTTGATTGTGACGGTTCAAAATCCGCCGGTGAAGGGGGTTTTGAACCGCCACTTATGTTCAAATCTGTAGTAGTGTATATTGATCATTTCACACAATGAACGTGATAATTTGTCTGATTCCATTGTAAATTCATGTTTTTTTTTGGTATCACGCCCGACATTGAATATAATAAGCATTTCTCTTGTTTAATGATAGAATGTGTGACGACTAATTAACAACATCGTCCATGTCTTTGTCCTTTCACTCCTGCAGGAGATCATTAAAATAGAGGTTGTAGACATGGATGCTCACATACTCTGCCGGTCACTGCACCACTAGAGCTCTAATCAATATACTGGCAGAACCGGCCTTGAATCTCGGCTTGCATAGGTCACCAACACTATGGGCCTTGCTAACTATAATACACCTGCAGAACCTATGAAGGAGATGTGGAGGTATAGATTTCTAAATGGGTTGGCCCACTGTATCCACACTGACTCTGTCCAAAAAGCATGGCCCAGGCCTGGTCTAGCACGACCTACCTTGTGTCCATGCCTATAGCCAGGCCCAATGTCATGGCTCATGCTTATGCCTGGGCGGCTTCATTGGGCCATAGTGCTGGTCCAGGTACGGCACAGTTTTTGATAGACATGATGGGATGCACACCACGCCAGTGGCACCGAGCCTCGCCATGCTGGTGCCGTACCATGCCTAACTGGCCTGTTTAGACATGTATACGTGTGGAGGCTGAGGAGAATAAAGACGAGAAACAAAGTAACGGGATGGAGAGAGAATCGGATCTTGGAAGCTCGCGGGTGAGAAGGCCTGAGAACATCCGAAGAAACAACCAATCGGTTCGGCTGGCTGGTGATGGCTATTGCTGCTGAACGGATTGCTTGTTGGATGAGATTTGAGGCGGAGGCTTAGCAGTAGCCAGCCAGCCCCGCCTAGCCGCTGGCACTAGCCATGTCTCTGAATCTTATAACGGCAAACTTAGTCTGTCTGATTCAGAAGAAACTCTTTCCTAATTCCTTTTTGAATGCTGTGATCCCAACTCCCAAAATATACAGTAGAATAATAAAATGTCCAAATCCTCAACTTTTATGGATGCATACTAGCAAGGTGACATGCGTAATTGGCGGCTGACTAGTATACATAATTCAATTTTTATGCAACTACGATCACCGTTCTACATGTTTCATAAGTCAGTGGCTTCAGTATATTTATTATTATCACTAAAATGGTTATTCCTCCTTTAGTAACTTGCAAACTATCTTTTATTTATTATTAGTTGGTTAATGCCTTAATCTCATGCTATATCTGTACGCCCAAAGCTTACTAGGATCGCTCTTAACCTCTTGTACAATTCAATTATGCGCCGTTTGCATATTAGGCCCAGAATGGCATATCAGAGGGAGATTTCAAAACAAGACACATTCCTGAACAGTTAGTTTTGTCTTCGTCCAGACTCTTTCCTGTATCTGACAGCAACGACAAACCAAATTCCAAATGGCGGTACCAAAAAGGTTTAGAGGCTACATGCAGTGCCAAGTAGTATGGGTTGAGCACTTAGAACCAATTACATTACATTAGTAATGGGCAGCCGAATCCGGTGAATAGGTTTCTCCGCTCCAGATGATGACATCTACGTACTACGTCTATTGTATACTCAAGATTGATAACGTGATGTGTCTGATTAGATTTCTAAGTATTCTGTGCCATCGCATTCGACAAGTTTTTTCAGGAACCAGTAGTTACTGTTGTCATTTGTTCTGTGTTATCTTGCGATTGTCAGAGTGTCTCTATGCTCATTGGCTTTCGAGAATGATGACGACCCGGATGACCATGGATATCTGTATCTGTACATGCTCAAGATCGATGCATTTAACAGGATGTGTTTGGTAGAGCTAAATATTGTGCACATCGCTTTCGACAAAAAGCTGATGACAATCTACAAGTAGTACTTTCTGTTGTCATTTACTCTGTGTGTTCATGCGATTGGCAGAAGTTGAAGAGTCTTCCGTATGAGAATGATGACGACCCTGATGATCATATCTATGTCTGTGTGACGCCAGATCTTCAACTATAAATAGTTTTGCAAGTTTGAACATGACAATTCAACCTATCCAGGAGCTCTCAATTAGAAGTTTACTCAAGCTATGGCTATACATCGGTTATCAGGGCTCACGCCCAGATCCAAGGGTGCAATGCAAGTCCTAACCTTGCTCTCATTACTAGTAGCCTCACTTGGCAGCTCGGCGGCACCACCGCCGTCGGGTTTCCGCTCCACGCTCACCCACATCGACTCCCATGGCGGCTTCACCAAGGCACAACTCATGCGCCGAGCCGCGCACAGAAGCCTCCACCGAGCGTCATCCACGATGCTACCTCGTCACTCCACAATGTCTACCAGCTCAGACGCCGGTCCGGCCAGGCTCCGCTCCGGCCAAGCCGAGTACCTGATGGAGCTCGCCATCGGGACGCCGCCGGTGCCGTTCGTCGCCCTGGCCGACACCGGCAGCGACCTGACCTGGACGCAGTGCAAGCCGTGCAAGCTCTGCTTCCCGCAGGACACGCCCATCTACGACACGGCCACCTCGTCAAGCTTCTCACCCATTCCATGCGCCAGCGCCACGTGCCTGCCCATCTGGAGCCGCAACTGCACCGCCAGCTCGCCGTGCAGGTACCGCTACGCCTACGGCGACGGCGCATACTCCGCCGGCGTTCTTGGCACGGAGACGCTCACGTTCGGCTCTAGTGGCCCTGGTGAACCTGGAGTCTCCGTCGGCGGCATTGCGTTCGGCTGCGGCGACGACAACGGCGGCCTCTCGTACAACTCCACCGGCACCGTCGGCCTGGGCCGCGGGAGCCTGTCCCTCGTCGCGCAGCTTGGCGTCGGCAAGTTCTCCTACTGCCTCACCGACTTCTTCAACACCAGTCTAAGCAGCCCCGTGTTGTTCGGCTCCCTCGCCGAGCTTGCAGCACCCAGCGGCGGCGGCCCCGCCGCCGTGCAGTCGACGCCGCTTGTGCAGAGCCCGTACAACCCGTCATGGTACTACGTATCCCTGGAGGGCATATCGCTCGGCGACGCCCGCCTGCCGATCCCCAACGGCACCTTCGACCTGCGTGCCGACGGCTCCGGCGGCATGTTTGTTGATTCCGGCACCATCTTCACGGTCCTCGTGGAAAGTGCTTTCAGGGTGGTGGTCGAGCACGTCGCCGGCGTGCTCGGTCAGCCGGTGGCTAATGCCTCCAGCTTAGACAGTCCATGCTTTCCGGCTCCGGCCGGTCAGCGGCAGCTCCCAGACATGCCGGACATGGTGCTGCACTTCGCCGCCGGTGCGGATATGAGGCTGCATAGGGACAACTACATGTCGTTTGACCAGGAGGAGGAGTCCTTCTGCTTGAACATTGCTGGGTCGGAGTCGCAGTATGGTTCCGTGCTGGGCAATTTCCAGCAGCAGAACATACAGATGCTGTTTGACATCACCGTAGGGCAGTTGTCATTCATGCCCACCGACTGTAGTAAGCTTTGAAGTCTAGCAAATAAGAATATGCTCGTGTGTTGCAAAAGGATGTATAACTTGTTGAACGGTCATCTAGATAACTTGCAGCATGCACAGAGATTTATTTAACACAAACTGTGTCATGTGCTCTAATTTATTTTGCAATGGACTCGCATCCTGCTGGCTAGACACGCTGCACCACCCCTCGTAAGGGACATATATAGCACTATTTTGTTATACCCCAACAAACTCATACATATGGAACATGTGCATTGTGCCTTTGGAATCAAAAGATAAACCGAGTTGTCCGGTTCAACAAGCAATTAGATAGTTCTGAATGTAAAACGTGATGACCAAAACCCAAAAAGTAAAGCAAAGCTTACAATTCTGCCTGTCAACCAATCCCTATGGTATTGACATCCACCCCAAATGTTAACCCCCAAGATCCAGAGCTAGAGCAGGCTAAATTCGTTAGCTTGATCCAACATCTTGGTCCAACATCTTGTAATTTATCTAATTTAATACGCTAACTAGCTGTCTAGGTGCATGCATATTGGTCCAACATCTTGTAATTTGTTTAATTTGATATGAGAACTTGTCTCAATGGTGCATATGCGGTCCAAGCACTGTAATAGCATGCCTTTGTACACTCTGAATCAATCATTAGAAGCTAGCACGCTTATTTCATCTGTCACTCAGTTTGAATTGATCAAATATAAAAGCTGCCATTGATTTTATAAATATAGAAAATACTAAACCAACTAGTTTTCCTCTATACTATAATATTGTTTTCATCCCACTCTAACTTATGGTTGTTCATAGCTCACTAAAGCTGATATGTGGGTTGTTCATCACATAGAGGTAGAGGTGCCACTCTGTTTAGAGGTATTTAGTTAACCGAAACTGATCAGTTTTCTAAGAAATTCGGTCTCTTAAGAAGCAAGAACTGATAGGTTGTTTTCATCCATTTCAAAAAATAAAAATTGATAAAATTCAGATCTAGTTTTTTTGGTTCAGTTTCTGTAATAACCGAAGTAACCAAGTGAGCTCCTCAACAATGTTAACAAACCAAGAGAAAAGGGAAAAAAATAAAATGTGGTTGCCACCGTTGAAAGAATGTAGTAGATACAAAAAAAGAAGTTGATTCAGTAGTTGCACCATTGAAAGGATCAGAAAAGACCTAAAGATGGATATAGGCTTATAAAAACTTAGAATTCAATTAGTGGATTAGTAGAATGCGGAGTTTCCACAGATTTCCATGGAAGTATATGAAACAAACCTGTGAAAGTTTCGCGTCTCATAAGTGAAATTTGCTACAACCGAAATAGTATAGCTCCCAATGATATCAAACACTTGTGCTTGGACCATATATGTATCAATAAGCCAAATTTTGGCATCTAATTAAACATACCACCTATACAGTTGTTGCTTTAAATTGAAGAAATTACCATATGTTAGTTGGACTAACATGCACCCACTTGGATAGTTATTGTATGATGAGTGCAATTTAGTCATTGTGACCACCTCGATTAATCACAAACACTAACTAAGACGGTTAAATTTTTTATTCCAAGTATATGATCGAGGAGCCATATACAGATCTCCTGCAGCTTTTGGCCCATCGGCGTATCAGCCCAAGAACAAAAGAGAAAAGAGATCGGCTGCATAACCTTCTGCCCGATCCCCGACGCCGCACCGCGCCTCATGCCCGCACCGCGCAGTCTCCACACGCCCGCATCGCCACCGCCGCTGGCTCACAGCACCACTGTCCGCTTTGCTCTCCGCCCTCGGCCGGCCGGACCTCAGGACTCGGTGATTCCTACTCGCGCTCAGCCCCGCCGGCTGTCGTCACCACTTGTCGTCTCGCGGTCTTGCCCACCGGCGATAGTCCAGCTCGGTTGCGCCGTCACCAGCACGCGGCCATTGCCCAAGCCGAGCAGGAGCCCCATGGTGTGGATCTAGATTGGTACTAGAAGTGGAACTGTGGAAGGTACTTTTCACTCCACTCCAATTCTCTACTAATTTTTATTCCAAGTTTCCAATTCCAGCCTTTTGTAATTTGTAGAGTTTTCATTGCAGTTACATTCTAAAATTACAGTTTACAAAAACGATGAGGATCAAAACTTTAGCATCATATTTTAGTATACAAAATACATAATAATAGTATTAATTGTTGTTTGCTCCATTTCTTATAACCTTTGCATGTTGTTCAAATTAGGAGATGTTATTGAGGACATGCAAGTGGATGATGCCAATGAACCAAATCGTCACTAGCCACTAGCTATTTATTTTTCATTGTTCCATGATATTCATTAGCTTTTGTACCATACTACTTCCTCCATTCCAAATTTTAAGTCATTTTAATTTTTTTCTTGAAGAGTTAAAGCATCTTAAGTTTGACCAAAATTCTAGACACGATTACCAAGATTTATGACATCAAATAGGTATAATATGATAACATAATTAATGATGAATGTATTGATAATATTTATTTAGTATCCTAAATGTCATATTTTATTATATAAATTTAGCCGAACTTGAGATATTTTTGACGTACTCTCCAAGAAAGTTAATTTGACATAGTTTGGAATGAAAAGAGTATTAATTATGTAGTTGAATAATTACTCTCAGTTTATAAACTTTCCTTCAGAATAGTTATTTTTGTATTCTAAAATGTAAGATATCCAGGCTTTTCTACCATTGTATCTATACATAATTTTTATCTCCACGCCGTAGCAGAAGCCAGTTATATATGTATAAAAAAGCTATAATGACATACAATTTGGAACCACCACAGTAATAATTATATAATAATATGCTTCAGATTTCAGAGCTTACTACAGTCAGTGGGCACAAATGACAATTGCCCTACGGTGATGTCAAACAGCATCTGTATATTCTGCTGCTGGAAATTGCCCACCACTGAAGCAGAAGCTGACTCCGTCCCGACAATGTTCAAGCAGAAGGACGACTCCTCTTGGTCAAAGGACATGTAGTTGTCCCTATGCAGCCTGAGATCTGCACCGCCGGCGAAGTGCAGCACCATGTCCGGCATGGACGGGAGCTCCCGTTCACCGGCCGGAGCTGGAAAACATGGCCTGTCCAGGCTGGAGGCGTTCACCACCGGCTGCCCGAGCACGTCGGCCACGTGGTCGACCACCACCCTGAAAGCACTTTCGGCAAAGATCGTGAAGGTGGTGCCAGAATCCACGATCGTGCCCCCGGAGCCGTCGTCGTTCAAGTCGAAGGTGCCGTTTGGGATCGGCAGGTGGGCGTTGCCGAGCGATATGCCCTCGAGCGAGACGTAGTATAACCATGGGTAGACCAGGCTCTGCACAAGGGGCGTCGACTGTACGGCGGCACCATCGGTGAACGGTGATGTCAGCTCGGCGAGGGAGCCGAACAACATGGGGCTGCCCAGACTGGTGTTGAAGAAGTCGGTGAGGCAATAGGAGAACTTGCCAACCCCAAGCTGCGCGACGAGGGACAGGCTCCCACCACCCAGGCCGACGGTGCCGGTGGAGTTGTAGGAGAGGCCACCGTTGTCGATGCCGCAGCCGAACGCGATCCCACCTACAGAGACTCCGGGCACACCTGGGCTGGAGCCGAACGTGAGCGTCTCGGTGCCCAGGACGCCGGCCGAGTATGCACCGTCGTCATAGGCTATGCGGTACCTGCAGGGAGAGCTAGCGGAGCAGTTGCGGCCCCAGACGGCGCCACATGTGGCGCTGGCGCATGGCACGGGGGAGAAGCTTGACGAGGTGGCGGTGTCGTAGACAGGCGTGTCCTGTGGGAAGCAGAGCTTGCACGGCTTGCACTGCGTCCAGGTGACCACGCTCCCGGTGTCAGCAAGGGCAATGAACGGCACCGGCGGTGTTCCAATGGTGAGCTCCATAAGGTACTCGGCTTGGCCGGAGCGGATCCTGACGGGACCGGCGTCCGAGCTCGTAGACAATGTGGAATAACCCGATGCCAGCGTGGACGCACGGTGGCGGCTTCTTTGCGCAGCTCGGCGCATGAGTTCTGCCTTGGTGAAGCCACCATGGGAGTCGATATGGGTGAGCGTGGAGCGGTAGCCAGACGGCGGTGGCGCCGCCGAACTGCCCAGTGAGGCTACTAGTAATGAGAGCAAGGTTAGGACTTGCATTGCACCCTTGGATCTGGGCGTGAGCCCTGATAACCGATGTATAGCCATAGCTTGAGTAACTAATTAAGAGCTGCTGGATGAGCTTGAGTAGTCATGTTCAAACTTGCAAAACTATTTATAGTTGAAGATCTAGCGTCACACAGACATAGATATGGTCATCATGGTCGTCATCATTCTCGCTTGGAAGACTGCACCCTCTGCCAATGGCATGAACACATAGAATAAATGACAACAGAAAGTACTCTACTTGCAGATGTCGTCATCAGGGTCGTCATCATTATCGAAAGAGAATGAGCATTTAGGCACTCTGACAATCGCAAGATAACACAGAACAAGTGACAACAGTAACTGCTGGTTCCTATTTAGAAATGCGATGGCAGGGAATATTTAGAAATGTAATCACACACATCACGTTATCAATCTTGAGCGTAGACATAGCAGAAGTTGTCATCAGGAGCGAAGAAACCCATTCAGTAGAGTCGGCTGCCCGCTACTAATGTAATGTAATTGGTTCTAAAGTGTCCAACCCCTACTGCTTGGCACTGCTCCAGCCTCTAAACCTTTGGTACCAATATTTGCATTGTCGTTTTGTAAGATACAGGAAAGTGTCTAGACGAAGACAAAATGAACTGTTCAGGAAGGTGGCTTGTTTTGAATTCTCCCTCATATATGTCATCACTGGCGTAACTTTGCGTAGCCTAAATTACAAAGAACATGCATGGTTGTTGACCATGTCTTAGGTTATAAATGCCTATGAGAAACTCAAAGAGCCTCTTCACATCTTTCCATATTGATAGAGAAATATAAATACTTTGGCGGAAAATACACTTTATCTTCAACTATTCTCCAGGTATTGCCATCCACTATTTCTGGTTTCTCACTTGGCAAAGATGGAGAGCAGAGCAAGAGGTCTCCAAAGTGTACACAAGATATAGAGAAGTTGATAGAGGGTGGAGATATACAGAGAGCAAATTTTGTTAGTGTAGCTCTCCGCTAGATAAGGATTTACACATATGGTGCCTTCATGAAAGAATGTCGTAGATGCTCTTAATGAGTCCTAACGTGAAATCTCCAGAATAATGTCTCGGGATCTTGCACTTCGATACCTGGAGACGCCTTGTGTGAAGGTGATAATCTGATTCTAGTGTACATATCTGAAACTCAAATGTGTTCTATCCTTTGGAAGCATCCATATACACTCCTGATGAACGAGAACTTGAAATCTGTTGCGCATCTTTTGGACAACCTGTATGCTATTGATAGCTCATGCCAGATGTTCTCTCCCTCTAGTAGTCTATCTTCTCAAGCCGAAATAGTTGCACTTAAGTATCTTGTTTTCATAACAACTTTCACTCCAGTTGCTTGCCTTATTTGGCTCCTACTATTTCTATCAGTATATATACACCTTCCTAATATTGCAAATATTTCTATCAGTATATATCAAAATCATTGTAAATGGCATACATCTTTCAATCAAGTGTCAATTCGCATAGTCTTGTTGGAAAGAATTATTATGTATAGAAAAAATAGAGGACATGTCACTAATATTATCAATCTGAACAAACATTGTTAATAGACTCTGATAGACTATAAGTTCTAAACATATAAAAACACATATCAAGGTTACTTCACTCTATTACATCATACTGGACCTTCTGTACCTCCGCTAGCTGCACTAGGACTGTCGCTCAATTCAGCAGTTCCCTATCCTGCATTGTAAGGAATCTTATCTTTCACTCAATTCTTGATTTTCCAAAATTATATTGTTACATAATCCTTCCTGACATCTTTTTGAAATCTACCATAGAGAACTAATCCCATCAGATCGCTTCAAGATCTACTATTGTTCCTCAGAGTTGATACAATCAATGATCAATGATGTGCCAAACACATCTTATAACTAATAGTAATGACAATGACATATCAATTTCGAAATTGGTGTTGTATAAATTTCTGTTTACTGAAAGGGCTCCCCTAATCAGATAAGTGTTGAGAGAACTGCTGTTAAAGCTTGTTTAATGGTTTTCTATACACACATCTATTCCACTCAATCCATTCCAAATTATAGGAGATTTTGACATTTTTAGATACAATATACTTTGCATATCTAGTTATACACTTTTGTCTAGATACATTGCAAAATCAATGAATCTAAAAAAAGCTAAAACAACTTTTAATTTGGAACGGAGGGAGTAAAATATAAGACATTCTGGCCTTTGTACCATGTACCTATAGAATTAATATATATCTAGATGTATAGCAATAAGCTGCGTATATATAAAATAACTATGACGTCTTACAATTTGGAACAGCCTGACTAATAACAGTGTAACATGTTTCAGATTTCAGAGCTTACTACAGTCGGTGGGCATGAATGACAATTGCCCTACGGTGATGTCAAACAGCATATGTATGTTCTGCTGCTGGAAATTGCCTAAAATGGAGCCAGAAGCCGACTCCGTCCCAGCAATGTTCAAGCAGAACGATGATTCGTGTTGGTTAAAGGACATGTAGTTGTCCCTATGCAGCCTCATATCCGCACCACTGGCGAAGTGCAGCATCATGTCCGGCATGTCCGGGAGCTCCCGTTCACCAGCCGGAGCCGGAAAACATGGGCTGTCGAGGCTGGAGGCGTTCACCACCGGCTGGCCGAGCACGTCGGCCACATGGTCGACGACCACCCTGAAACCAGGTTCCACGAGAATCGTGAAGATGGTGCCGGAGTCCACAATCATGCCCCCGGAGCCGTCCTCGTTCAGGTCGAAGGTGCCGTTCGGGATCAGCAGGCGAGCGTCGCCGAGCGATATGCCCTCGAGGGAGACGTAGTACCTTGACGGGTTGTAGGGGCCCTGCACAAGTGGCGTCGACTGCACGGCGGCGCCGGTGCTAGGGGAGAGCTCGGCGAGGGAGCCGAACAGCACTGGGCTGCCCAGACTAGTGTTGAAGAAGTCGGTGAGGCAGTAGGAAAACTTGCCGACGCCAAGCTGCGCCACGAGGGATAGGCTCCCTCGGCCTAGGCCAACAGTGCCGGTGGAGTTGTACGAGAGGCCTCCGTTGTCGACGCCGCAGCCGAACGCGATGCCGTCGACCGATACGCCGGGCACACCAGGGCTGGAGACGAAGGTGAGCGTCTCCGTGCCCAGGACGCCGGCCGAGTAGGCGCCGTCATCGTAGGCGTAGCGGTACCTGCATGACGCGCTAGGGGTGCAGTTGAAGCTGCTCCAGATGGGTAGGCATGTGGCGCTGGCGCACGTAACCGGGGAGAAGCTTGACGAGGTGGCGGTGTCGTAGATGGGCGTGTCCTGCGGGAAGCAGAGCTTGCACGGCTTGCACTGCGTCCAGGTGAGGTCGCTGCCGGTGTCGGCAAGGGCGATGAATGGCACCGGCGGTGTCCCAATGGCGAGCTCCATGAGGTACTCGGCTTGGCCGGAGCGGAGCCGTGCGGGGCCGGCATTCGAGCTGGTAGACATCGTGGATGCTCGGTGGCGGCGGCTTCTGTGCGCGGCTCGGCGCATGAGCTCTGATTTGGTGAAGCCGCCATGGGAGTCGACGTGGGTAAGCGTGAAGCGGTAGCCGGAGGGCGGCGAAGCAGCCGAACTGTGCAGTGAGGCTAGTAATAATAAAAGTAAGGTTAGGGCTTGCATTACACCCATGCATCTGATGAGCAGATGACCGATGCAATGCTCGAGTCAATTTCTAAGAGATGCGGCTTGAGACCTTGAGTCATGTTTGAAATTTGCAAAACTATTTATAATAGAAGCTCTAGCGGCTAAATTACTTAGATATCTTCCACATGGAAGACTCTGCACGTCCCCTGACAATTGCTTGAACACACGGAAAAAGTGACACCAGTAAAGTACTACACCAGTAAAGTACTACAAGTAGATCCTTATCATCGATCTTACCGAAACCGAAAACGATGGGCACGCACAATATTTAGATCTGCCGAACACATTCTGTCATATGTATCGATCGTGAGTATACAGACATATCATCAAGATAAAAAATATTATATTCAATATTCTGTTTATCTGTCGAGTAATGCGAATGAGAATACAGACATTCTAACATTCCCATCACTACAAACTAACTAAAACATAAAAAATCTTTGAAGAATAAATTAAGTAAATATCATGCACACACATATGATAATAATCATATATTCATATCCCAATAAAATTGCTAAGGCAAGAGACAATACATAAACATATATTAGGCCATTCATGATACAAACAACTGCAGACAATGTCTATGGCCTTATTACAAGCATCAAGAGGAAATAAATAGGCTTGTGAGCGCACACACCCATAGATGTGCACGCCATTCAAATAGTTGAGACGAACAGATGGATTGACTAGAGGTTGCCTTATACGGTCAACAATTTATTGGAGATAAACAATAACATAACTTGGCCATAGCTTGAAGCAAAGCATCATATGCATATGAATGGAATCCATATGCTGGTAGTAATGCAAGCATAGCATTTTAAGCTTCTCCTTCCATCTTAGGAAATGCTGCCATTTCTTCCATCTTAGCATCCACTGTCAAATTAAATATGGATATATCATTAGCAGATGAGTTTATTTTGCGATGGAAATATAGTATAAGTTGCCTTACTGTTGCAAGTAATACAAATGCAGTTGTGGATGGGATGTGAAGTCAACAAAGTACATTAATGATATAGCATGGAAGGCCACATATGTGTTAGTCCATGATATGATACAAAGCCTGAATGCACACATATCAATGGAATTGAATAAACTGAGTTTAGTGAACTTACTGGAATCAGCCACGTAACAAGGGAAACAACAAGTGTTCTTGCAGACTGCGTCAGAGCCACTGGCAGCAATACAAGCAAAACAACATGCTTTTGCCCGGGCGGCTACACAACAGTCGCACTCTGCTGCAGTGGCCGAGTTCACAATGATGCTAAAGATGAGCAAGGACATGATCACCATGAAAGTGGTAGTCCTCTTTCCCTCCATTTTTCACCTCCTACTGTTGAGACCTGCCTAGTTACCTAGCCAAGTTTCTTGGTTTTGTGTTGAGAGGTGCTTCTTGAATGGATGTTGCCAGCTCCAATTTATAGGAAGCTGTGGTATGTTATGATATGGACAAGTTGTGAATGGGTGAAAAGACATGTAGTATTCAATATGACAGTGACACAATTGATGACCTTGGTTTGTTACAAGAACAAATTCATTCATATGTATCTTACGGAGGAAATGCAGGTTCACCTACCATATCTATATCTCTTAGAATTCTAATCTGCACCACAAAGTTTTATCTCAACATGTAAAGACTTCCATATCATCTTTCACTAGTAATCCACATCATCTTACACTAATAGCCATATCATGGCACTAATTTCCAACCTCTTAATAGAAGCTATTCACATCATCTTAAGTTCTATCTCAACATACAAGACATCCACATCATCCTCCACTACACTAAGAATCCACATCATCTTCCACTAATAGCCATATCATGGCACTAACTTTCAACCTCTTAATAAAAGCTATCCACATCATATCAAGTTCTATCTCAATATACAAAACAACCACATCATCTTCCACTAATAGCCATATCATGGTACTAACTTCCAACCTCTTAATAGAAGTTTTCCACGTCATCTCAAGTTCTATCTCAACATACAAGATAGCCATGCACATTATCTTTCACTAATAGCCATGTCATGCCACTAACTTCCAATCTCTATTAATACAAGTTATCTAAATCATCATAAGTTCTGTCTCAACATGCAGGACATCCACTAATAGCCATGTCATGTCACTAACTTCCAACCTCGTAACAAAATCTATGTCATCTCTACTTAATTTTATTATAGATTCTTCGTAATCTTTGCAGCAATGTGTGGAGTGTCCTCTAGTTTAGAATTATAGAGAAATCCTAGACCACGACAATAGCATGCAATGAGGCGCCAAAAGCTAGCCACAAAAATCGAGCATCTATGGTGTTAACAGGTAGGAAGTGACAACCATGGAGGCAAGTAACACCTGTTAAAGATGGATTTTTGCTACCAACTTACGGTGTTGATTGGAACTTTCTAGAATTATGTATGTAGAGTTTGGTTAATATAAATTCAGCAGGGGCTTCATATATATTTCGCTATGCAAATTGATACCAAGCAATATGTGGCCAGGTGATTTCTATGGTTGACTTTTGCAAGGTTTCTGTATTCTATGGTGTTGGATATCAGATGATAAGTATGGTGTATGTGCATATTTATCCCAAGTATTCATATTTCAATCCCCACATTTACAACTTGCACATACACCCAATTATTATATTTTTTGTTCAGATCCCTTCTCTAATTTATTCGTTTATGAATATTAACATACAATCCAATTTTATTCAGCAATGTGAAAATAGCAACTTTGCTCGAGATTTAATAGGAGGAAAATGCACTTAACATGGCCGGCAAATGAGCTCGGCAAATGAGCTCTTAGCCGAAAGTGCCAAATAAAAATGCTCGGCAAAAGCCTTCTTTGCCGAAAGTGTCGAAAAATACACTTAGCAAAGAGTCTTCTTTGCCGAGTGTTTTTTACACTCGACAAAAATAAATTTCAAATTATATTTTGAAGCAGTAAATTAATTTAAATAAAAAGTTGTCAACTATAAATTGTATAACTATACAATTTTTGTTTTGGTCATTTCTTCATATGACAAAGTGAAAGTAATTTGTTCATAAATCTTTCATATCTCTCTTAGAGATATATAAGATTTATGAACATTGTTAGAACAATGAACAAATGACCAAACAATCAAAATAAATTTTGTAGATCTTGAGAAGTTATAAAATTTTATAGTAGGCAACTTTTTGATTTGAAATCATCTTGTCATGCAAATCTGCATCTAAATTTGAAAAATCTAAAATTCAATTTTTTAAAAGACCTCAGATGAAAAACCAACCAAAGTAAACTTTGTAGATCTGAAAGTTACAAAACTTTATAGTTGACAAATTTTTTATTTGAAATCATATTGTCATTGCAGAACTACTATTGAATTTCTCAAATTTATAAATTTAAATTTTGTAAACCTCAGATGGAGAAACTTCTAAAGGAAAACTGTAGATCTTGAGAAGTTATGAAACTTTGTAGTTGCCAACTTTTTGATTTGAAATCATCTTGCCATACAAAACTGCATGTGAATTTTAAAAATTAAAATTTGCATTTTTTTAAAAGACCTCGGTTGAATAAACAACCAAATTAAACTTTGTAGATCTTGAAAAGTTATGAATCTTTATAGTTGACAACTTTTTTATTTCAAATCATCTTGTCATGCAAAACACTACTGAGTAAATAAGCTAGACGTGTCAAAATTTATTTAGGCAGTGAATAGAAAACGTAAAATAAATGAATAAATAAATAAATTTCAAAACATGTCTTCACGGCTCAGTTTCAAAATGCTTCAAGGCTAGCAAAGTCATGACGACACACGCAGTGCACACGAGTGAGACAAATCGAGCTAGTAGCTTGGCGTGCGTGACACACGCACAAGATTGGTCATTGCTGTGGGTGTCTATATATATGCTAACTGTCATCTAGTGATCTAGAGCAAAGCCGTGACACAACGCAGAGCCGAACGTGATGCCGGCCGAGCGCAGTCCGGCTGGAGCCGAACGTCAAGCATCCACATGCCTGACGACGAAGTGGCGGTGTCGTACCGGGCGTGTCCTGCGGGAAGCAGAGCTTACATGCCTTGCACTGCGTCCACATGAGGTCACTCCTCCTAGTAATATTGGGACTAAGGTTGTTAGGGCTTGCATTATTTTATTGCATCTCTACCCATGCATCTGATGAGCGTCAGCATGGATGGCTGATGCAAAGCTCGAGTCAATTTCGAAGAGCTGCTTGCTGAGCAGGCTTGAAGAGTCATGCCGAAACTTGCAAAACTATTTATGGTACAAGTTCTTCTAGCGGCTAAATTACTTTGGTATCTTCCATATGGAAGACTCTACGCCTTCTGACAATCGCTTGAACACATGGAAGAAGTGACAACAGTAAGTACTACAGGTAGATCCTTAACATTGATCTTACTACTGAAACCGAAAACGATGGGCACAATATTTAGCTCTACCGAATACATTCTGTCATATGTATCGATCTTGAGAATACAGAAATATCATCAAGATGAAAAAAATTATAGTCAACATTCTGCTTATATGTCAAATAATACGAATGAGGATACAGACATTCTAACAGTCCCATGATCGATCGCACCGAATAAATAACAGTAAGTACTACTAGATCCTTATAAGAAAACTTATTATAGAATGCAATGGTACAAATTTTTAGAAATCTACCACAAACACATCCTGTTATCGATCTTGAGCTATCATATAGACGCTGATCATGAGCACACAGAAAGACAAAGTGAGAGGAGAGGCCGTCATCCATTAATATATATGCCATATAATTGGCTTTAGGTGCCTAATCCTCATAACTTGGGTAGCTCTCGTCGACGAAATGAGTCTGGTGGAAGATGAAATGAGTGTTAAGAATGGGCATTTGTGTATCTTTATTCAAACTCTTGACCTATGACATGGCTATGTTATGCCCTTTAATGACTTTTAATCGCTAACTTCAGAGGCGGTAAGAATAGTCTGCCAATGTTAATCACAAACTACCGGTCTACTGCTAGGCGAGTCCCAGCAGACGCAGGAGAGTACTACTCCAGATCATCAAATCACTGCCGGTTGAAAAAACCCCATCACATGCGGATTTTAAACCGACACAACTAAGTCGGTAGTGATGAGAGGGCTTATCACTGAACAGACAATAATGATAAGGTGTCTAGGAAACTGAAAAAATGGCTTGAAAAAGAAGAAGAAATTTAATACCAGGAGGGACCTCACTAGGCTATCCCACAGTCAGGCATCATAAGTCACAATTTTTCATGAGAAAAAACACGCTTCGCGGCCACCGGTGCACGAACCCATGACTTCCAGCTTTGCACCTACATTCCCTAACCACTCCACCTGTAAGACACTTGTGTCCATTTGGGACATACGTAGCTATTTTATGTCATAGCCATTTTTATATTTATCTGATTTTAAAATGAGTATCTAGACTCTAAATGAATCCAAATGTAAAAGTCATTAACGACAAAGTTTCATAATTTTCTAGGATCTATAACTTTGAATTTGATCATTTCTCAATTTGATCATTTCTCTATCTAAAGTCATTCAGAAAATTTGAATTTTAAAAATAATGAAATTCACCCAAACTTTTCTGTCCATAGATAATTTCAAATGAAAAGGTTGTCAACTACAAAGTTGTATAACTTTTTGAGGTCTACAACTTTGTTTTGGTCATTTCTCCCTCTGAGATAGTATCAAAAATTCAGATTTCAAATGTGGTAGTTCAAACCTAGCTAATTTTTATTGGATAAACGTTGTCAATTACAAAATCGCATAACCTTTTCAAGATCTACAAATTTTGTTTTGGTTGCTTCTCCATCTGAGATCCTTAAATGGCACTACACATCCACTTATGACTGTAAACTATATGGACTCCTTTGTTTGAACTTCTATGAAATCTTGTGAATCACATGTTTTCATACCAAAATGATTTCAAATAAAAATGTTGTGCACTACAAAGTTGCATACTTTTTTCGATATAGGAAAAAGTCTATATGACCTCATCAACTATAGAGGGTGGACTACTTAGGCCCCTCAACTATAAAACCGTCTATTCTATCCCCTAAACTTTTCAAAACTGGTCAAATAACCCTCTGAAGCGGTTTTGAATGGTGGTTTTGCTACAGTAAAGTGGTTTCGTCTTTTTTCCTTTTATTTTGGCTGAATATTTAAAAAAAATCATAGTAAGTCACAGAAAAATCATAAAATAGAAAATCTAATTTTATTTGACTCCACACGAGCAGGTCTACATAATGAACATATAATATGGTATGTTTTAGTACAAATTTTTTACTATAACTTTAAATGTATGCTTTTCTGTAATTAATTAGAATAATTCATAAGCATAGTTTCTATGGTCGAATTGTAGTGAAATTTTTATGGTATGTTAATTATTGCATGCTGCAACTGTATAAAAAATTCATGCTCATTGGATCATATATAACTTAGTTATAGATTTATTTACATTTAACAAGCATAAACCTAAGTACAAACATAAATAAATCTTTATGTACTCCTTTGGATTAACTTTATAAAACCTTGTGATGCAAATTCGGACATTCAAACAATCTCCAATCAAAAAATCTTTAACTACAAAGTTGTAGATCTCGTCGAGTACTACAACTTTGGTATAAAGTTTTTTTCATCAGAGATCATATGAGAAAGTTATTAAGTTTTTTTGTCTAGCATATCACTTTCGATTCATAGTTAGAACTGCCAGTAATACCATTAGTCCTATTACTGCCGCTTCTTGCCTAAAACCAAAAATGATATGAACTCACAGTGATGACCTAATTTTCACTGTCGGTTAGTCCTATTACTGGTAGTTTTAGCCAAAAACCGAGACTAGGTTTCTTAGAATTCAGCAGTGATACCAACAATGAAAGTCAACTCTGCAGTAGTGGAGGTCATCAGACAAGGGCGCCGTAGACGCGGGTGGGGCTGCTGTGAGAGGCACCTTCGGTGCTGGATATAGGCAGGGCAATAAGGTCCCTTTTTGCGCAGAGGAGAAAGATAGGAGGCAGCGACTGCTCAGGGCCGGTCCTGAGATTTTTGGGACCTAGAACGAAGCTAAAAGTTTGGGCCTATTTATACGAATATGATAATACTACTAGTACTATCTATTGGTAGTATATACACACGCATATACATGTTACTAATAAGCACACTTGACTTAATGCAAACACTATATTCATATGAAATAATTTGTATACATATTAAATTACCTCAAAATTTTCTTCTAACATTCCTTGATGCAAAAGTCATCGATGATGGTTTCAATATCAATTTCATCCAACAATCGCTTCTCAATGCATAATGTCGCCAATCCATTTAACCTCTCTTGTGGCATTGTAGGTCTCAAATAGTTCTGCAACAATTTTAATTTTGAGAAATTTCTTTTAGTTGATGCCACAATCATTGGCATAGTAAACAAGATGCGAAAGCAATGGAAGTACTGCAATAACAATCATCCTTTATAACAAACTAAAAAATCTCCATTTGGCAAAGCGGATTGCATAACACTTAGCTTGAAAATTAGATCATTTAAATCAATGGCAGATGAAATTTAGAGAAACAATTAGTAACTACAATTTCTAAAGGGGATCATAAGATAAACAATTAGTTAATTAGTAAATAGTAACTAACTAAATTTTAGATTTGTACCTTGCGCTTGACGGTCTGAGGCCTGACTGCTCTGTTGCGGTGGCCGGTGGTGCTTGCTGGAAGCCTGAAACTGCTGAGTGCCGAAGCTGATCAGGATTCAGGGAGGGCCCTTGCTTGTTGCTGCCGCCTGCCGCGCTGTAGAAGCCCGAAACGCCGCCACCGGCAGGCCCCTCACGCGCAGCGTATGAAGGGAACGGAGGAAAAGGAAAGGTCGTGTACTCGCGTTGCGCTGATTACGGAAGGCGGACGACACCTAGCGTGATGAACGAATCGTATTTCCTAATTCTTATTGTGATTATTACTACTATACTAGTGTATATGTATACATAACCTGGGGGCCCATCAAATTTCTAGACCTGGGACGAGCGTCCCTCCACCGCCCCGCCCCGCCCCCCCCCCCCCCCCCCCCCCGGGGCTGCCTGCGGCTGCTGGCCTGCTGCCTGTTGCTAGGAGAGGGAGGAGCTTGCTCGTCATGGCCGAAGTTTTGGGCTGAGGACCAAAGTGTAGCCTGTTAGCCACAATGATTTGTCGTGCTGTGTCGCCCATATATGCCAAAGTCAGTTTGTATGATGTATAAACTAGATTGTAATTGTTTAATAAAAAAACAAGATTGTAATTGTTCTATTCTAAGAATTGAAACCAAATTCTACCTGACAATGCAAACTCCTGCCACGCTCAAGTTCTTTCCATATCCCGCCCAAATTCTTCCTGATACTACCCAAGTTTCACAAATTTATGTTTGTGATAATTGTTACTAAGAGTTGGCTGACTCTTATCCTGAATTTTGTTTGCCTTGAAATCCGATTGAAGCCTGGCATACGTCTCCTCACAAAGCCGACAAAGCTCAAAGCACAAATGGTGTCAAACGTGAAAGGCATTACCAAGCAGTTCTAGGGTGTCGGTGCTAGAAATGGCGGCCCTAGCACCAACGAGTGAGTTTGTGGTGCGTGTCCCCAACCCCGGAAGGTGTGCAAGAAGAACTCAAGGAGGACTTGTATTTCCTTGCACCTTAGTGCTTGTAGGTAGGGTGTACAAGCAAGTGGAGAGAGGGAGCTGGTCCCAAGTCTCGTGATGAGGAAGTGTGTGAAGTAAGTGTGTTGAACCGAGTTCGTTGGTCGTCAGATCGACCTGCCCCTGGAGGGACCCCCGTCCTCCCCTTTTATAGCCGCAAGGAGAGGAACGGGTTTACACAGTATCTGAATGTGTGAGATGACTGTAGGCGCCGTCCCTTCTTGGCCGAGGCCTTATCTGAGGCTCTGGAAACGTCTTCCCCTCTAGTGCCGAGGCCTTGGTGTGGATGGCGGCCCTGTCGTGTACGGCGCCGTGCTGTCGGTTGTGGGCGCCGTCCTGAGGAGCTCTCCTCGGTCCTGGTGACGGAAGGGATGTCTGTCCCTGCAGAAGTCAGCGAGGACATCATGGGGGCGTATCCGAGCCCTGTAGCCCGCTGTAGCTTTGACCTGTCCCCGGTCCGAGGCCCCGAGGGCTGGGGTGTCGCTGTCGTATACGGTGTGGCCGGCGCAGAGATACGCTGTATCGAGGCCGCATCGCCAGCCCGGGCTCTGAAAACCTGGGTGCATAGTGACCGGGGCTCCGGAAGACCCGGGCTCCGTACAAGGTTGACGCCGTGCGTCGGCCCGGGGCGTGGTGTACGTCATGTTGGGACTCCAGGATGGGACCTGTCATAGAGGTTAGGCATAACAGCGCCCTACAGTTGCAGGCATGGCCGCTACTGTAGGAGTAGCGTAATCATGAGCGCGGGTGAGAGTGGTGACGAATGGCTTCCATCCCCTGCCAGAGGATAATATTGCTCCGACGGTCACTGTGGGAAGGCGGGCGGTAGATATACGTCAAGTCAGTGGCTAGGTTTGACCAGGAAGTGCGGCGCATCCCGTCCGAGGCTGAGGCGCGGGGGCTCACGCGGAACGGGAAGCGGGAGCTCATCCGAGGCGTCTCCGTAGAGGGCTCGGGCAAGACGGAGCGTTTCCACCCGCCCGTCCGAGGCCCAACGGGGAGGGTTCGGACGAGGCGGAAGATTAATTCCCGTCCGAGACCTCGGCGGGGGGCTCGGATGGGGCGGAAAGTTAGTGCCCGTCCGAGGCCCCGGCGGGGGAGGCTCGGACGGGACGGTGGGCAGTGCGCTGGGCCTTGGCAGGCCGCACTTTGCTTCTGTGTGGTCTGGTTTTGCGTTTGTTGGGCCTGACAGTTTGGAGAGCCCTTATTTTGGTACCCGACATAGGGTGTAGGCTAGAATCCTAGAATACCATGTGGATGCCTCTTTTGGATCACGGGAGCCAAGATTTTTTGATAGAACCCCAGCAATCGGATCTGGGTGCGTGATAAGCTCAAGGACTTCATTTTTACATGTAGACCCGATCTTCGTATTGGAATCAGAGAGGATGATGACATGTGACTTCCAAGTTAAGAATACTTCATATCAGACATGAATGCTTGAGTAGTGATTTAGAGTTGTATCACCTTATTTTGATGATAAGGTTACAATCTTTTAGGTCTAGAGAGTTGTTGGAGACGATGATGGAGGTGGTGAGTAGGGTCGAGCAGCAGCCGGAGGAGAGGTGTGACGCCCACACAAAAACAGGCATAATGTTATTTATTTGTCTCTACCACATTGCAATTTGCATATATATATAGCAGCCGGACCTTTCTCTCGCAAAATCTATTAAATTCTTAACATGAAGTTGACAAAAGAAAACACACGATTGGATGTAGTGAGGACATGCAAGCTCCATATCCCAAATGCGCCCCTGAATTTTTCCATAATCACAAAAAGCTAAGACCATGAAAATCGAATTTCACAAAATCAAATACAAACAACGACCGTTAGTAGAAAACCACAAGAGGGGATAAAATGTCTTTTGAGCAAAACAACCCCAAATGTCCCAGCAACATTACACGTTCATAACAAATCGAACAGAGCCTGAGAAACTTTTTTTTGCAACAGCTTGTCGAAGCCCAGAACGAGAGAAAAAGTGGACAACCGTGACATCATTTTCTGCATACATTGGTTGGTATCACCCATACATAATCTAACAACGGAAAATAGAAACAAATAATATAGAGGAGAGGCAGAGCGACAACCATACCCTTCCCGTACCTTCGCTGTACTGTGGTGCATGGCTAACTTCAGTGGCCTCCAACATCTTCAGTTAGTGCTGTTGTTCCTGCTTGTTGGAAGACCCAGATCATGGCCTCATCTCTTGTCTATTTATTTCTGTGGAGTTAACAGATATTGTAGTACAACTTGATCCCCGTGGCAATGGATATATATAGTACACCGATCGATTGTTCTATATATATATGCAGGCATACTTGAGCTCTGCTGTCCATCTATCTGCATGCCGATGCGTTCGGAATGCATCACTGCAAAAGAAGCCTGACCATGCACTAGAAAAGCATGCATCCGCTCACCACACACGAATATCCCCTCGTGAAACAACTGCCATCGTCCTCGCGGGCACGACCGTTTGCACGCTGCGGCAGGATAGAAGGTAGTGGTATGTGAATGGCGCGCTATGGGATCCAGACCAACAAGCTGGGTGCCACGGTTTTCTGCCTTGCATTCTGCAGAAAATTATGAACCAAATTCTGAAATACATCATAGTTTATTAGGACGGCGATCATGATCACCCAATTAGCTTTCACGCCTCTGAACGTTCTCCTCGTGTATTTGTAGCCCGCCCTAGCTCTCATCTATTTTGCACCCTCTGTTCTACCTCCTCGGTTTTGCTGCGTTTGCTTCTGCTCCAGTAGCACTAGGGAGTCTGCTGGTGGCTGCGAGATTCACCATGAGAATTGAAACAGTGGCAACGTGGAATGCGTTTTCTGATTTTTCAGTCTCTGTGTTCCTGTTTCACAGTCCATCACTCGCCATTGAAAATTGTTTGTACAGGCGAAAGTCCCCTAAACTTAATATACCATCCTCTATACTGTTCTGAATAAGTGAATATATAATAAGTATTGCTCTTTATTCCTAAATTATAAGACGTTTGGACTTTTATAGACATATAGAGCTTACTATACACTTAGTTGTGCGTTATATTTAGATACATAAGTAAAAGCAATCTATTTAGAAAAGGTACCAACGTGTTATAATTAGGAACTGAGGGGGTACCCTCATCCTCTGTATTGTTCCTAGATACTACAACATAAAGGTTATATAATAAATGGACCTCGGTGTAATGCCGCACTAAATCTCTATTGTCATCATTTTTTTAGCCGTTGAGGCGTGTGAGTCAATAAGTGGTGATGAACTTACTTGGAAGAGGAGGGTTATCTGGTTCATCTGTTAGTGAGACCTTATGGTCTTGCTGAGCAAGGCCTTCCCTTTTATCTTCTTCGCCTTTTCACCATTCAATGAAACTATAGAAGATTACATGCTCTTCACTCATCAACCTTTTCCTGATTTCTTTGATTAATTTGCGGTTGATGAGCTGGGGTCTATTGGAGATGCAATAATTTTCACTTGAAACTTCTTCTCCAATAGATTAAGGTTGTTCTTTACTGCAAAATGTTAATGGACACATACCCGAGGGAATAGCAAGATTGAAATATGGGTTTTGTTGTCCATACTTTTTTTTATGATTTTCTTCGATGCTAATCAAGATGATATATGGTTTTAAGATTATTTAGCATAAATTGTGTCTATCGTGTTTTATGTTGTTGTTGCAATCTAGCATGGTTCAAAACAAAGATAACTTATAATAAAAGATAAATGAATAAACATTAATACTGACAAGCTGGACTTATTGTGCAAAGTTATCATCTGCCTTGATTCATCCCTGGTGTGAACTTATCTCTTGGCTTCCCCAGATTTAATTCAAAATTTTCCTGTAGGGTTAGTCCGACAAAATATCCAGTATCTACTACAATATACTATCAGCTCAAAAATTAACTTAGACACAACGTCTAATTTGATCTAGAAAGGTATTTTAATCTGAACTCAGTTTAAAAGCCTTTTAAGAGTAAAACCACCACTCCTAAACTAAGCACCATGCTTTATTTAAGACATTTATGAAAGTACTTCAAAGCCTAAACATATATCATAGCAAATAAAGGTAGCATGAAAGTATAGTAGAGATTTATTCAGATAGAGATAAAAAAGAGAATGATTATGTTGAGTTATTTTCTAAACATGAGCCTTCTGTGCTCATATATTTTTCTTTCTTCTTCTTTTTTTATAATGCACGTGAGATGAATATATGAAATGAAACAAGTTATGGCTAAAAAATGTAAACTAAATAGTGTAAATATATAGATTAAAGTAAACATACAGTGGAATGCAAAAGATAACTACTTATAAATTTTGAAGTCCATGAGCAAGATTTTCTCACTTTTATTTGATCATACTTATCATGACTCACATGCTGAAATTTGTGAGTGATGCAATATCTCTGTTCCCATCACTTGAGTTATGAATTAAAGTCCTGTGACTAAACATCTCTTTCTTCAATATTGGATTTGTTATGTTTATTCTTATTTTGTGGGGGCATGCTAGAAGATCGTAAACCGGTCGTTCATTACCCTACATAAGATATTAAAGTAGACAAACAAGGGTAATCCTGCTTGAGGAGGGGTTAATGGTTATCTCGATCACATCAATGAGTATATATAAGTTTATCAATGTTCCTTAATTGCCTAGCTACCTTCCCCGGCAACGGCGTCAAAAATGCTTCTTGGTATTTCTAACATCATTATTAATTAATGACATTAGAAACACATGGTACTAAATTAACTTGTCATTAGCAACTAATAACCACTTATCTCTCACTGACATCTCTAAGCATTACACCAGGTTGTCATCCCTAATTATATTAGCTAGGAATAAAGTATTAAATGAATAAATTATTTTGTGTGACTAGGCAGAAATAAATATAAGAATATGAACTAAAGAAATATTTCTTCAAGCGACAAATAATTATACCATTGTATCATTTTTCCTAGAGTATTACCAGGGTTGTCGATTTATATTTTTACCATTGGGAAGGTCTATGTAGGACTTATATCTACAACTTACATTATTGATGTGAAAAGTAAACCATAACTAGAATCCTACTCATAACAGGGATAAGTCACATGATAAAAGATATATATATGATAAATAATAATCAGTCATCATAAATAGATAAACATCAGAGTTCTTCTAGTCATAGTAATAGCTAGCTAATGGATAAACTCAGGAATAAATACTAAGGTAATTCAATAACTACATCAATGATTAACTTTAATTAGTGCAATTACATCTATCAATCATTGTTAAGTTATTCCTACATCATGATCACATGTAAAGGGCATCATCTAGGAAGGATGTGAAATAGAGTCATCACCCAACTTCGCGATCGCGCCTGCTGTCCTACATACGGGGGCTGGACTATAGAGAAACCAACGCAGTTGTCACCGTATGGACTACCACACGACCCGACACATCAGGGTGCATTCGCAGACAAATAAGATATCTAGACACCATGTCTACATATTGTTCATTATCTACCTATTGTACATTTGGATAAACGCTATACGAGCAATTACATAAATTCAATAAGATCAAACTAACTATGCTAGACATATAACTAAAGTAGACAATGACTATTGCAATTAAGAATATATAAGAGATTAAGAACAATGTTGCCTGAATCATAATATTGAATACAATAAGAGCAAAGTACTAGAACTATACCGAACTCCGCACTCCGCATGACGCCGCCCCCCGGATCCCGAAGAACTAGAACTCTTCTACTTCTAATCTAACTAGGCTAAAGCTATGAACTAGAGAGGCTCTGATGAACTAGAGAAGGCTCTTGATCACTTGATCTCCAAATGATTGATGCCTCCAGGGAGGGGGGTCTGCCCCTTTATTTATAGCTAGGTGGGATGAACGTGCGCCGCAGGATCAAACCAACTTAACCAAGGGCCGAGATGACTTCTCATAGGCGGTGGAAGAAGACTCCAGAAGGCAGGGCAAAACCCTAACTGGGGGGCACCGCCTGGCGCAGCCATGGGGCCGGCCGGCCCCACATGTGGGCCTCTCAGGGTCCACTTCGTTCTAGTGTCTTCTAGATGCTTCTTGAGCCCGATGACGATGTTTGCCTTCGCGGTTAAGTTTTATGATAATTATGCACTCTAATCTCTCTTTTATGCTTTTCTGAAATAATCCCTAGAAAATACAGAATATGCAAAACTCGTGAAAATTGTTAGTTAAAACCCTAGACTAGTGTGTATTTGTGTATCCTTTTGTGTCTAAAGTTCTAATAAAAGTTAATGTTATCCACCGTCAACATTGAACACCTAGGCTGCATGCTCCAGGTGCCCGAACCGATCCGCTATGGATCGCTCCACACCTCCGATGCGAGACCCCAGAGACTCGATCGAATTCTTCATCGACTTCATCTCGTCGAGGATGAGCTTTAGTTGGGGATCCATAACACCGAACTGCTTGTGAAATCTGGTGTAGTGGTCATGATCGATTTGGTGGGGTTCCAGGGCGGAAATCAACTAATTTGTTCACCGATCAGACAGACCTCGGCCGGACCTATGGGTTCACACGTTCTATCGCCGAGACGAAGAATGGCGATCAACCAGCCGGCAGGGATGACAGTCCCAGGTCAAGGTGAAGAAGAAGCGAAAATCGGCCAAGGAAAGAGGGCTATGAGTAGCAATTTGTTAGTAGCAGTGGTAGGGAGATGCAGAGGAATCAGAATTTGGGGAAGGAAGAACAGAGTAGAGGCAGGGAGAGAGAGGCAGGGAGAGAGACGAATGCTTTAGTTGAGAGTTGGATTTCGAATACAATTCATGGATGCCATCTTCCCGATGGAGTACAGCACTTATAGCAAGCGCTCGTTCTCGGCACGCAGGTCGGTAGGCTAAACCCAATCAGACCCATGGACCCTTCTATTCTTGGTGACGGCCCGCTTCTGTGTTCCTTCGGCGGGGACGCGTCCTCTTGTGCCACAATTGGTTCTTCAGAGACTCGGTCAGAGTGACCAGGTGCCGTAGGCAGAGTACTAACAGAGGGCTGGTGGTGGTTTTTAGGTACGGTGCTAGGGGACTGTAACACGCGGGTGCGTCTAGGACTGGGTTGGTGTGTAAAGCAGAATATCTGACAATGGCTACTTTCGTAGCGCCTAACTTGTGGTATCAGATTGTCCAATAACGTAATGTGCTGTGCAAAACTGCGCAGACCTGTCCAATAACCCGGTACACAGAGCCATCGTCGCCTTGTGAGGCGACAGCTAGAGAGCCGGCCCGTGCTCCCGATGCTGAGAATACGACCTTCACATTTCCTGCTGAGATCCCAAGTCTCCAGAGCAGCGATGTAAGGCCTGTCTCTCCATCTCGACGGTCTGCAGATCCCATGCGTGCGTGGAACACGGATGTGGTTTGGGTGGATGGGAGGATCCCGTGCGTGCGTGTCAGTGGCAGCAGCAGCGGCGACATCCCTTGGTGGATACCTTTGGTCGCGGTCTCGTGGAAGTAAGGATGGGGATAGTGCTCCAAATGAATACTCACGGTTTTTTTCTAGTTCAACTTAATAAACTATAGTAAAAAAATAAAGAAAGAAATTATAGAATTAGCTCTTTAAAATAAACTAGAACAACAGATATCCATTTACAACACCATCTCTATCTTTAAATGGAAGTGACTCAACTGCAGCGGCCGCAACCTCAGCTCCTGCGCGTACAGCGTTGGGTGCTCGATCGGAGCTTTCCAGGTAGGACGTGCTAGCTGACGGGAGCTCCGAAGCCAATGCAATCTCCACTTCTCCAGCCATAGGAGATCTGGTCGGATCCACCTCACTTGCTAACTCCATCGCGACTCGGATGCCCAAGACCATCCTGGTTTCTTTTATCTAGCAGGCAAGGTTTTAAATCGTCGGCTAACGCATTTAGCTTTCACTATCCCAAAACAGGCTATAGCCGGCTATATCGGGCTATAGCGGCGGCTAAGAACTAACTTGTACATGAAAAATCTTAGTTAAATCCTTCCCAAATAGCTATAGCCGGAGATAGCGAAAGCTATAGCTGAAGATTTGAATCCTTGCTAGCAGCACGAAGCCTCCTTGATCAGGGAGACATCATCTGACAGCAGTGTCTATTTTATTTCAGTTAGAGAGAAAACCTGAAACTGATGGATGGAGCAGTTCTGAATCGGAGCCTGAAACTGATGGATGGAGCCAAGTTGGATAGGATCTGTGCAACCTGTTTTCTTTAGCAGCTGGAAAGAAGAGTGGTTATATGTATTAATTAAAATGATCGAGATTTTATCTGGCTTTCTCTGTACTAACTCAATAGAATTATTGTCACACGTCCAATGTAGGCAGTGACCGACGCCGCGATAAACGGGCCTGTCGAGCCTGCTCAGGCCCAAGAAGGGGGCACCGCCGCGCTTGCAACCGCCCTATGGGGCCTCGCGGCCTGCCCTAGAGGGTGCACACGCCAGTAACAGAGAGGTGGCGCGGCCGCCGCCGTCTTCTTCCGCATCATCCGCAACTACTATATCTAGATATTAGTTATTTTAGAATCATTAAATAAATTAGAAAGTTAAGAATTGTTTAGGAAAGGAGAATCCATCTGTTATAAGGATCTCTCAAGATTGCTTAGAGATTAAATTAAAGGATGCTTAGGGGCTAAGTCTACTCGAGACTATTAATACGAGAAGGTTGTATCTGGATCAGATTAAGAAAGAATTGGGCGAAAGCTCTTTACCCTAGCTCTCAGCTCTCGGGTTCTCTCTCCCTCCCCCACGCCGTGCACGCCCCCCCCTGCGCTGCCCCTGCACCGCCACCCCCACGCGCCAGCCCTAGGGCGCCTCCTCCTCCTCTCCCTCGCTCATCTTCTCGGCCCATTCCACCCTCTCCCTCGCTCATCTTCTCGGCCCATTCCACCCTCATCTTCTCGACCCATTCCACCCCCACGCGCCAGCCCTAGGGCGTGTGTTATAAGGTAATTAATTTTCATCACCCGATCATCGGATTTCTTGTAGATGCAAGATTATTCCTCGATAAAATCTCATTGATATGCTTATGTGATCTACCATGTTCCAACAAGTCTGATGTATTTGTGGACCATGCATGCCAACTGCCCCTGTAGAACACTACTACAGAAAACTTAACCGAGGCGGTTTTTTTTGGTTAACCGAGGCGGTTTTTCTAACCGCCTCGAACATAAGGTCACGGTTAATCATGGCCTTAACCGAGGCGGTTGGGCAACCGCCTCGGTTAATATATTAACCGAGGCGGTTATTTTACAAAAACCACCTCGGTTAGTAATTTTCATAAATTAAAAAAAAAGTCCACCGAGCCCGGTAGCCCACCGAGCCCAGTTCTGCGTGCCACCGCCGCCGGTGGCCGGATCCACTTGATGGTGGCCGGATCTGCTCAGTGGCCGCTGCTAGGGACTGGATCTGCTCGGTGGGGGGCAGATCCACGCCACCGGGGCGCAGGTTCCACCATGGATCGATCCGCGTGCGCCGCCGCCGTCGAGCTGATCTGCAAGGGAGGGAGGGTGAGGGACTGATCCGCTATGGATCTGAGAGAGGAGAGAGAGGATGAGGGGCATACCGTCCCTAGATCTGCAAGGTGGAGGGGGTCGGCCAACCATCGCCCGGATCCACGACGGCCGGGAGCAGATCCGCCATGCCGCCGGGCCGCCAGCGCCTGAGCCGCCGTGCTGCGCGCCTTGAGGCCGCTTCCGCCGTCGCGCCCGAGGCAAAGCCGCCGGGGACCGCGCAGCCGGGGGGCACGCCCGCGCCAGCGTCGAGGGGCCACGCTCGCGCGTCGCCGCCAGTGCAGCCCTGGGCAGCCGCGCCCTGCGCCACGGGGGGCCCGCTGCACCCGCCCGAAAGGGAGGGAGGGAGCAGAGGGGGAGGCTGCTGTGGAAGGGAGACGAGCAGAGGGAGAGGCCTCGCCGCCGGGGCGCCGCCGGAGAAGCCAGGGCCGCGGCGCCAGGGCAGCGCCGGCCCGGGTGTCGTGGCCGCCGCTGTTGCTGTGGAGAGGAAGGGAGAGAGTAGAGGGAGAGGCAGAGAGCGTTGTGGTGGCTGCTGGGCGGGGGAGGAGAGGATGAGGAGAAAACCCTAGAGCCCCACTTATATATGATGCTTGGTATTGGGCCGGCGTGGGCTTGCAGACTGGGCCTAATTTACCGAGGCTGTTACGAGTAAAATGTCCGCCTCGGTTAATGATTAACCAAGGCGGTTACGTTAGGATGACCGTCTCGGTTAATCTATATTAACCGAGGTGGTTGTCTTAGAAAAACCGCCTCGGTTAATAGATTAACCGAGGCGGTTGCCTTAGAGAAACCGCCTCGGTTAATCTATTAACCAAGGCGGTTGCCTGGCCGACCACCCAGGCTGGGCTCACACCCATTAACCGAGGCGGTTTTGGGGCAAAACCGCCTCCGAGGCCCATTTGCAAGTGCCTTGCAAAAGATTTTGTGTAGTAGTGGAAGTAGAACGAATAGTGGTGCAGGCAGCATTCATGATACGTGTACTGTGATTATTGCAGCTAAAAAATTCATTGATGCGGTCTGTGATGGGTACATCTGAATAAAATAGAAAAAGTCAATTCTCTTGCTGCACGCTGTACGTGCTGCATACCTCGTTGCTGGTTACTCTGGGAGACAAATAATGAGATTCTCATATGGTGCTTCCTTGCATACCCATCAGATTCCCTATTTGACCAGCGATTAATATATAGTTGTGTAGCATGCAGTGTAGTTGACCTGCGGCCTTGGTAATAAGACAATTTTGTCAGATTACAGAATCCGATCAAGTGCGCGGAAAGTATCAACCAAGTGGACATTGCTTACTGGGCAAAAAAAAAAAGCTTGCAATAAAATGAATCAGCTGTCAGATTACTGTTTAGGAGTCAACTGTTGTAATGTATCACTGAAATCATTATCTAATCTGTGAAATCATTATTAATGAATCATTTGCCGATTGTTACCCAACCATAGAATAGAAGCCACCGTAATAATATTTTTGCTAATTTGATAGACTACAGAAGCCATGGGCCACCCAAGGCAAGTATTATTATTAGAGTACACGCACTACAATTTTTTCTTCCGATTCCTCTTATGTGTATATATGTGTATGTCGGCCATACGATCGAGCAGTCTGTACGAAACTACGCATAGGGAGCGTAGGACATGGAACTGTAAACTAAAGCTTCTTCTGTGTGAACGTAAGCAACACACTACATCAATTTCACTCTGCTCTAAACACGTCAACTCAAACGAAAGGTGTTGAACTTCAGAGACAGCTTCTGTATGCATGTCATTTTTTGAGATTTAGTGATTCCTTTCATCGAGTCTGAACAACGTTTGCTTATTCATGGAATTGCTTAAGGCCACGAATAGCTCATTTGCAAATTCTGTATGATTTTGTTCCTTTAGCTATGTTTTCATAGTACCACCGGCCCCTTACTTCAATCATGGATCACGCACAAGAATCCATGTTTATTTCAGCGTTTGGTGCCCTACGGAGTACAACACTTTTGTTAAGTTATTCTCTTAATAAGCACACAGTTGTCGAGAGGACGGATCTTCTGCTAATGTGTGGATATATATGAAATAGACCCCAAATACTTGAAATACAAACAGTTTCATGCAAGTATTTTTCGGCACCTTATTTCCCATTCCTCTCCATGTTTTTGCAGAACTATTGCTGCACCATGGATGTAACAATCAGTGCTGTGTGGCTCACTTTAGCTATTATTTTGATTATCACTGGAGTAATCACCAAGGTTGCATTGCGAAGAAATATTCCTGGTCCAGTGTGCAACAGATTGCTTCCACCCGTGGCATATAATGGTTCTATGGTTGTACTTTTACATGCACTTCTTACTAAAGGTTTCCATGCAATGATCCAAGATCAATACACCAAGTTAGGAAGTGTGTTCACCATAAGTATCTTTGGACAGAAGGCAACATTTCTTGTAGGACCAGAAGTCTCAAGTCACTTTTTTCAAGGGATGGATTCGGAAATTGGTCTCAGTGGTATCCTTCGGTTTATTGAGCCAATAGTAGGCAAAGAGATCTACGGCATTGATGCCACAACTCGTAATTGGGTCACTGGCTTCATAAGAGATGCTCTGAAATCAGGAAAGTTGAGAAGCATTGTTAGTCCCATGACTGAAGAAGTCGAGGTATGCCTATATATATTTTTATTTTCCTGGTCTTGTGTGGTCACTAGGATGTAATCAATTATACATTTCTGAAGAAGCAGCAGATATAATATTTTTTTCTCACAGTTATAATCATTTGAACACCACTTGGCTTGTTATAACCATTACTCATTTTATAACTGGAATGGTACTAATAATGTGCATGTATGTGGCCGTCCCCTTCTAACGATTGTAGTATAAAGCATGAAGCAAAAAAAAAGAAAAAGCAACAACACAATTTGGTGGACTTGGGTTATGGATAATAGTAGGGAAATCTATATCTATATCTATATACTTTTATAAAGCTAAACCCCACTATCTATTTTTCTCAACATGCAAGCTATCCACATCAGTCCATTATCGGATGCATTTATGACTAACTAGTATTTGCAATTATGATCTATTCAGCAGGACGATCTACTAACATGCATTTAGTTGTCCATATCAGCATACCACGTCATTCACTAACATTAACTTATAATTGTTTATCTCTTTGTATACGCACTTTTACTCCAAATCATAAGCAATTTCCAAAAGTTAACAGTTCTCAGCCGAGGCAATGCTATAGGGTGCTCCGTTTATTACTTATAGGAGGTATAATATCTCAAACAATTCTGAGTCACCTATTTTTTTAGAGTTTAAAATTAATTAATTAATTAATTAATGTAGAAAAAGAGAAATAATTTTGAACTCCCTAACCCAAAAAATATAAAGGCTCGGATTTATCTAACATCTTACCATGTACGGAGTAACTTGAGTACCTTAGCGTCTAAGCATGTACAGAGTAATCAGAGTACCTTAGCGTTGCACAACTAACACTAATGAAACAAACGATACTTTTTCTTTACTGAAGTTCTCAAATTATATGCTGATGGAACAACTAATTTTTCTTCTAAGGGAGTAAATACATTATTCTCACCCCAGTTTATTCACTAATCCATCGCAAGCATTTCAATGATAAATGTTTAACTTAATTACATACTACAATATTTCAACAGGACTTCTTTGCAAAATGGGGACAAGAAGGAGTTGTTGATCTAAAACAACAGATCCAGCATGTACTCATGGTAATCACAGGTAGATGCCTCCTAGGAAAGGAGGTCCGGGAGGAGATGCTTGGAGAGGTCTGGAGTTTGTTTCATCAACATTTTGATAATGGTATGCGCCTAACTAGCGTGCTATTCCCATATGCCCCAATTCCATCAAACCGACAACGTGACAAGGCACGTGCCAAGCTATCCAAAATATTAACCAAGATTGTGCAATCACGAAAAGAATCAAACCATGCTAAGAATGATGTGCTGCAAAGCTTAGCAGATTCAAAATTCATAGATGGCCGACCAACGACTGAAGAAGAGGTTGTGGGGCTGATCATCTTAATGGTGTTGGCTGGACAACAATCAAGCTCTACAACTAGCACGTGGACTGGAGTGCACCTACTCAACAACACAAGGTTCTTGTCAGCTGTCGTTGAGGAACAAAAACAAATCATTAACAAATATGGATGCGACGTAGATTACAATGTGTTTCTAGAAATGGAAATCCTACACAATTGCATCAAGGAGGCCGTACGTTTGCACCCTCCTGGAATATTGAGTCTACGAAAGGCACATAAAACCTTCACTGTATGTACTAAAGATGGAATGGAGTATGATATTCTGGGAGGACATACCATAGTTAGCCCAACAGTCCTTAATGGTAACATACCTTATATTTATAAGAATCCTAATGTATATGACCCACACCGGTTTGGTCCTGGAAGAGAGGAGGACAAAGTTGGTGGCAAGTTTGCTTACACATCATTTGGTGGCGGAAGACACATTTGCCTAGGTGAGGCCTATGCTTATCTCCAAATTAAGGTAATATGGAGCCACTTGCTGCGTAATTTTGAGATGAAATTAGAGTCTCCTTTTCCTGATACCGACACAAGCACAACAACGATGGAAGCTAAAGGGAAGATAATGGTTAGCTACAAGAGACGTCAGCTACCTAGGACCTAGGTCCTAAAGGCTGTTTGGTTTCAGCCCAATTAAGAATGGATCTTAGGCCCAATTAAGAATGGATCTTAGGCATCCCATATAGTGGATGCTTAGGGCAAAGAACATTCCCTCGGCTGAGAACTTGCGGGCTCCAAAGTAGCCACTGATCCACAAATTGATGTTCCATTATGTATGCTTACCAACTAAGTTTAATTAGCGTATGCGAGATTGCTTGTTTTAAGCTTTTATGTAATGTAGTAATAACTTTGGTCTGATTCCTCACTTGTGGGGATAACCAGACATTCTTCCATTATCTAAAAATGTATGCATGTTTGTGTGTCATTTTTGTTTTCAGGTTCTGTATTAAAAAATGTTTTATGTGTTTATGTCTACATTTTTATGAAGATATGGATGCACTTGTAGTTGTTTATGTGAATGTTCTAAATAAGTCATGACAGTGATGTGCTCTCTTAATGAATTGAAACTTGAAAGTGGGGAGAGTGAACATTGTGAAAAGTGTGCACATGTGTGAACACAAACACACACCAAGGCACATTTTGTATCACTGATGTGCTCACCCACACCGTTTGAAGAGCACACCAAACAAGATCAATGAGCTAGCCAAGCACAATATATATATGTCATATCATCAAGCCTACCCATCCCACTATGAGCAACTACTACAAAACACACGAACCTTGCCGGTCCATTACCACCGTTGGCTGTGCTCGAGCTACCATAGATCCTACGCTTCACTCACCACTATTGTAACTAAGGCGTTCTTTTTGGCTTTATAGAGGTGGAAAAGGCATCCACCTCCGGCAAGCCGTCACTGTTAATCAAGCTTTTTCAGAGGTGGGCGCCTTTGACCACCACTGTTAATCATATTAATAGAGGCGGTCAACCTAAGACAACTGCCTCTGTCGAGGCAGCTTTGTAACATGACCACCTCCACTAATCCAATAATAGAGGTGGCTGTCCTCCGTGAGTACATTCATAGTAGCGGTGGCGGTTCTAAGACACTTGGCTCACTCAATGCTATTCATATTTGAATTATTTGATTTCCCAATGACGAGTTCCTAACATAGGAGTATGTCAAACCTCGGGACACACTCAGAAACTGGCCTCCTAAACCGATCCCTCCAGGATCGCTAGCTCGGGGGCTAAACCCTCAGTTGTGCTCGCACGCACCTTCCCACCAAGAGATGAGCCCAAGCGTGAGCATGCCCGCCGCCTTTGCTCAGGACTCGAGGGCTTGCTCGAGCCTTAAAATCCTTGACCAACTAGTGGCCTGAACCCCATCCCTGGCTCTCTATCATGATCGGTACCTGAAGCTCAAGAATGAAATGCAGATGCCCTGAGAGCCTAAGGCTCAGAGTCCCTCTGATGTTGCCCAACAGGCGTGGACTTGCTAGCCACCATTCCGACAGAGTCATGCAAGGGATGTGACACAAGTGGACAAGACACCACCAGCTCTAGGGGCTTGGGGGTTTCGTGGCCCGCCCGTCAGCCTCTCTAGCTAGTTGCCTTCACCACCAAGGAGCCTCCAGAAGGCGAGCTCGGAGAAGAATGGTGTACCTCACATGCGCCGGATTTTCGAACGTAACACTTTTTGTTTTGTAATTTAACAGGATTAAGTTTATTTCTACAGCTGTTTTTTGAAACAGTGAACCAATAAGATCATTTCATCATTCTAGTTCACATTATGATCCATTATTTATTATCTGAAATTTTCTCTCAAAGCCACCGCTACACTCTATGCTATCATGATGGATGCTACATATAAAATTCCTCTTCCTCCTAGATAACACTAAAAATTCCCACGACAACGCGCAGAGTGTCATCTAGTTTATATATAAATTCTAGGTGTTATTTAACACAAAAAATTTGTAGGTGTTATTTTGTATTTGTGTTCATTAATAGCAAAGGTGTGTTAAATGTTCTAGGCAGCATAAAGCAACATCACAGGAGCAAGCAGTCAAGGATTTGGAGGTTAGTACTTATTGGTTCCTCTTTTAGTAGAGGTGTGGCTAATGCTTATTTGTTTCCAGACCCTTTGTGTTCTCAATCAGCAATACTTCATTTCTGTAGCTCATGCCTGAATTTACAGTCACTACCCCAGACCAATTCTTTCCCTGCGGTGTGTACTACTCCCGTCCGTCCAAACCTCCCGTCATGGGTGCTACTCCCTTCTCTGACGTGTGCTGTAAAACCGAAGCGGAAAGCATCTGTACCGTCAGGGACTCTCGGTGCCCCCGAAAAATCAGATCCGCGCGCTCCCGGCCTTGACATGGCCCACATGTTAGAGACAGGGCTGAAAAGAGTGGCGCGGAAAGAGGCGCGCGGCCGCGCATCCAGCGCAAACGAAAAATCCCCCGTCCTTATCCTTTCACCTAGGCGGAGGAACTGTTTCCTCTCTCCCTCTCTCTCCTCTCTCTCTATCGGAAAGACGGCGGCGGCCGGCTAGAGCACAACGCAGCCCAGGCGAGGGCGCCCCTGATGCGTGTCCGTGGTAAGCCCCTTGCTCCCTCTCTCTCTTCCCTGTCACGGCCTCTCCCTTTGCTTCCCATACAGGGTCATGGTTCACGGCCGCTGATGGGGTACTTGTCATGGCAGATATTCAAGATGTAGCAGATCCAGCAGCCATGAGCCACCGAGGTTCCAACGAAGGGTAGCCCAACTCAGGCAAGCTCTACAGAGGCTTCACTTCCCCTGGATTCGGCGAGGTGAGCCCCTGCTTCTCTAGTCCTCCCCATGCATGTCTATGGTGGGATCCAGCAAGGTGCGCCTCTGCTGCTCCACCCCATGCAGGTCCATGGCGCTGCTGCAACGCACTAGGTACTTGCCCATGGAAGAAGATGCCAGGATCCGGCAGATCCATGACATTGGAGGCACCACAACCCCCGCGAGATCCATATCCAATGTTCCTTATATGACAGTTATGTAAAATCTTGCTTATGCCTTGTTTGAAAAGGCCAGATCTGCAAAATATGGTGATGGTTGCAAGTATTTTTTATTATTTAAATAGATAAGGCTTTTTCTCAACTGATTTTATTTGAATAACCTGCCCTGCAACTGCAATTGTACACTAATGATAATGCAAGCAAACACTCTGTATCCTCTTGTGTTGCACAGCTGCATTTTGCATTCAGCAAGCACTCTTCCGTAGTTGTAGATGCTGACTACTTTTGTCTAGCATAGAAGAGCACGTTTCTTATTCTGAAAAGGAGCATAACCATTAGTGTTTTAGATTGCTTCAAACCACTGCAGATGTTTCTTTCATGGCTTTGTTTATCTATGATACACTTGAACATTGGCTATGGAATTAATCTATTATGTGCCTGTTATAATTAATCTGTCTGGTATGCCAGTACACACTGTTATCACCCAATGCCCTACCCTCCAGTACACTGTTACACACTGTCTAGATTGGTACAAGTAGAGAATGCTCTTATATTGTTTTTATTAGGCAATTTATTTACCCATCTATAGAGGCGCTAGAACACTGAATTTGAACAGTAGGGACTGAATTTTTATCTGGCAGCTGCATTTTAAACTGATCCGCAAAACAAATATGCAGTGTCCTCTCACTGACAATAGGCATTGAATTTTTATTGGGCAGCTGCATTTAAATCTGATCTGCAGAACAAATATGCAGTCTCCTGCCATGCTAATACATACATATAGGAGTGTTGCTTGGATGAAGTAGCATTACTCAAATCTGATATGTGATTCAGGAATTTAGCCAGTACTCCTGCATGTAAATCTGAGCGATTTTGGTTATAAATAAAAATATTTTCATGTTCCCTTTTGTTTCTAAAGTCAGTTTTGCTTAGATGTAGTAGCATTACTAAAATCTAATTAGTGATTCAGAAATTTAGCTAAAAATTCTGCACTGCTGCATGTCACCTGCTGATAGGCTTTAGTGTTTTATAGGATTGTGTTTCTTTCCAATGACAGTAGCTGATTATTTGTTCTTAAGTTATGGTACAACAATTAACAGCTGTCATCTTTCAGCAATAATAAGTGTTCAATTGTTAGGGTTAATATTAGCATGCTTGGGATTAATGAATGGTCAATATATATTGTAGCCAGTTAAACTTTTATCCTACAAGAACATTTAACAAGCTGGCTTATGTATGCACCTCATGTGGGATTGGATCGTGGTTAGCAAATATATAACTAATACATTTGGGATCTGAACCTTTTTTTTTGGTCCTAATAACTATGTTTTAGGTCCTTTGGAAAATAGTGGACAAAGCCTTCAATTGTGGAGACAAATTGGCTCTGATTGAAGAAGATATAAGCATCAGAGCAAGCAGGTCTCCCACCTAGTTCAAGAGAAGGATGCATGAGTGTGCAGCTGGAGAATGTGAGTACTAAT
Source organism: Chrysopogon serrulatus (assembly GCA_015844335.1). Lineage (NCBI taxonomy): Eukaryota > Viridiplantae > Streptophyta > Magnoliopsida > Poales > Poaceae > Chrysopogon > Chrysopogon serrulatus. Next base: position 75,967 of record JADLZL010004934.1, on the reverse strand, counting down.
TTTTCTGGATGCCCAATCATCCTTACTTTCTTGGGAATTCTACTAGTTAAGAATTTGATGTTTTCCTCCCAAATAGAGTTGCTTTCCAAGCAACAATATGAAACTGAAATACTCACTTAGACTTGTCTAGCTATTACTGTTATGTAGGCCAAGGTGCTTCATAGAAACAAGGTCTGGTGCAGATTTATATGTGAAGTCTAAGCTGCTGAGATAATTCCTTGTTTTGTGATTGCTGAGCTCTGTTATTATTTCTAATCAGGGGCTGCTTTTAGTAGACAACACATTTTTCATGAATTCCTTGTCACCTGGTCTCTACTTTTATGCAGTCATGCCATTATCACCCGATCTGCTATATTGTTTTACTGCATATTTAACAAGGTCTCTCACGAATTGTTATTTTTATCTTGTTTTGACTGTAGGTTATGGAGATGAATGGATGTATAGCAGCTTGTAGGAAGTAGCAGTTACAAAATTTTTGTCTCTATTTCCTATATGTTCGTTACATGAACTATAGTATTGTAAATTGGGTTTACTAACTTTATTTTGCAATGTTGACCATTGTACTATCTAATGTATGAATAACTTGAATGGTGATTGTATGTATTGGACAGTTCAGTGGTATCAGACAATTGTCACATTTTATGTTGGCTGGTGTGTGTTAAAAGATCAGCTAATGAATTATTCTAATCGTTTAATGAGCTTTCATAGACATTATTATAAACAAATAATGTTTCCCTGATGGTAGTACAACTGACAGGGAAGTTTTGACCTTCCCTGACGGTACAGTAACTGACAGGGAAAGTTTGAACCTTCTCTGACGGTGATGTAACTGACAGGGAAGCTCTCCCCTGACGGAAACCGAAAAACCGACGGGGAAACTCTCTCTTGACGGTAGCAACCGTCAGGAATCATTCTCTGACGGTTTTCCGTCAGGGAAGGTGGACTTTCTCCTGACCTTTGTTTCCTGACGGGTCATCTCTGACAGTAACCGTCACGGAACGTCTTCCCTGACGGTTTTAGGTACTTTTTCTGACGGTTTCGTCCGTCACGGAAAAAAAAATTTTCTGGGGTAGTGAGTCTGGCTTACCTAAACAATTGGACTGCACTAAACATGTCCGTAATGCAACAGGCAGGTCCCTCCTCTCCTTCTAACTTGAGATACCAGATCCATCACGTCTCCTAGGAGGCCTGAGGGGGTGGTGGCTACAGCTTTCGCAGGTAGCTGTGGCTGAGACCATGGGGCTTCCAATTTCAACTTGCTCCCCTATCAGCGAGCGGTGCTGGTCGACCTCATCATCGGCAACCATGGTGGGGGCCAGCATGGCCCAGCCGCTAGCCTAGTCCAACAGACATGAACATGATGGGGAAGGTTTGTAATCCTTCTCCTTCTCTGAATGTAAGCCCACTTCGAGGAAACCTAACGACATGGTGTGTGATTCTTCTCCTTGTGTATCTTTAGATATTCTAATTTACAACATATATCTAATATTTAAATTATTGATGAACATTGTTTTCAATTGATATATGTGTTTTGCTGAATTAACCGGCCACCATACTATGCTAATTCAGTGTTGATTCCCCCTGGCTTTTGTGCATTGTTGCTCCAACCAACAACCCTTACAGTTAACTGTCTGCACACTACTTTTCTGCTAATTGTTCATTGCGCTGATGATGACTAAAGACTAGAGTTTGTTCCCCATTTTTCATATTTTATTATTCTGTAATTTTCTTTTTCTGTGAGTCATCATCATGATATAACTGGAACACCCAGCAGACGTCAAGGCAAAGTTTCTTAAACTAATACATCCTGTTTGAATAACCTTGCGTCCATGCTTATAGATTACCCTTAATTCCTCCTGCTGAAATCCATTACGAACGGCAGTCCTTTAGTAGAACTATTTGCACATTATGTTAGTATTAGGATAGTAATATGGGATTTTGTTCTGAGGCATTCAATAGCAAATAGGTGACAGACTGATTGACTAATATACAACAAGGATCTAAGTCAAATCAAACGTTGATGGTCCATGTATCATAGATTTTTGAAGGGGGCATCTATCCTATCTTTTAAGTAGGTTGAGGTATTTAGGTTGCACTGAAACTTAAAAATAGCTATCAATGTTCCATGCTCGAAAAAGAGTCGTTGCCTTTTCCATCTAAGAGTAGACATGGCAGCAGGAATCATGGATCAGATCAAAGCTACTAAACTTTGATCTTTTTAAAGAAATATAACTGGTAAGCTGAACACGCCAAAGAAGCGGTTTGCTGAGCTAGATCCGGTTGAAGTCGCGGCACTATCTTCTTAAGACGAAAATCAGGGGGACGTCTCTCCCCCTGGTCAAGTCTTTATGGTTGACTCTATGAACCACTGATAGGAAATAACGGGGTGCAGTGGCTTCAGCAAGCAATGAAAAATGTCAGTTCAACCTTAGTGCAAGATCTATCCACGCTGAGCTTCTTGTGACGGTGATATGGCAGGGCTATAGAAGTTGAGATGATTCTGGTCAGTACATGTATATGTATCTATATTTTCTTCTTTCAAGTAGACTATCAACGTATGAACAAAAGTAGACTATCAATAATTTGGGAAATCGATTTACCTTTCTTTCATCTTATTACCTCCATGATGAATATAGACAGATAATTTTGGTCCTATTTTCTCATGTATAAAGTGATCATTATTCCTATTTTACTCATGTATATATAAACATATAAAAGTGAATATTATTTCCCGTAGCAACGTACGGGCAATTTTTGCTAGTAATGACTAACCAGGCCAGTGGTTTGGTTGGTGCAACTGTTCCCTTGGTTACACCAAAGTTAGAAATCAGATATGTGAAGGACAGTTCCAATTCCAATCCTCTCTCAAATCCTGTTTACACATGGACGCTTTTAATAAAGCAGCAAGAGCAGCGGCTTCAGCATTATAAATTCCTTGGTAACTTCACAGCGGCGGCAGCAGCATGAACAACAGCTTTATATCAAAGGGCTCTGTTTCAGAGGATGCATGACGAACCACCACCAGTTGAGCTGCTGGGAACAAGGTGCCAGCCCTGTAAGCTTGACGCTGCTTGCCGGCCACAAGGGGATGCAAATGGTCCTCCAGTAATTGCAGTTCTAGCATGCCACCATGCATTCCACAGGAGGTGCATTGGTATCAAACTTCAGTTTTACAGCATGATGATTGAAGACCCACGAATGCTACGAGTACCCAGGAAAATCTTTCATTATAATCACAGCTTGAGGGCAAGCTGCTGCGTAAGGGGGAGAGAATATCATGACAAAAATGCTCAGTTATCTTTTATCTAAAGATGAATTGCAGGTTTTATTCCCCTCACTTTATTCCATGCCTTGCTTCATTTGTGGCTTGTCCAGTGCGTGAAAAGATGGGAAGAACAGGGAAGAAAAGCAAGCAAAGGATAAAGTCCATCGCTGGGCATACCTTGAAGAATTCTCAAAGGAATAGAGCGTCCATCTGGCATCTTTGCCTTCCCTAGAAGAAAATAGCAGATTAGAAACAAGCAAGCCAGGGCATTACATCTGGCCATGCATTTCTTCAAGAAATCGACCTGTGTTCCTAGCTATCACCGGTACGGTGTTGAAGAGAAGAGACCTATAGCAAATCAACCACACACCAATTGTAATCCTATGGATGAGTAATCCATTGCACCATCAGTGGCTGGCCTAGGTCATCCATTGTTGGTCCAAGACAACTAACTGAGCTAAGGAGAGGAGCTAAGTGTCTACTGTCCGGGGGAGACCGTGGCAGCCAGCCTGTGCTGTAGCCATGGCGGAGCTGGCTGCTGGAGCCGTCGGCTCGTTGCTGGGCGTTCTCCGGGCTCAGGCCCAGCTGCTGAGACGTGTCGGCAACGACGTGGAGTTCATCAAGGAGGAGATGGAGAGCATGAACAGCTTCCTGGAGCACCTGGCCAGGACGGCACCTCCCGGCGGCTCGCACGATGAGCAGGTGCAAACGTGGATGAACCAGGTCCGGGAGCTCGCCCACGACTGCAGCAACTGCATCGACCAATACCTGCTACGTGGTGACCCGGCAATCCACTGCGCCAAGAGTGGCCTCAAAGGCTACTTTTGGTGGGCTTTCTAGTTCGTGCAAGAGTTGATCGCCAAGAACATAGCAGCCACCCGGCTGCGTGAGCTCAAGGAGCAGGCTGGTGACGTCGGCAAGCGCCGGTTGAGGTACTGCGTGGAGATCCCCGGGAAGCCAGCTACCCCAGGTGGTGGCGCCACCTCGTCGTCGACACTGATACCTGTTAGTTTAAGTGTTGCAAGAGTCTGTTGAGTCTTTGTTAATTCAGAGTCCAGCCGGGTAACGCTGGTAGAGTCTAGTGTGTGTAAGAGTAGGATGTGATCAATGTCGTGCTTGGTCACGCCTGTACTCGAGTCGGATTGTAAACACCACGTCGTGACGTTGCAGGTGCATGAAACGGGCATTGCTAGGAAACGGTGTCCCGTTCCGGTGCGGCACGGCATGGGGAGGCTCACGCCTATATATATATATGAAATAAAGGTGTCGTGAGGGGCTGCAGGTTGGGCAGCAACAAAATTTCTTTTGCCTGTGTTCTTGTTTTTCTCTAGTTTTTCAATCTACTCGCTGATAGCCGCGGTCACCGCGACGCCGACGTGCTCTGCGTTCGACGTTCCAATCTGATCAGTCGTGATCAGGTTCCAACAACTGGCATCAGAGCACGTTCCAATCTGATCAGTCGTGATCAGGTTCCAACAACTGGCATCAGAGCCTTGGAGAGGACGTTCGGTGGTGCAGAGAGGTTGTAGAGGAAGCAGGAGCAAGCCGTTCATCTCGATACGCAAGGAGCTGGTCAGAACGAGAGCGTGATCACCATGGGCGACGGCAAGACTGACATGGACAGGGCGTTTAATCAGGCTGCGGGGAACTTGACCTGGCCGATGCTAACCCGATCGAATTATCAGGGTTGGGCGTCCCACATTCAGTGTAATCTCGAAGGGTTATATCTTTGGGATGCCGTCGAGAAGGGTGATAAGGCGGAGAGACGTCAAGATCGGTTGGCGTTGGGATCGATGCTCCGGGCCGTTCCACAAGAGATGCACTCCATGTTACTCAACAAGAAGACGGCTAAGGAAGCTTGGGAGGCAATCAAGACCATGCGTCTTGGGGCGGATCGTGTCAAGGAAGTCAATGCACAGAAGCTCTTGGGCGAGTTCGAGGCTATGGCGTTCAAGCCCGGGGAGTCGATTGACGACTTTGCGCTACGCATCACCAAGTTGGTTACCGATCTGCGCGGTCTCAGTGAGGAGAGCGTGACTGATGCAAGGATGGTGAAGAAGTTTCTCCGGGTTGTGCCATCAAAATATGCACAGGTGGCGGTGGCTGTCGAGATGGTGAAAGATCTCAAAACACTCACGATTGAGGACTTGGTGTCACATCTTAGAGCAGCTGAGGAGAGACTTGAGCCATCAGTTGATTAGGTTACAGAGAAGGCCGGGAAGCTTTTGTTGACGGAGGAGGAGTGGGCGGCGAGGAATAAGAGTAGGATGGTGACAGTACCATCTGGATTAGGCTCCAAGGGAAGTGGAGGTGGTAGCTATCAGAACAAAGACAAGAAACACTGGAAACCTCGGTACAATAAATCAGGTGATGGCGACGCACAGGACCCTGGCCTGAACTCTCAGGGGACGCCAAAGCGGCGGGGAAAGTGCGGGAAGTGTGGAGTCTTTGGGCACTGGCGTAGAGAGTGCAAGAAGAAGACGCAAGGGGAGAAGCAAGACGTGGCTCATCATGTAAACAATGGTGAGAACGGTGCTCTGTTGGTGGCACAGGTCTGCAACGTAATGCGTTCAGTGGAATCTAAACCCCAGCGTGTCTATCTGAACCAAGAACGTGTGCACCCGGCGACCTACGAGGCTGGGGCATGGGTGCTGGACACGGGAGCTACAAACCACATGACAGGTTGTCGTGAATCTCTAGCGTCTTTGGATGAAACGATCAAGGGGGCAGTGAAATTCGGAGACGGCTCCAAGGTAGAGATCTGCGGGATTGGGGCGGTGACAATCGCCGGCAAGAATCAGGAGCACCGAGTTCTTACCGAGGTATATTACATACCATCTCTCCGTTGCAACATCATGAGCCTTGGCCAGCTCGAGGAGGCTGGATGCCATGTAGAGATTGACAAGGGAGTCATGACGGTTTATGAGCGCTCACAAGGAGCACTGAACCTGCTGATCAAGGCCGAGAGGAAGAATAGGCTGTATGTCATGAACGTGAATCTAACAGCCCCGATCTGTCTACTATCGAAGATGGATGACGAAGCCTGGCTCTGGCACACGCGTTTTGGACACCTGAACTTTAGGTCGCTTCGTGACCTTGGACTAAAGCGGATGGTGGAAGGGATACCCTTGATCCAGCGTGGTGAACAGGTCTGCGATGGTTGTGCGCTAGGCAAACATCATCGTAAGTCGCTTCCTCAAAGCGCCAAAGCATATCGTGCGACTACAGGGCTCGAGCTAGTTCATGGTGACTTGTGTGGACCGATAACACCGGCCACACCAGGGGGCAAGCTGTACTTTCTTCTAGTTGTCGATGATTTCAGTCGTTACATGTGGTTGGAACTACTGAAGACGAAGGACGAGGCGTTTGATTGCTTCAAGAAGGTGAAGGCAGCTGCCGAGATGGAATCTGGACTGCGGTTGAAAGCGTTCAGGACTGACAGAGGAGGGGAGTTCAATTCAGGTGTGTTTACATCACTGCTAACTTTTGACCCTTGTGCAACGACATGAAAACGTTGCAATAGGGCCAATTTGGTTGCAAAATATACTTGTTGCAACCAAGTCATGTTCGTTGCCAGTGGTTGCAACAAATTGCGTTGCAATAACTTTTTGCAACCGTTGTTAGATTGGTGTTGCAATTGTGGGGGTTTCTTGCAACCATACTTGTCCATTGCCAAGCATTGCAATAGGACGTTATCACAACGTTCATGGTCGTGGCAATATAATCACTTGCCACGCCTGTCTTCGTAGCAAGAGGTGGTACATACAACGATTGATAGCGTAGCAATAGAGATATTTGCCACGAACAATTTCGTTGCAATATTCTATATATATTGCCACGCCATGATTTTGTTGCCAAAGGCTTTATTGCCACCACAATCATGTCATGGCAATAGTACCATTTTGCCACACCATTTTATTCGTTGCTAGAGATTGTTTTGCCACGCAAGGTAGTTCATTGCCATAGATCATATATTGCCACGCAAAATAATCTCATTGCAATAGGCTTTCTTAGGGTCTGTTGCAACGCAAAAAGCATTTGATATGTAATTGACAAATCGCTGCTGCAAAAAAGTTATAGCATATAATAGAATCCATGGCACACATATTAACTCAAATGAATCTTTCATTAAATAGACAACTTGTTGAAACAGTATCGACAATCACAAATGAAAATATGGTACACTAGAACTTTGTGAAAGAAGAAAAACTTGTGGCACTATTGGAGTTCCTAACATCTATTTAGCAACTTGCAAACTTCCTAGCAATGCAACCCATCATGAACTCAGCTTTGTTCTTGCTTGATTCTAAGCCTTCCACCTTAAGTTTACCCACCTGCTCACCAAAATAATAAGATTGAAATATTAGTAAATTAGGTATATATAATCATTCATGGACATAATGTATAGAATTTTAGATACGGCATGGGTGTAGTCAAGTTGACAGTAAAGGTGGTTAACAGTGACCATATAGTTTTTTTTTTTTTTTTTGAGAATTCACAGTGACCATATAGTTTGGTAAATAGTAATTAGCTACAATGAACAAAACCTGCAACAGTCATATACTATACCATGACACAATATTATCTATGTCCAAACAGAAAAAAAATCATAGTTACATAATGTGAGGTAGTCAGCTGCCCTACTCCAACTAGCATGAACATAATTCCAAATCCCTGACTACTTTTCAAAATAGGATAGTACAACACATGCCCACTTGGTAGTTCAACCTTTTGTTCTCTAAACATTCCTAGTTCATGATCAGGCAATGCAGTCCACGCACCCCACATCTAACAGTACAGAATGAGATGCTATCAATACGATAAACAAAAAAATTTCCCTTAAATTGATTATGGAATAGAATAATTCAGTACCAATTTAGAGCTACTACAGTTGAGACATTTTCTGAACAAATCAGCACAGTACAAGCCAGATCTGAGTTTTCCAAAGTGATTATCTGGTTTCGTTTTGAGCAAAAGTACAGAGAGATTTCAAGGTTTATCAGAAAAGCTACCTTTGCTCTTTTTCCTAGATAAGTGCTGCTGCAGTGCTGCACCAAATTCCTCATGTCAGGGAGAGTATAGGATGGATTCTAGCAGTTTTTCCTTCTTTCAGTGCAAGCAGAGCCTCTATTTCATAACAGAAATTGTACCACACCAGATTATTTCATCTTGTAATTAAGTTTGAAGCTTAAAGAATCAAATTAGTACTAGGTTTCTAGACATTTGTGTTACCCAACACAGCTTAGTACAGATGATAAGGAACATAGATAATCATGGTGACAGTAACTAAACATGTATCAGTTCAGGTATGATGCTCAAGCTTGCTTCTCTAATTGCATAAGCATACATGTATGTAGTATATATACAATGGTCAACTGATTTATTAGCTGCTGTAGAGCAAAATCAAAATTGGCTACAACTAGCATTAAGTAGCACATTTCTTATCTGTTGGGTGATTTATACTGACTCAAAAATAAATGTTGCATTTCTAGTAGGGGGCTCACTATTCTCTAGACTGCAACCATTCCAAAAAGTTACTCTAAATTATACTCAGAAGCAATATAGCTTATTCAAACTTATCTAGAAAGTGATCAGGGCTTCAAACTGTTGTATTTGTAGTTCTGTATAAAAAGTATTTATGTTCCAGTGGCATGCTATATAACATCACAGTGAAGAATTTAGCATACATTTTCAGCACCTAGTACCTCTTCATGCTCAGAGCATAAATTTTGACCTTCATTGGCTACATCACTTGCGTCATGGGTTATCTACATGACATATACATATTTCTGTTAAAGGACATGGCATCAGTACAAGTTAATAGTCACAGAAGACAACCAATTAGTCCACCTCACTGTTTAGGTGTGTTGTTATTGTTACATATTTATGAAAAAAAAATGCACCTTTGCCTTTTTCTTAGATCAATGTCGTTGCAACAGTTTGGTCATGTCGTCAGGGAGATTAATGAATTCCATCACCCGTCTATTCTTGCAATGCTAGCAAGCCTTGAGTCCCTCACCTGCTACCAACAGCCATTAGCCCATTACCACCAGCAGCACCGTCTTCCTCCGGTTCATCATCAAAAGGGATCAATTCAGGGGATATGTAACAACAGGGAGAGGGCCAGATACCAGTGACAGCCGCTCAGGTTGCATGCTACTTCCAGGGGTGTCCGTCACAAATTCTCAGAACTACATGAACAAGAAAAGTTCTTAGAACTGAACTGATCTATAGAACTAGCTACTGACCATACGAACATCTACTAATCTACGGAATACAAGTACAAATCAGCAATAGGAACGAATGAGATGCAAGAAAAATTAATACCAGAAGAGGGGATTCGGCTGCACACAGGGAGGTCTTGTGCTCTGGCGAGCCAGATGCGTGCGACAGTGTGGATCGGAAGGCAGGTGGCGGCGCGGACGGGCGATGGCATGGACGACCGACGGCAGACGATAGCGCGAACGGAGGTAGACGATCGACGGCGCGAACGGAGGTAGCATGGACGATCGACGGCGCGAACTGGGCGCGGACTTGCGACCACGGATGGGAACCGACGTGGGCGGATCTACAGGGTGCCGGTGGATGAAACTCGCCTATGGCCGCGACTAGTGAGGATCTGAGCTCGGGAGTGGTGGCGTGGGTGCTTGGATGTGGCCTGCTCATTGCTCTGAACTGTGGCGGCTGGACGGAGAGGCCAGAGGTCAGAGGAGATTAGAACAGAAATAGACAAACCCTAAGCCAAATTGAGCGGCGGAATGTGCGAAGTGGGAATTTGAAAGGACGAAATTGGTGAAAATATCGTTGCCGCCTAGTGCTTCAAACTTTCTATATATAGTTCGCGCCTAAAATTTGGGTCTGACGAGTATAGTACTCGAGGCAGAGAATTAGTCAACAACTAAGAAAATTGTCAGCATTAAAAATTTATACTCCTATTTATTTTTGTTTTTTTTATGTTTTAGCATTTGCCCCTTTATCTTCCCCACATTGGGACCCGTGACTTTTTTCATTTGTATTTTATATAGCCTTTTTTCTTGTAGATACAATTAATCAATATATATTATAACTCTTTGCTCTTCTCTAATAAAATTAAATATTGTCATCTTAAGTTGATAGAATTTTGATTTGGAATAAAACTTACTACTATTTATTACAATATGGATCGACCGTTGCCCAACCAATCAAATCGAGGGCTGAAATCTTATACATTTTATTATCAAATCTTAAACATAGATTGACATAGTGGTAATCTTAAACATAGATTGACATAGTGGTAACTAATTTCTTATCAAATCTATTTGTAGCAGCTGCCGGTGTCAAATTTGATCTGTAGGGGCGGATTCCTTCTTCCTAAAGAAGGTATTCGCTATCAACAAGTCGTAGGCCAACGCGAAGTTCAAAACATCCTCTCCCTCTTGATTCCTACTACCATACCCGAACCCCCCATGCACCCGCTCGAAACCTACATTAGTCGCACCCACATGGCCGTTGAGGTCTCCTCCTATAAAGAGTTTCTCGTTGATAGGCACGGTACTAACCATGCTATCTAGGTCTTCCCAAAACTGGTTCTTGGTGTTCTCGTTATGACCTACCTGAGGGGCATAGGCACTGATCACATTCAGAACCAAATCTCCAACTACTAGTCGGACAAGGATGATCCGGTCGCCTTGCCTCCTAACATCAACTACTTCATCCTTAAGGCTCCTATCGATCAAGATGCCTACACCATTCCTACCCGATGTTGTCCCCGTGTACCAAAGTTTGAAGCCAATATCCTCCACTTCCTTCGCCTTCTGGCCCTTCCATTTGGTCTCCTGAATGCATAGAATATTTACATGCCTCCTAATCACTGCATCGACTAGCTCTCTTAACTTACCCGTTAGGGACCCTACGTTCCAGCTACCTAAACGGATCCTAGTGGGCTCGACTAGCTTCCTTACCCTTCGCACCCGTCGCTGGTGTGAAGACCCTTGCTCATTTTTCACCACACCCGGGCGCCGATGTGGCGCGCCACTAAGGATGCGACGACCCGATCCTTGCTCACTTGACACCGTGCCCAGATCATGACACGGCGCGTCACGGGGGTGACGACCCAGCCCTTGCTCATTTGACACCATGCCCGGGATCCGACATGGCGCGTCGCTAAGAGGGTTACGCCCCAACGGGAGTCTATCAGGTCTCATCTCCATAAGAGTGGCTGGTTTTTACGTCCAGCTCGCCACACCAATACACAACCCTCCTCCTTTACCAGGGCTTGGGACCTGCTATGCCGAGACACCAAAGGCACCCCAACATAGGCGGAGTTACAAGTGATTATTATATACAACGAAATATATTTGTTGCAATATATATATATATGTGCTATCGCAACCGTCAACTAAAGAGTTGCAATATCATCTCAATATTGCAACACCAGTTGAACCGTTCCCAACGCAAAACAAAGCATGGCAATAGTAACAACTTATTGCAACCGTTCTACAAATGGTTGCGATAACATTTACCTATTGCAACGATCTTAGTACTTAGGGCCACGAAATAATTTGTGTCGCAAAAATCCCATCTAGCGCAACCAAAAGTGTAAATGGTTGCGATAACACTACCTATTGCAACCAAATCGCGTCATTGCGACAAAAAAGCGTGGCATTAGGGTTAAAATTTAGTAGTGCACAATTTATTGCAATTCTAATGGCATCAAACACAACACCACTGCACCTGTTACACCACAGCAAAACGGTGTTGTCGAGAGGAGAAGCCAATCTGTGGTGGAGATGGCACGCTGTTTACTTAAGTCAAAGCAGGTGCCTGGTTGTTTTTGGGGAGAGGCAGTGATGGTGGCAGTGTATTTGCTGAATAGATCACCAACAAAAAGCCTGTATGGAATAACTCCCTATGAAGCTTGGTTTGGAAAGAAGCCCGGTGTTCGACATCTAAGAACTTTCGGTTGTGTGGCTTACGCTAAGAAAGTTGGACCGGGGGTTACAAAGCTTGCAGACAGGACTGTCCCTGGAATTTTACTTGGGTACGAACAGGGAACAAAGGCGTACAGGGTGTATGATCCTGTGAAGAAGCGCTTGTTGATCTCACGGGATGTGATTTTTGATGAAAAGAAGAGCTGGAGTTGGGGGGTGAAAGAAACAAGAGAAGCGAGCAATTCAGAAGCCAAAAATATTGATTCAACATTCAGTTATCCCGATGACCTTCCTGTCGCCGGTCCGACAATAGAAGACGATTCAGATTTGTCAGGCAATTCTGGTGTGACGGGTGCGGTCGATGAGCCGGGCTCGCCTATTCTTGCAACTCCATCTCTCGGGGGTGGTGGTGGATCATCATCACCACAGACCCCGGAGCAGTCAAGTGGTGATTCGAACGGTGGTCAGCAGATACAATGGGCCACTCCACCTACTGATGGCGACATTGACACAGATGAGGCGCCACTACGTTATCGGACTATCCCGGACCTGCTGGACTCGACAAGCACCGCCCAGCTGGACTACAGCGAGTATGCTTGGTAGCAGCCGAGGAACCAAGCTCGGTGGAGCAGGCTTTGACAGAAAGTTGCTTTGGAGAGAGGCTATGCAAAGGAGATGCAGGCCATTGAGGCAAATCGGACTTGGGATGTCAGTGAACTTCCAAGGAATCAGAAGGCGATCGGTCTCAAGTGGGTTTTTAAGGTGAAGAAAGATCCTGATGGTAACATTGTTAAACACAAAGCCCGGTTAGTAGCGAAGGGATACGCGCAGCGCTATGGTGTGGATTTTGAGGAGGTTTTTGCACCTGTTGCCCGGATTGAAACAGTGAGGGTTTTGCTGGCTCTAGCAGCGCACGGTGGTTGGGAGGTCCATCATATGGACGTTAAATCCGCATTCTTGAATGGAGATCTCTCGGAAACAGTTTACGTGCAGCAACCTCCTGGTTTTGTTGTCGGTAAAGGTGACAAAGTCCTGAAGCTCAGAAAAAAGCATTATATGATCTACGCCAAGCACCACGCGCATGGAATTTCAAACTCGACAGAGAGTTAACAGCTTTGGGTTTTGTGAGAAGCAAGTTGGACAATGCCGTATATAAGAGAGGAAGCAAGGAGTCTTTTCTAATTGTTGGAGTATACGTTGACGATCTGATTATCTTAGGACCAAAGATTGAGGACATCAATCGGTTCAAGGAGGAGATGCAACGAAAATTCAGTATGAGCGACCTCGGTCTTCTCAGCTATTATCTAGGTATAGAAGTGAAGCAGGGAAAAGGAGGGATAACGTTGAGCCAAGGATCCTATGCATTGAAGATTTTGGAGAGTGCAGGGATGCTACACTGTAACTCGTCCGACACGCCGATGGAACCACGGTTCAAGCTTAGCAAAGGGAAAGACTCTGAAGCTTTGAATGTGACGGCATACAGGAGTGTGATAGGAAGCCTCAGGTACTTGGTGAATACCAGACCGGATTTAGCATATGCGGTGGGAGTGGTGAGCAGGTACATGGAGGCTCCTGGGAAGGCACACTGGGCAGCTGTCAAGCGTGTTCTGAGATATGTGAAGGGCACCATCAGATATGGTTGCAGCTATGAGAAAGGGACTGAACTGAAGCCGGTCTTGCTTGGGTTCAGTGATAGCGACTTTGCTGGAGATTCAGAAGATAGGAAGAGCACTACTGGTGTGATCTATTTTCTTGGAAGCAGCTTGGTGACTTGGGCATCTCAGAAACAAAAAATTGTTGCCTTATCATCATGTGAGGCTGAGTATGTGGCGGCAGCAGCTGCAGCTTGTCAGGGTGTTTGGTTAAGCCGACTTATGGCTGACTTGTTAGGAACGAAGGAGGCACCGGTTAAATTGTTGATGGACAATATGTCTGCAATTGCTTTAAGCAGGAATCCAGTTCATCATGATCGCAGCAAACATATTGACACAAGATACCACTTCATACGAGAGTGCATTGAGGAAGGAAGAGTGGAGATAGAGCATGTCGGAACTGCTGGACAACTTGCTGATATTTTCACGAAGCCGCTCGGGCGTGTCAAGTTTGTGGAGCTGCGCACTGCTCTTGGTGTCGTAGACGTGCAACAGCTTAGGGGGTGATTTGTTAGTTTAAGTGTTGCAAGAGTCTGTTGAGTCTTTGTTAATTCAGAGTCCAGCCGGGTAACGCTGGTAGAGTCTAGTGTGTGTAAGAGTAGGATGTGATCAATGTCGTGCTTGGTCACGCCTGTACTCGAGTCGGATTGTAAACACCATGTCGTGACGTTGCAAGCGCATGAAACGGGCATTGCTAGGAAATGGTGTCCCGTTCCGGTGCGGCACGGCGTGGGGAGGCTCACGCCTATATATATATATGAAATAAAGGTGTCGTGAGGGGCTGCAGGTTGGGCAGCAACAAAATTTCTTTTGCCTGTGTTCTTGTTTTTCTCTAGTTTTTCAATCTACTTGCTGATAGCCGCGGTCACCGCGACGTCGACGTGCTCTGCGTTCGACGTTCCAATCTGATCAGTCGTGATCAGGTTCCAACAATACCATCATCCTCGTCCTCGTCTCAAGCCGTTGCCACACTTTTGGTGGATGAAGAAGACGATGATGAGGATGATGACGTTCGGCATCAGGCAGGAGCTGCGGCCGAGCATTATTCTTACCACCGCCAACTAGTTCTGTAGCCTCCTGCTCTGGATAACTACTTTCGTGGAGAAGATCACCAAATGGGTGATGGAGAGACCGATAAACAAGACAAAAGAGGAGGGGAAATCATTGCGATCCATCTCCATAGTAGTATCCCAAGATACAGACAATATCATTGTAAACGAAGGTTTGGTCAAAGCATGCACACAATTCGAGCGCACAGTCTAGATAAACCTACCATCAGTACACTACTCATCAGATAAGCTAGGACCAAATAAGGTCCTTTTCTACATCCTCCGTGTATGTAAGCTCCAGAAGGTACAACACAATGATAAGAACTTTAAGAAGTGGAAGGAAGAGAAGATTGTTCGATTCAGTGCTTGGAGCAATGGAAGGACGGAGAAAAGCAAGATGAGGAAGCAATTTGATATGAAAGTCGATGGCAGGATTAAATAACTTGAGAACAAGATTGAAGATATCGAGAGCAAGATCTGTGGTCAAATGAGAGGGAGCAACAAGAATGAAGCAGCAGAAAGGGGAAACAAGATCCTGGAGCAATTGGAGGTGAACTTTAGTGGCAAGAT
Source organism: Chrysopogon serrulatus (assembly GCA_015844335.1). Classification (NCBI taxonomy): domain Eukaryota; kingdom Viridiplantae; phylum Streptophyta; class Magnoliopsida; order Poales; family Poaceae; genus Chrysopogon; species Chrysopogon serrulatus. The sequence continues at coordinate 60,522 of JADLZL010004934.1, read as the reverse complement.
TAAAGAACTCGAAAACAAGATTACAGATATGGAGAGCAAGATCAATCAGAAAATCGGAGGTGGCAATGTGACAGTTGGGACGGAGCGAAACAAGACTGGAGGGTGCAACAAAAAAGAAGCAGCACAAGGTCGAAACGAGGTCACTGAACCAACAAGTGGAAGCAACATGGTAGGACAAGCTGGTGGGAGCAACAAGAATGTGGCAACATAAGGGGGAACAAGAACTCTGAACAAACAAGCGGGAACAACACGGTAGGACAAACAGGTGGGGACAACAAGAATGGAGCAACACAAGGGGGAAACAAGAACCCTGAATAAACAAGCGGCAGCAACACAGCAAGAGAGCACGAGGGTTCCCAGTTCCAAATTGACAAACCCTTAGGTGTACTCTACCTAGCTCTGCTACTGTCGGTGTTTCGTGAAAGCACCAACTAGTAAATTTATAGATGCGCGTTTATGCCCAGATGGTTCGCTAAGAGGATACGGGAAGTATACTGGTTCGGGCATGAGGCCCTACGTCCAGTTTGAAAGGATCGTGTTACTTAGCGGCGGTTCGTAGTTGGGGTTACAACCGGTTCGACAGAGGGAGGATCTCCTAAGTCTCTGATTGAGCGTGGTGCCAATATCGTGGCGTGTGTGTGGTGTATCTTAGTGGTTTTTGCTATTGAGTTCAACCTGTCTGATGAAGTGGCTCGCCCTCTCTTTTATAGACGAAGGGAGGGAACGGCCTTACATGGAGTATGGGTGTGCCGTGCAGGAAAAGAAAAAAGGACAATGGTGGAGTGGCTCGTCTGCCTTCCTGGGGTCGGAGCGTCCTTCTTCCTTGCGTCGCACGCATTGGTCGCCGGTGAGGTCGCGTCACCGGAGTGTCTGCCCATGCCTTAACAGTGGACGGAGAGGCTGAACAGTTGATTAGAGCGTTTGGAGTATTATCCTGGAGTAATGACGCTGTACGATTCGGGGATGGGTCGTGATGGACGGGCCGTCCGAACTGTCAACCGGGAGGGTGATTAGACGTCGAGCCATGCCCTTCCTCTGACTAGTAGTGCGGTCAAGGAGCGGATCCACGCCCTGCTCTGGCTAACAGTGCTGCTGGCATCCGTTTCCATGCCCTGCGCTGCCACATAGTGCGGTCAAGATGCTCCTTTCCCATGCCCTATGCGGGGCGCAGACGAGAAGGGTACGGTTTGACTGGGTCGTGGGTAGCGCAGGTCGTGGCCCAAGCATGGAGAGCGGGCCTCGGCGACTTCTCCACGGCGGCGCCGGTGAGGGGTCGGCGAGCCGCGGTTTCCAGGCCACGACCCCGGGAGCCTTTCATCCTCGCGGGGACGCATAGTCGCGCGCCCTGGGGTCGAGCCTCCGCGCACGGCGTAGCGCGTCCGTGGGCTTCCGCTCCTAGTGGGTTGTTGGTGAGTTGGCCCACCTGGTCCGGCCTTCGTAGGCCGATTGCGGGCCACTAATGGCTTGCTTGATCTGGTTTAGCCGGGGGGCCAACAGGCCGGTTGTTTTGGCCCCCGACAAGTAGCCCCCTCGAGTCCTTGCGGGTGTGGGTCCACGCCTGCGGGGACTTGAAGTCGGAGGGTCGTTGCGGTTTCTTCGAGGGTGCGCGAAGCGCACTGGCGCCGGTGTAGCCCCCCGAGTCTTTGGGGACGTGGGCCACGTCCGCAGAGACTGAGTCGTGCGCTCCATGGTAGTGGGACGCGTCGGTTTCGGACGCTCTGCTGGGTGGTTTGCCCCACCCCTTCCCCCTCTCGCAATAATGCGCCTCGAAACAGCCGGAGAACTGAGGGGTCACGTCGGCCCGGTGGGCCTCGGAGACCGCGCCGGGGTCTTATCCGGGGCGTTCACGCCGCCGTTGCCTCGGGCCTGGCGTGGGGATTAATGCGGTAGGCGGCCGGCCGGCCGCGGGGCGTCAGCGGAAAGACGAGCGATCTTCCCGCCGCTCGGTGGCAGCGGCCCTTGGGGTCTCCACGGCCCCTATAAGGGGTCGTGGCGCCGACCCCTTCTCACCCCGCTTCGCTGCCTCCCTCTTGTCTCCCCACTCTTCTTCTTCTTCCCTGCTTCCCCGTCCGCTTCGTTGCCGAGATGGAGAGGCGGGGGCCGGCAAGGAGGGCGAGGTCCGAGGAGTCCGTTGGGTCCCCGGCCCGCAATGTGCGGGCGGGGATACGCAGGAGGCCGGCGTCACCAGACCTACCGGATTTCTTCGGCGGGTTATGTCACCGCTTCCCGGGCGGCGGCCGTCGTCGGTCTCGGGGGCGGCGCCAGCGCCGCTGCCCTCCGGCGGCGGTGGTGCCGTCGGCCCCTCCGCTCCGCACGGGGTTGCCCTCGAGCTTATCGCCGCCCCGAGGCGGTGGTGGTGGCGCTCGAGGAAGAGAGCCGCGTCGCCCACCAGCAGTGGGAGGAGGCGGACCGTGCCTGTGCCGGTGAGGCTTTTTTCCTCTGGTTTATCTTGCATTTTCTTGGTACGTTCCTAATGGTGTCTGCTCCTCGTGTTCCTATAGAGGCTTTGGCGGAGATGGAGGCCATGGCGGCCGCCGGGACTGAGCTCGCGGACCTTGTCCACGCCCCCGCCGGCAACGTCCGCGAGCGCCTCGAGATGGCGCAAGTTTGCGTCAACGCCTCGATGGTCTCGCGATGGCTGTGGCGCACTCCGGTATTGACATGACCGACGTCGAGGGGTTCCCGCTCGGCGAGTCCCTGGAGGACTACGCCGCCATGCTACCGGCGTATGAGGAGGTGGTGGGAGTCGCAGTGGAGCTCTCCCCGGTGGATCAGCTCCTTGCCGAGGAGCTATAGGCTAGGGTCAGCGATCTTGCCCCCCTCTTTTTTCTTTTTTCTTCCTAAAAAATCTTGTAATGCAAAGAAGGGGGTGGATTGATGAAATATTTTGTTAGTTCTACGAGCTGGTTTAATTTCTGTTCTCTTAATCGCGAATAAATTAAAACGTCGAGAGAGAAGTCGCAAGAACGATCGTGCGAGAAAGAGTAAACACAGATGGTATGTTTGGGGAATCGACCCCTCACGAGCTGAGGGGTTGAATCTAGTTCGTTCGTTTTGGGATCATATTCACGCGCTCGTTTCCTAGGGGGTCATACGCATTCACCCCCAGGATTTGGTTTAGTTTGACGTTTCGGACATTTCTGCCCTCAAGCCCCCGGCGCCCCTGCGTTCACGCGGGCCCGGTCTGGGGGTCGAGTCTTCTCCCCACGCGACCCTTTAGCGGGGTCGGAGGAGGTGGACAACGCTGTGCCATCCCATCGGTTGGGTCGAGGCGCAGTGTCCGGCGAGTTGCTAGCGGGTAGTTCAAGTGAGGCCCAGGTTCCCGGCCTTTGCGGCGCACGGTGTGACCAGCCTCATAGATCCAGGTAGCCGATTCGTACTTTCCCAAGCCGTCCGCGGGCTCGTGGGCTTGATGCCTTTTTCGCAAAAATTTCCGAATCAGAGATCAACCTTGGACTCGAACACGGCCCGAGAAAGCCCTAATCACTTCGCGTGCTCGGGAAATTAGGCCGCCAGTGGGCTTCTTTCTCAGGTCGCCCCTCACTCCGTCGGTCCGGGGCGGCCGTGATCCCTTTGCGGGCAGGCCTGCGAACCCCGGTCCTGTTTTCGGACCTTGTTACATATGAGTTGATTTTTTGTAATTAAGTACAAACTCGTGGTACAAACTTAATATAAGAATGTAACCGTTACATAAAGCGAGTAAAACGGAGTAAATGTAACGTGCGCGAGAATTTAGCCGGGAGGCGAGTTCATGGGTCTACCGATCGTGGCCAGAATCACGGCCAGGTGAGTTCGTAGCCGTCGTCGCTGTCGCTGCCGTAATCGCTGAGGAGGTAGTTGCAGATGCCGAGGAAGTGGAGTAGCGCTTCCGGATCCTGGAGTTCATCGTCGTCCCGGATGCCGTGGAGCTGGCTGCTGTTGTCGATCCTCGTGCCGAATCCGGTGGTGACCGTGACGGTGCTGGACGCGGGCGTGTCGGAGGGGCGTCGAGGTTCGTCCTTGGGCCGCGGTCGGCGGCGGTGAGCACCCTGGTTCTTGCGGCGGCCCCTTCCCCTGCATCTTGTGCCAGGGCGAGCGACCTGCTGGTGTTGCCGTGCTGGGCCGGGTTGTTGTCGTAGAGGCGTAAGTCGGCGAACGACGCGGAGATGGCGTCGACATTGGCGTCGGGGGGGAGGAGCATCATGTCGTAGTCCACCCCGATGCTGATAAAGTCAAGATTCCCGAACCGGACATGGGTGCCCGGAGGGAACTGAAGATCGTTGGATTTGGCCATCCAGATCTTTGGGTTTTGGAGACGAAACATGCAAGGCCCCCTACCTGGCGCGCCAACTGTCGGTGTTTCGTGAAAGCACCAACTAGTAAATTTATAGATGCGCGTTTATGCCTGGATGGTTCGCTAAGAGGACATGGGAAGTATACTGGTTCGGGCATGGGAAGTATAGCTGTTGCACTCGAGAAGATTGTTCTGTCCTCCACCAACATAAAGTATCTTAATGGTGTTGGTCACCTTCCAAAGTTGAAGGAGCTCGAATTGAAGGGTAACGAATTATTTGATTCATTCTCTGATGGAGAAGCAGCTGCCCAGAAAACCACTGTACCTGTATCAGCCTCTGAAGATAGAGCAGCTCCTCAGAAAAACACTCAACTTGTTTCAGTTCCTGAAGATGGAGGAGTTCCTCAGAATCAAACTCAAGTTGTTTCATCTCCGGATAATGGAGCAGTTTCTCAAAAAAATATTGAATTTGTTCAGCCTCCTGAAGATGGAGCAACTCCTGAGAAAAATACTATACTTGTTTCGCCTTCTAAAGTTGAAGAAGCTCCTCAGAAAAGCACTGAACTTGTTTCACCATCTGATGATGGAGCAGCTCTACAGAAAAATACTGAGAGAAATATCACCTTCAAGAAGGAAGAATTTCATCATCTGAAGTGTTTCCATTTTGAGGACACAAAAATGATCAACATCATATTTGAAAATGGGGCAGTTCCTGCGCTTGAGAAGATCATGTTGTACATGACCAGCAACCAGCACAGAGTCCAAAGTTACTGTGTCTGGTAGCCTTCCAAAATTGAGGGACATCGAAGTGAAAGGTGACAAGTCAATCTTCCTTTTGCTATTCAAAAATGCCGATAAGATTAACAAGGTTACTCTGTCTGATACCTTACTCAAGAAAGACGATGATCTATATAAACTCCTTCCGAAGAAGAGAAGCATGTGCTGCCTAGGGCTCCTAGACAATTCTTATGATGAAAGCCAGCTTACCTTCCACGAAGATGAATTCGGTAACCTAAACCTACTTATTATCAAGTGCTCTAAGATAAGAAAAATCAACTTTCACAAGAGATCTTGTCCTAACCTCGAGAAGATCATCTGGTTCTACAATGGGTCCGATCCTCTAGACGAAATCCAAATCTCTGGCATGGACAATATTGGGAAGTTGAAGGAGCTTGAGCTGAATGGTAATTCCGTCCCTCGTCAGTTGAGAAAAGACATCAAAGCACACAAAAATAAACCTGTTCTCAGATATGATAAACCACAGCAAAAGCATGACACAGCAAATGAAAATGAACAGAGTGATCCACCATGCTTTCCACATTTCACCACCAGCTATTTCTCCAAGAAGGATCAGCAGTAACTGATGGAGGAAGCTAAGGTTTTCCCTTCTGCTTCCATCATCGTTGGCTTGTGTGTGCTTGTCTCCATTATGTGTGAGTGTTTGTGTTTGCTTATTCTCAAGTCAGTGGTGAGACCCTGCACGTGGCACCGGAGTGCACGCGTGTGTGATTGAGCTGTGGAGCAAAATGCAGCTTCTAAGCTGTGACTGTGCTTATGTGTATCGACTTGGATTTCCTTGATTGTTGTGTACTTGTGTGTGGCCTTCCTCTATGGAAGCAGAGGCACACATGCTGGTGCTTGCCTGCCTCGAGTGGTTGCCTCTGTACTGTGTGAGCATACGGGCGTTTGTTGCTCATGGATTTGGATGTGTGTACTGTGTGGCCTCCCTCCGGGCCATGTGTGGCTGGCTCCATCCATATAATAATTTGTGATATTTGGCTTGTTAATTGAGACCCTTTTGTGCCCTGAATGTTTATCATCATCTCACATAAATGGCCCAAGTGACAGAGCCGGATGTTTCATACATCCCTGGCGTGCACTAATGGTGTCTGCCAGTAGCGTACCAACAAAAGAAGCAAGAGCAGGGCAAAATAATAGAAGGCTAGAACTCGTACTAGCGGCGTACTAATAGATATAACAAAGAATAGAAATGATGACCATCCGATTATCAAAAGATCATACATGTCTTCACAGTTTCGCACCATCTTGATCGTCTTCTGCAATTCTTCATTAAAATTTTAAAAATTTCATAGTTCTTGAAAAAACAAGGTAACATCATCATGGATTAAAATAAATAAACAAGTACAATGTGCAAAGACGGCGCAACATTTATTTCTTGGCAATCCAAAAAGAAAACATTTAAGCTGAAGCTGTTATGACCGGCATCAAGTACTCCAGGCGAAGGCCCAGCCATGACTAGAGGATGCCGGCGGTTGAGGGGGCTCAAGGCCCATATTCAGCATATTTTATATAATATTAGAGTAATTTTCCATAATTTTCAGAGACGTATAAATACCTGTAGGCTCAATTGAGGAAATTAAGCAGAAACATATTATTGTTTCCGGTTTCCTTTAGGGAGCCGGGAGATTAGTTTTGTGCCCTAACCGCTGCCTCCTGCCTTCTCCACGTGCGCCACCCCTCCCCTCCGAGAGATCACGGCGCCCCGCCGTGGTCCGTCGCGGTTCAAGCCTCGACCTCCGATCACCCACCGCTACAACCTCCGCTCAATCAAGGGAAGGACCTGGGTTCCTAATTATAAGCTAACTAGGTGAATACCCCGCGCGTTGCTGCAGGAATAGAGATGTTATAATAAGAACTTTATATGATACTACTACAGATTGGGCCATCAGTGGCGGTTCAAAACCCCCCTTCACCGGCGGATTTTGAACCGCCACAACCAAAGTGGCAGTGATGGGGTTCAGGCATCACTAACGGTTCTTTCAAACCGCCCGTGATCCAAAACTTTCACTGGCGGTTTGAAACACGAACCGCTAGTGTTGTTCACAAGCTTCACTGGCGGTTCGTAGTTGAAACCGCCAGTGTTGACGTAGCCAACAGTGGCGGTTCATTCTAGAACCAACCGCCAGTACTAAGTTGATGTGCTGCACAGTAATAATTCAACTAATAACCTTAGTCACAAAGGTCAACTAATAACATATGTAGGCTCTACAATATATTCTATTCATGACCAAGTCAAGAGGTTCACAAGTCATATATCAACATATGTATTACATTCATTCTTTTATCACGAACACCAAGCTAATAATTCAACTAATAACCTTAGTCACAAAGGTGAAGATAAAATATACAAATGGAAATCTCACAAGTGACCTTAGTCACCAAACTAATAGTTCAACAAATGGTGCTAACTAGTTATTCTTGGTGTCAGCAGCATGAGTGAATTTCTTAGGTTTCTGGAATTTGTCCATGTCCTGTACACATAACACATTAGAAGCAACCATCACTTGTTGAAATAAATAAAAGAAATCACAAAGGAATTTTACATATGTGTAATAATGCCAAAAGAATTTCTTAGGTTTTCGTTTTCTAGAACCATCACTTGTTGAAATAAATAGCTGCTGGTCCTTACCTTGCTATACAAAGAGACTAGCAACTAAAATTTTGTGATCTTGTCACCCAGCTTGGGGCTTCTCATACATGGTGCCTGCACAAAGCAAACCAGAAAATGAAAACAATTTAGAATTAGAAAAGCAAAATAATTCAGAATTAGAAAAGGAAAACAATTCAGAATCTAGAACATTAAGGTAATGTTGGTGTCCATGATCAGGGAGGCATTCACCACCTCAGACCTTGTACCGCTGGTTTTGGAATGCAACCCAAAGTCATGCTATAGTTGCTGCCATTGTTGTCTTCAGCATCTTTGATCCCCTGAGACCGACTGTTGTAACTAGTTACCACCTCCTCTGTTGCCAACCATTTCATGGAGTGGTGCTGATAGAAATAGGCATATAAGAGATGTGAGTTCTAGAGAACCATTACCATGATACTAGGTTTCAAGTTGAACAAATAAATAAGTTGCCATTATAGTAGTGAAGCAATGAAGCAATAATCTACAGCAGCCTTTCTACATGCAGCTGTACTGCTCAACAAAGTAATTCATCACAACAGTAATGCTCAAGCTGTAGTCAATAACAATAAAGAGTCTCTATTCTCTAATCATAGTAATTCATGGGTAAGTTGATAAGCTAATACTTACCAATATGAAGCTACCACCTTCATTTCTTGTGACAATAGAAGAGTACATTAGTGAATTTGGTGAAATCAAATAACTTATGGTACATCTAAATTTAGAATAAATACTAAGTTAGCTGACCAGTCAAGAAACATAAGGCAAAAAACACTCCAACATCTAAAAAAAAATTTGAATGGTACTTACTCCCTGCACATAAATCTTCCCAGCTCTAGGCCTTGTTGTTTTGATATACCTTGCGAAGCATCAACAAAAAACAGAATCATAATTCTTTTTTCCAACAGCACTCAGTCACATTCGCATGTCTGCAAGATCGTAACCAATTTAAATCACTAAATCTGCAGGTCATATGCCATGATTTTTGTAGTAGTGCCACAGTTCCTGAACAAGCCAATAAGTAAAAAAAAAACTCTAAATCCGTGCTCTATCCAAGTACCTAACAGGACCAACAGCCATTTGAGTTGCAACTTCCAGTATCTAAATATGTGCAATCTAATCTAAGTACTAAAGAAGTAACAAATCGAATCACATGACGAGGAACCATCCAAAAGACATGGCCTCCCCACATACCATACACGCACAAGCCCTCATCCATGCCTCAAACTTAAAGGAACTAGTGTAGAAACACCGGATTGAAAACCGTACCATCAAAATCGAGTTCCCCAATACTGGATTCAAGATCCCATCACCCTAACGAGTTTCTTAGTGCCCAATCCAAATCCCCAATACCTAAATCGATGTGCTTCACACCAGAATCGAGCTCGTTGACCTCCGTAGCCCTGCCGAGAATATCCCATTGCACGGGCCTAGGAGTGGGGGCCTACGGCGGCGCACCGGACGACCGCTCGTGCGCGAGAGGGTGGCCGGCGATGAAGAGGTCTAAGCATGGAAAGGGCGCCGAATCGTGGACGGCGGCCGGTGGGGAGTGTGAGGGGTGCGGATCTAGAGGCGGCTGACTTGGGGGCGGTGTCGGCGGCAGAACTGCGGCAGCGGCGGTCGGTGCGGTGTTGGGTCGAGCGCGCGTGCGTGGTGTTTGGGTCGAGAGCGCCTGCGTGGTGTTTGGGTCGAGTGTTGCGTGCGCGGATCTACATTTGCTTATCACTTTGGCGGTTCAAAACAAAACCGCCAGTGATACACCAATATCACCGGGCGGTTCGTGCTACGAACCGCCCGATGATGCTTCACTAGCGGTTTGAGCCACCAACCGCCACTGTTGGGTACCTTCACTGGCGGTTTATGGTGCCTCCCAATCATGATCTGATTTTAAAGCTTCAAACCGCCAGTGAAGAGACATCAGTGGCGGTTGGATAGAAACCGCTAGTGATAGACCGGCAGTGAATGCCATTTCTGTAGTAGTGAGCCATGAAGAATTTACAGTTAAGGGTCTTTTGGAGTGTGTGAATGTTAAAAAACTGGAACATAAAAAAATATAGGAATGTGTAACAGAAATCACAACTAAAAAAAGTAAAAGGGAGACAATTTATATATAGAAAACAAAAGATTATTAACTATATAAATTTCATAGGAACGGGTGTTCCAAAGAAAACAGTAGCACGTGTAAAGATGACGGGAATAATAATTAAGATATATATACCTACAGATACAAAAATAAAGAACAGTATTTTTTTTGATAAAAACTGTGAAGAACAGTATACTGAAGAGTAAACTCTGTTCTTTTTTTAGTGCTTGCTTCTCTTGACGGCCTCTCGTCCTGCACGGCCTATAGCGATCTAGGTGCAGAGATGTGATAGCAGCACCTGTGCGTCGCATGGGGCCGTAGGGTTGTCCGTAATTCCGCATACGCTGCTGCGGCTTCCTGCCACCAGGAGACGGAGCTGCGTGGGTCTAGCCCGGTGAACTCTGATGGATCCCGCAGCCCGCCGCTGCCGAATGAGATGGAGCCGCATGGAGCCGACGAAGCTGCTCGATCAAGTGGCCGACTTGCCATTGCTGGAGGAAACAGAGCCGCGTAGGGGCAACGGGGTAGACACGAGCGATCCTGCCCAGCTTGCCGTTGGGTGCCTTCAGTCTGCAACGGCGTTGGTATTGACAATGACACACGAAGCTCCTACTCTTACTACGGTGATATGGATACTGATTATGCTTGCGACGGGAAAAAAAACAGAAACACCAGAGCCCTCTAAATAGAAGACAGCAATCATGGTAGAAGGGGAAGTGAAAAGATCGCGGCAGAGGCCATCTGTGAGACGTCGTGAAAGTGAAGAGATGCATTAATATTTTTGGAAACTGTTGTCCACTCGGCAGCAGTCGGGGGGGAAGAGAAGGGCTGGTGGAGGGGCGTCGCTGGAAGGAGCCGCGGGGGGTGGGATAACGATGACATCATAAATGAGCTTTCAACCAATCAGGAGGCTAAGAAATAACTTAGTGGGGGTTAGGATTATAGGAGTTATTTTTGGAAACTATTGTCCACTCGGCAGCAGTTGAGGGGAAAGAGAAGGGCCGGTGGAGAGGCGTCGCTGGAAGGAGCCGCGGGGGGTGGGATAACGATGACGTCATAAATGAGCTTTCAACCAATCAGGAGGCTAAGAAATAGCTTAGTGGGGGTTAGGATTATAGGAGTTATAGATACCATTTATGGTACCAACTAAGTATTATTAGATTCTTCATTAGTTATATTTTCATAGATGTGATAAATTTCATGTTTCTCTCGATAATTTTGGTCAAACTTGAAAAAAAAATTAACTCTTCAAAATTTTTGGAATGACTTATAATTTGGAATGGAGGAAGTAGTCAACTGGGCATTCGAAAATTGAAATTCGACAACTAGACCCTAATCCCATATACAGTTCGGTATTCTCAGATCTAACCATGAGCAGCAGAGCAGAGCAGGGGCGGTGCCTTGCGCTGGTCAGTGGTGCGCCACTGCCCTCCTTCTTGACTTTTGGGATCTCGAAAGCAGAGCCCGCCCCTCTGCCTGGCCACCTGGGGGAGTGCCGTCCGGGCGCGCAGGCTGCCAGGAGTCTGCTGCTGAAGGGGCGACCAGCCACCTGCCGCCGCGCCGCTGCCGGGTAAGGCTGCAGTCTGCAGAAGGGGCAGCGCGGCCGGCTGGAGCGTAGAGGGCTGCAGGTGGAGATCGAGACGGAGGCGGAGGCACGGAGCTGGGCGCCTGGGTGGCCTCGCCGTCCGTGACACCGTCGTCGCTGGGAACGGGAAGCAGGAGCAGGAGGAGTGTTCTCTTGGGCTGTTTCTGTGTTGGGCTCGCCGTGGGGTAAGGTTGACATGGGCTGGCATTGTGGGGATTTCGTGAGCTGCTGAAGATCTACTCCAAGAAAATTCGGACCACGCCACAGGCAGCAGACAGTGATGACCTAATTATTATTGTCAGTTGGTCTTATCACTGCTGGTTTTAGCCAAAAACCGATAGTGATGGACTAGAAGGCACTATCACTACCGGTTTCTTAAAATCCAGCAGTGATGATGCCGCTAGTGATAGTTAAATCTGTAGTAGTGTTATATTCAATAAAACTTATAATAAGGATGCTAAATAGATGTATCCAAATCTATTTTTGTTATTTTCTCTATCTATTTTTGGATCCACTTCATTATTCTAGTTTGTGTCTATTTTTGCGAAGTTTGGTTGGAACTTCAGAAACCATATTGGTATTTCGTGCTTCCCTTTTTGCGCTAGCTCACTAGATAGGCTGAACTCTATTTTACTTTTCTATTTGGCTGTGTTCTCTTTTGGTGTTGAGTTGTTTTATGGAACTTGGTTCCTTTATGTAAAAATATTAAATTTCACCTTTTAAAACTTTTTATGTGCAATTCCATTCCATAAACCCTGTTTTTACCAATTTGGTTTATTCTTCTTCTCATGTCGCCATGGCATGAGAAGGCGCCCTAGGTGGTTTACCAAGCCTTGGACAGACCAGGGCACACTTACCCCAATGGGGTCCATTCAAGGCGAGCATTCGTTGAGCTAACAGGCTGAGTAGTCTGTCCAAATATTTAAATGCTCTGCATGGTGCTCCCAGCAACATGTTTATATGCTAGTATGGTGCCGCTTTTAACATATAAGTATAGTATTATAACTTCTTCTAAACTCAAATTGGTTGCAGGAGAAGAAAAAAATATGTCCAACTTTTAGGTGTAGAGAGTTGTTAGAGACGATGATGGAGGTAGGGAGCAGAGTCGAGCAGCCCAAGAGAGGCATGATGCCCACACAAAAACAGGCACAAATTGCAATTTGCATACTAGCAGCCGGACTATTCTCTCGCAAAATCTATTAAATTCTTAACATGAAGTTGGCAAAAGAAAACACATGATTTTGGTTGTAGTGAGCATATGCAAGCTCCATATTCCAAATGCGCCCCTGAATTTTTCCATAATCACAGAAAAGCTAGGACCCAAAAATCGATTTTTACCACCTCAAATACAAACAACGACCGTTAGTAGAAAACTAAAACTACGAGAGGGGATAAAATGTCTTGACCAAAACAACCCCAAATGTCCCAACAATATTACACGTTCATAACAAATCTAACAGAGCCTGAGAAACATTTTTTCGCAACAGCTTGTCGAAGCCCAAAACCAGAGGAAAAGTGGACAACCATGACATCATTCTGCATACATTGGTTGCTATCACCCATACACACAATCTAACAACAGAAAATAGAAACAAATAATATAGAGGAGAGGCAGAGCCAAACCATACCCTTCTCGTAGTGTAGTGCATGGCTAACTTCAGTGGCCTCCAACATCTTTAGTTACTGCTGTTGTTCCTGCCTCAAGGTGGTCTTGAAAGACCCAGATGATGGCCTCATCTCTTGTCTGCTTATTTCTGTGGAGTTAACAGATATTGTAGTACAACTTGATCCCCGTGACAATGGATATATAGGATACTGATCGATGGCTCTATATATATGCAGGCATACTTGAGCTCTGCTTTCCATCTATCTGCATGCCGATGCATTTGGAATGCATCACTGCACATGAAGCATGACCATGCACTAGAAAAGCATGCATCTGCTCGGCACACACGAACATTATATTCCCTCATGAAACAACTGCCATCATCGTCACAGGCATGACCGTTCGCAAGCTGCAGCAGGATAGAAGGCAGTGATATGTGAATGGCGCGCTATGGGGTCCGGACCAACAGGCTGGGTGCCACGGTTTTCTGCCTTGCATACTGCAGAAAATTATCAACAAAATTCTGAAATGCATCCTAGTTTATTAGGACGGCGATGATCACCCAATTAGTAGCTTTCACGCCTCTGAGTATTTGTAGCCCGCCCTAGCTCTCATCTGATTTTCACTCTCTGTTCTACCTCCTCGGTTTTGCTGCGTCTGCTCCAGTAGCACCAGGAAGTCTGCGAGATTCACCATGAGAAGCGAAACAATGGCAACGTGTAATGCGTTTTCTGATTTTTCAGTCTCTGTGTCCCTGTATCACAGTCCATCAGCTCGCCATTGAAAATTGTTTGTACGGGCGAAAGTTCCCTAATATGAATACCGTACGTCCTGGGGAGAGAAGTCCTTACTTCTGCATTCACAGGGGTCTAAGACAAGGGGACCCTCTTTCCCCTTTGCTATTTGACCTTGTGGCTGATGCCTTAGGTATCATGCTTTAGAAAGTTGTAGATAAAGGTCATATACAGGGGATTTTAGGGAGTTTATTACCTGGAGGGATTTCTCATATACAATATGCTGATGACACAGTAATCATGATTGATGGATCTGATCAATCCATCATTAATCTCAAACTAATTATGTACTATTTTGAATGGTTATCTGGGCTCAAGATAAACTATCATAAAAGTGAAGTTTTTGCCTTTGGAGTTTCACAGAGGGAGAAAGAAAGATGGGCTAATATGCTAAACTGTATTCTGGGGGAGCTTCCTCTCAAATATCTTGGAATTCCAATTAGTGATAAACATCTTAATATCAACGACTTTGCTTCAATTACCCAAAAGATGACCAAAAGGTTAGATCCCTGGAAGGGAAAACACCTTACTTCAGGTGGAAGACAGATCTTAACTAATTCATGTCTTAGTAGTATACCGCTATATTGCATGGGTTTCTATTTGCTTAAAGATGGGGTACATGATAAGATGAATAGGATTAGAGCTAAATTTCTCTGGCAAGGTACTGAACAAAAGTTCAAGTATCATATGGCCAAATGGGAAATGGTCTGTAGACCTAAAGATGCTGGGGGTTTAGGCATCATTGAGACTAAAACAATGAATGAGTGTTTGCTTGTTAAATGGATTTGGAAGATCTTACAGGAACCAGATTCCCTGTGGTTTAGGATTTTGAAAGCAAAATACTTTAAAAACTATACCTTTTTTACTGCTAGCAGTAGTGGAGGATCCCAGTTTTGGAAAGGGTTACATAAGATTAAACATTTATTCAGGGGGGGGTGGCTATTTTTAAAGTAGGTAATGGGGAGAATTGTAGATTTTGGCAAGATTGCTGGGTTTTAGGGGTTCCCTTAAGGCTTGCTTTTGAGGATCTTTACAAAATGGTAAGGGATCCAGATATAACAGTGGCTGAATGTTGGGTCGACAATGAATGGTTTGTAGATTTTAGGAGATCACTTTCAGTCCAGGAGTTTGAGAGCTGGAATACTTTACTGGATATCCTACACCAGGTTTCTTTACATGATAATGTCAAGGATTCTGTTGTCTGGGCGCTGGAAAAGAAGGGGCAGTTCTCTACCAAGTCCTTATACAGATTCAGGTTTAATGGGGGATTTCCTAATAGAATGGCTGGGATTATATGGCAGTGCCGGCTGCCTATGAAAATTAAATTCTTCTTGTGGCAAGTGTTTAACAACAAACTGCAGGTTGGGAGTTGTCTAGTAAAAAAAGGATGGAAAGGGAAAGGGGATTGCTGTGTTTGTCATGCCTCTGAATCTGTTGGCCATATTTTTTTCCGGTGTCATATTGCCAAATTTATATGGAGTGCATGTACTGAGATTTTTAAGTTGAGTCAAGTACCTAGGTCCTTAAAACAGCTATCTGAAACCTGGCTCATGGGCAAGGGGCCTTTGTCAAACAAATTTACTTTGTTTCTTTTTGCAGGGTTTTGTTGGGCTCTCTGGACATCTAGGAATAAGATGGCCATTGAGCAGAAATTTCCAAAAGCTCCCTCTGACATCATATATCTTGTGTTATCACATTTGCAGAGATGGAGCGTTCTTCTTAAGGGAAAAGACAGGGAGCGCATGGAGAGGGGCTCGCGTCTGATTAGCTAGTTGGTGAGGCAATAGCTTACCAAGGCGATGATCAGTAGCTGGTCCGAGAGGATGATCAGCCACACTGGGACTGAGACACGGCCCAGACTCCTACGGGAGGCAGCAGTGGGGAATTTTCCGCAATGGGCGAAAGCCTGACGGAGCAATGCCGCGTGGAGGTGGAAGGCCTACGGGTCGTCAACTTCTTTTCTCGGAGAAGAAACAATGACGGTATCTGAGGAATAAGCATCGGCTAACTCGAGATTGACAAAGAGATTCGCAACTGGATGAAATCCTTCAAACCTAGTACTGCTTTAGTGTCAGACATTGGCGAAATTTGATAGTCTGTAATAGGATTTTATTCTTTTGCTTCTGCATTGTATGGTAACGCTGGTTCTCCCAGTGGTTGTTACTGGTGACTTTCTGCTTTCTATAAAAGCGAAGGATCTTTCCTCTTTTCAAAAAAAAAAAAAAAATACCGTGACGTCCTCTATACTGTTCCTGAATAAGTGAATATAACAAGTACTCTGTATTCCTAAATTATAAGACATTTTAACTTTTATAGGCACATGGATTTTACTATGCACTTAGTTATATGTTATGTTTAGATAAATAATTAAAAGTAATCTATTTAGAAAAGCTACCAACCTGTTATATATAATTAGGAACTGAGGGAGTACCCTCATCCTCTATATTGTTCCTAGATACTACAACATAATGGTTACTAGATGATACCTCGCGCATTGCTGCGGGAACTATGTTGCAATGTTGAATTCCATTGGGCCGATCATCGAGATATCCATGCATAGGCCTAATGCTAAATTCATGTGCCCAGAGTCGCCAGTCCCTTGCTAATCTTTGCAACATGGCCAAGAAACGATGGCAGAGAAGCCATTGTCATCATGCCAAGTTGACAAAACTAACTGCGTGAGACCACCATACTTACTACGTGTCTCTTTGCATGCCGTGGCAGTGACAACATGCCCCTTTTGTAGACTTGGTAAATGAACTTTTGAAAATACTTAAAACCCAGAATGGAGAGAATATAAAATTCCAAATACCACACCATTTTATACATGTGATGATTGCTACTTGAAGACCTAAAGGCAATGAAACAGGATGGGCGCTGGAGCTCAGTATATGCACGTGGTCCAGGATCCACCCATATTCCATCATCTTCCGTAGGGAAAAGAAAAAGGCATGCTATCCCAAAAAAAAAAAAAAAAAATCGGCGACAGTCTCACCCGTTTCATCTCCTGCATGTTGCATCTATCCTCCGCCGGTACTCACGCACCTGTCGTCCCTAGCGAAGCTTCTTTCCTCAAACAGCAGAATCCCGACCCAGAGCCGAAGAACTCTCTGCCCTGCGATGGCGGAGAGCCGGAGAGAAGGCAGCAGAGTGGACACTGGACAGTGGTAGCAGTCATGCGCTTGTTAAGTCGGAGAACGTGGGAGTAGGCCACATGGGGTGCGGGCCGGCGCGCGTCCACGACTGGATGGCGTATGCCAGGCGATGGTACATTGCCTTGTTCTCCGCAAGCTGGCCCTCGGCCCTAATTCCCCCAGTTCCGGTGCCAACACTGCCTTTCCATCCGACGGAGCTGGACTGGTCGTAGGAGTTGGCCGACGTGTGGCAAGCACCTTGGCGGCAATGATGGAGGAGGCGTCGGCGAGGGGCTGCTGCAGGGTGCAGGGAAAGACGGCGGCAATGCAGTCGTGGAGCCAGGGAAGGACTGGTGCGGACCATTTTATAGTGAAGATTGATTGCCTGTTTCCATCCGATGGTGCAACAATGAATGGGGAGTGGGTTTGAGATTGTGGCGTGGGAGGTGAAGTGCAAGCGTTGATTTGAGATAGTGGTGTACTAGCGTGGGTGGCGATTGACTATTGAACTACTTGATAGACATGCAAGATAGGCGTAGTGGTTTGGTGGGGCCTCTACGATGACGTGGCTTCACGAAATCGCAGAGAAATCTAGTAGTGGGTTCTTCCTATTTAGGTATAGTAGATATAATAAATGGACCTCGGTGTAATGCCACACTAAATCGCTATTTTCATCATTTTTTAGCCGTTGAGGCGTGTGAGTCAATAGAAGCACATTCTGCATAGTTGAGACAAATTATATTGCTCAGGCTTCCATGACTCGCAGGTTATGTTGTTCTCTGCTATGTCTCAGTCAATTTATTTTATGATGCACAAACACTACCACAAAAATGATTTTAGCAGACACATGACTTGATTGATTAATAGAGGCTGGCAACAAGTAGGATGTTCTCCAAAAATAACTTCTGATTAAATAGGAGGTATATGATTTTTGGAGATATCATCCCTACAAAAATCATATTAATAGAGACGCCCTCCCTAAAATGTCTGTCTCTCAAAGTAGAGGCCCAGCAAGACCTATTAATTAAGGTGGTGGTCCATTGATTTGAATGGAGTCTCTGAAAAATGGTGTTCACCTTAGCCTTTTATTTGGGGTTCAAAATGTTAGTTAATTCGATGTGCCTAGTTGGGTTTAAAGACGGTGGAGCGCGTGGGGCGAAGCGGGCCGTGAGGTGGGCCCATAGGGGACCGGCTGGTCTAGGGGGTGACCGGTTGGTCCCCCTGGCTTGGCTTCGGCCTAGCTTTGGTAGGTCGCTCTCTCGCTTCCTTCTAGAATCCTCCTACGTTGCCGCGGTGTCCAATCTCGTATTCTCAGGCTGTCATGTAGCTCCAAAAGTGTGTTTTTTCTAGTATATACCTATGAAATCAGTGAATCATCACTAAAATTCATGGAATTTGTTAGTCAAAGCCCTACTTCTAGCTATATGGATTGCTGTTGAGTCACTTTAGAAGGATATATAGTTGACAGTTGTTTTAGAACATTAAGGATTGTCAACATGAACCATAAAATTAAATGAGCTATATATATTTATAAAAAAATCACTATTTCTGGACCATAAATCGACAGAATAAAAGGTGCATACTTGTTTTCATGAGCTACTAAAAATTCCTTCATCCACATATACAAACAATCAAGTGATATTTGAGCTCACATATATGATAAATAAAAAATATTTACCATTATTCTCAATCTAGAACACTAGAGGTTTCTCTATTTCTAGACCATGAAATGAGACAATAAAAAGTGAATACTAGTTTGATGAACTACTATAAGCTTGCTTCATCTCCATATTGATGCTATCAAGTGATTTTGAGCTCAAAAGGTACGAAAAGAATAAAATCCACCATCATTCATAATACAGAAAACCACAAATTTTTCTATTTCTTGACCATGAATTGAGCCATGCTACTGATGAAACATGAGAGGATTAAGCTGGTAACCTTTAAAACCAAAAAATGGATGGAGAAGTCAAAGAAATCTTGAGATGGCCAGCGATGATAGCAAGAACCAGAGTTGGCGATGAGCAAGAACAGAGAGCGCTGCTTCAAATGGCTCGGGCAAGGGGAGGAGGAAGAAGAGAGCATAGTATAGTCCCGGTTTGTGGTACAGACTCGGACTACAAGGTGTGATTCTAATCCTGGTTAGAGCCACCAACTGGTGTTAAAGCTTTAGCCATGGCTTGTGGCTCAACCGGGACTCGAGGTTTGTGGCTAAAACAAGGACAGAGGTAGCCTCCTGCAATCCCATCTACAAAAGTTGTGTTTCTAATCATTGGACACTAACGTAGATGCCCTCCTTGCTGTGTTGCATTGCCAGCGCGGCCAGGAATGCTGTCGTGAGGCAGCCACAAGCATTGCAGGTGTCCCCGGCAGAGTGCAAGGCTGTAGACGGTGTCCGAGGTGGCGCCAGTGGAGTCCACGGCGAAGAAGAGTGGCGTGCAGGAGGCCTCTGTATGGAGAACAGCGGAGAGGCTGTCGATATTGGCTTGGTAGGTGTTCATGCAGAGATTCCGAGGGGGCTACGCCTCTGCAGTGCTGGTGGTCGTCCGTGCCAAGACGATGAGAAGGAAGATATGCCAATGGCATGCATTTGGAGTTGCATTATTGGTGGCGTCTTCATCTCTCCCACTGCTCTTACTCTTACTCTAGGTGAAATTGTTGACCAGAGAGATTGTTGAGCTGGGACGACTCAAGAAATGCAATGTGCAACTCGCTAGTGAACTCTACAGTTCTACTATCAATGAGGAAGGGTTGGTTGGTTGGGTAGGAAAGGTTGATTGCAGATTATGGGTAAGGGAAAGAGTGGTTGGACACCTGCCCTCCAAACTACCAAGGCTTGCATTGCTGTTGTCCTCTCTCACCTTTCTTTTTTCATTTTCTTTTATTTTTGTCTTGTTAAAAAAGTCTTCTCTAAACTTCTCCTTCCAGGCTTATTATTTGTTAATCAGCTGTTTCCTCTTTTTCTAAAGAAATCTGCAACAATCATTTCTTTGTGGTGGCCGATGAAACCTCGTGCTGTGTTATTTTACTGTTGCGGATTCTTCACTGCTTGGTTCGTCAATTCTAGTGCACATGATCAATCTGTCTCTGTCTCAGCCATTATGGATCCAACAACCATGCATCTTCGTTTGGATCTCCAATGCACGTGCGTACCTAGTAGATTGTTGCTACAATATGTCAAACCGATTCGGCAGCAAAAATGGATCACAAAAAAATGTGTTGGTGTGGAGACAGCGTCTGAAGTCTAAACATATGCAATTGATTTCAACTGCCATGACCAATTGCCTATTTATCAGCAGCAAAGCACAATGCTGTACCAACAAACAGACATGTATGTATACTACATACATGCAATTATATGCAGACTTTTTCCTTGAAGATTAGGAGATAACGCATGAGCCATAGTGGGGCCCTCCTGTCCAATGACACGTGAGGAAATTTTTGAGCTCGGAATGCAGGCAACCGCAACATATATCTGCAATCAGCATGCAAGCAGGACCACTACTGCTCACGTGCGTGTTCTAGCTTATAGAGTTCAGGTTTTAGCGAAGCCATATGATGAACACATGATGCATATAGCAGCAAAATTTCTGTCCTGTCCTGTCCTATCTAGCATATACTAGCTGTTTGCATCATGTAACTGTATTATACATATATGTTGACACAGCCCTTGCATCTTGCAGCTAGTTAATTACATATACTGCTTCTTTAATATAAATCTCCTGCTATAACTGCAGCTATAACCTAGCACGAGGTTGCTTCTAGGGAATAGCGATACTGTTACTTGCAACATACGTTTCAACTCGATCGAAAATTCACATGTGATTGACTCATCACTGCACCACCACACGTTTCAGCGCCTTGTGTTCATTATTTCCCTGGAAGTTTGGCTCCAGATCCACAGGTCCAGGTACTAGATCAATTGTTATCTCTTTTTTGTTCTCTTTGTATGATTTTTATTCACCTGGGATTGACTCATCACTGCCCACACCACTTATTTCTGTATCAGTTTAACCCCTTCCACCATATCTCTCTCTTATGTTTTTCTTCCCAGGAACCCATAATTTGTTTCTGTATCCTTTTGAGCCCTCTCACCATGTCAGGAAGGTGGATGCGCGTGACTGCTAGTATGTGCATCTTTATGAGCAACGGGCGTCTTTTTTTCTAAGTGCCAAAAAATTAGGCTGTGGGTTTGGAAGTTGTTGAATATGAATCTTTTTCAATTTTCCGAAAAAACATGGATGGGGAAGGATTATTAGGTAGTCTTGGAGATGCTCTTTGTGTTGGCATAACTCATTATATTTGGGCAAACTTATCTGTGAACCATATATCATATTTGGGCATATCTGTGAACCATACAGCAATCACATTTTCTTTATAACTGAAACTAAACCTTGACGGAATAAAGAATCAATTATATGGTAGGCACTATGTCCACAAATAAATCAACTTGTAGAGTTTTGCAAGTCAAACTTTTCTAGGTTTGACCAATGGTAATGGAAAGAATATCAAGAACTATTCCACCAACTACTCAATGGTTCTGTAACCGAGGATGTCTCTTCGTTTCCTACCCTTATGTGGAAATACGGTGGGTGCTTAGGGTCCGGTAGGGTCATACCATCACTGGTTAGCATTGCAACCACCTCTGACATGGTGGGTCGATCGGCTATATTCTCTTGCACACACAATAATGCAATGTTAATACACCTCATCATCTCTATCTTATGACACTCAGTTACAAATGACGCATCCACAAGTTGAAGCCATAGTCCATCTGTCCACAACTGCCATGCCTGCAAAGATTTGACAGAAAATACATAACATTCAAATGGACAAGTCAAAATAAATGTTCAGAAATGCCTTTCTGCAATCCTAAAAAACGAGAAAAACACAAATCTGGAGCAATAATATTGGTGTTGAACTGCTGTTTTTCCAAATTGGTCACTAGGGCGCTGAAAAAACTGTTCTTTTCCTAGTTCTGAAAGATTAGAGACTCAAACAATTTGTGTGTCTAAATATGAAGATCTTACATATCCAAGAAGGTTGATGAAGTCTCCATAGCCTTGGAAATTTGAAGTTCTTTTTCCACTTATAATCTCAAGAAGTAGTACACCGAAGCTGAACACATCCGATTTGATTGAGAAAAGGCCCTCTGAAGCATATTCAGGAGCCATATAACCACTGCAAACATGTTTATAAGAAACTATCATGTGTAGGATAAATTTGATAGCTGTATAGCATTCAGTAATTTTGTGGTAAGACCTTACGTACAATGTCCCAACAATCCTTTGTGTTCTGTTTGCTTCTGTGTCATTAGTGCTAAATATTTTTGCAAGCCCAAAATCTGAAATTTTAGGGTCCATTTTGTCATCCAATAGAATGTTGCTTGCTTTCAGATCTCTATGAACCACACGTAACCGAGAGTGCTTATGCAAATACATAAGCCCCTGTGCTATCCCTTCAATTATGACCAGCCGTTTATTCCAATCAAGTAATGTTCTTCTTGCTTCATCTGCATTCAGTTGTAAATAAAATGTCAGAGAAAACACCAATTTAGAAGCAAAGAATCTGTACCATGACATTGCAAGTAGTAGAGTACCGAAGATGTAGAAGTCCAGACTTTTATTTGGCAAATATTCATAGATTAATATTTTCTCCTCTCCATGGGAGCAGCATCCCAACAGCCTAACAAGATTAGTGTGCTGGAGCTTGGCTACGAGCTGTACTTCATTTTTGAACTCTGTAAACCCTTGCCCTGAACGTGAAGCAAGTCTCTTAGCTGCCATCTCCATACCGCTAGCAAATCGGCCCTAGAGACAAGTTGAATTTTGCAGTGAACAAAGGCATAAAAAACTTGCATAAGGTTTAAGAGTTCCTCAATATCCTTTCTCACTATTTGTGCACATGTTCTTGCGTTTGTGTCTAATACTCTTACCTTATACACTGGTCCAAAGCCTCCTTGCCCAAGTTTATTTTCTTCTGAGAAGTTACCTGTGGCCTCTAACACTTGTGAAAACTCATAAATTGTGAATTCTGAATTCCTTCCATCTAGTACAGAATATAATTCTTCAGATTCATTGGGATGCATCTTAGCCTTATTGAGTGATCCTTTAATGAAAAAAAGAAGTGTTCAATGTGATCATTCATTTAAAAGCATGCAAATAGCAATGAAATTAGGCAAAAGCATAGTGACGTACATATGTAGAAAATATATAACTGACCTTTTCTGTAAAACCGTTTCATCACACATTTAACCATGCAGGTAATAAACAGTAAAAGTAGCGGCAGCAGGAGGATATACAAAATCGTGAGGCGCCCTATCAAAATATTGACATGATCATATTACAAGATATAAATGGAAAATCTGGCAGAATACATAGTTTGGCTCATATGGTAATAGAATAATTATACAAATTGATTAAAATCTTAAAAGATGGTTGCAACTATATAAGGATACTTATAGTCTGCATGTCTTATACGGTTGTGTGGAATGAAGTTAGTTATTACCTTAAAAATTAAAAGGTTATATATTTGAGAAAAATTTTACTATTGTAATATAAATTGACGTTTTATATATTATATACTGTTAATAATGTACATGAAAATTTGTCTTTTGCGGAAAGAATAGACAACGCAATACAGTGATCTGGGGTGTGATACTGTTATTAGAAGCTTTAGGTTCTATAAGATCAAAAGATTTCAAAGTTGGAAACAGGAATAAC
Source organism: Chrysopogon serrulatus (assembly GCA_015844335.1). Taxonomy (NCBI): domain Eukaryota; kingdom Viridiplantae; phylum Streptophyta; class Magnoliopsida; order Poales; family Poaceae; genus Chrysopogon; species Chrysopogon serrulatus. The sequence goes on along the minus strand of JADLZL010004934.1, from coordinate 36,898 downwards.
ACGATGTACTTACTCTTTTTGCTCTTGTGATTTGGCTTGGCCATTTGTGGCAGAACACCGTCGGCCGGCGGCACGATGTGCCACATGGGCTCGCCGCCGTAGAACTGAACCGTGGCATACCTCACGTTACACCGCACAGACATGACCCGGCCTTGCTGTTTCCCGGCGAAGTTGCTCGTCGCCCTCTCGCACATAGAGTCGAAGCAGTCCCAGCAGACGCTGGGCGTCAGGTCCGGCGTGCACTGCGCCAGGGAGTACAGGGGCGGGTAGTCGCCGCCGACGTCCATCCGCGCCGTGGCGTACCTCCTCGTCGAGTTGAACGCCGCGCGCCGGGCCGTCTCCTTCAGCAGCACCCTGATGGTGCTCCTGACGGCGACGACACTGCCAGCGTCAGCGTCGCCGGGGTCCCAGCCAGGGAGAACCGGGACGGCGGCGTTCATGTCGGTGAGCACGTTTCTGGGGGGCATTACTACGTGTGTGTTGTAGTCCAGGTTGGAGTAGCGGGCGAGGCACGCGTCGTAGAAGACGATGCCCTCCTTGCTGCGCGAGCACAGCCGCCGCGCGGCTGGGAACGCTGCCGCGAGGCAGGCTGCGCAGGTGGAGGCGTTGGCGTCGCCGCGGCAGAGGGCGAGGCCGTAGACGGTGTCCGGGGCGGCGCCGGTGGAGTCCATGGCAAAGAGAAGTGGCGTGGAGGAGGCCTTGGTAGGGAGCACGGCGGAGAGGCTGTCAATGTTGGCTCGGTACGTGCTGTTGAGAGAGGAATCGCCGGTGACCACGCAGAGATTCCCATGGGGCTCCGTATCCACAGTGCTGGTGGCCGTCCTTGCCAAGATGAGAGGAAGGAAGATGATGCTCATGGCATGTATTTGGATTTGCATTGGTGGCGTCACTTTGTCTCTCCCACAGTCCCACTGCTCTCACTCTTACTCTAGGTGAAATGGACTAGATAGCTAGCTGACCAGAGAGATTGTTGAGCTGGGACTCAAAGGGATGGAATGCAATGTGCAATGTTGCATTGATCTGGCGAGCGAACTCTACAGTTCTACTATCAATAAGGAAGCATTGGTTAGTTGGGTAAGAAAGGTTTGATTGCAGATTATGAGTCACAAGAAGAGTTGTTGGACACACGCTTGCATTGCTGTCCTCGAAACTACCAGTGCTTGCATTGCTGTCCTCTCTCACCTTTCCTATCATTTTCTTTTCTTTTTCTGTTGTTAAATAGAGAATTCCTCTGAACTTCTCCTTTCACGCTTATTATTTGTTAATCAGCTGTTCCCTCTTTTCCTAAAGAAATCTGCAACACAATCATTTCTTTGTGCTGGGCTGCTGGCCGACGAAACCACGCGCTGTATTATTATACTGTTGTGGTTTCTCCACTCGGTTCCTCAATTCTAGTGCAGCACATGATCGATCTCTCTCTGTCTCAACTACAATGCAAGTGCTGGCCAACAAACAGACATGTATGTATGTATACTACATGCAATTATATGCAGACTTTTCCTTCAAGATTAGGAGACAATGCATGAGCCATATGGTGCCCCTCCTATATCCAACAACAAGTGAGGAAATTTTTTAGCCCGAATGCACGCAACCTAACATGTACTTATCAGCAATCAGCATGCAAGCAGGACCACTACTGCTCAGATGCGTGTTTTTGCTTATAGAGTTTAGGTTTACCGAAGCCATATGATGAGCACATGATGCATGCCGCAGTCGAATTTCTGTCCTGTCCTGTCTATCATATACTAGCTGTTACTATCATGTAACTGTATTATATATAGTAGTATATCAACCCGTGCTCTCGCACGGGTTAGAATCAAGTTAATTTGGCTGATTGTTGCTACAGTTTTGTGCCTTGTGATGCCAGCAGCAGCAGCCGTTTTGGCTGGCTTCAAAGTTCAAACTCCAGCGAATAGATATACCCAACTAATAAATATTGTTTAGGCATAATAGATACTCAGTATATCCAATTCTGATACAACTATTTAAGACTAATATTAAATTACTAATGCGTTTTATGCATATCAATACAATTTTCCTTTTCCACGTCACCTATGTATATCTTGGGCATGCATTAGTTCAAAACTTAGCTTATTAAACAGTGTTGGTTCTTGTTGTACCATGTATCTTCTGATGCGATGAATCTAAATTTTAACTTCTAAATTTAACTCTTACTGATTGCTACGGATTTTGTATCCTCGGGTTAAGTTGAAACTCTTGTTCGTATTATATAAAATAGAGTTTAGGTTCATAGATTGCGCTCTTCAGTACTAAGATGGCTTAAATGCCATTTCAAGTGTACACCACGTTGCTAAAATTAACAGTGGAGTTTAAAGTGAGATCTAGGATGGGGTAGCTGTGTTAAACTCAAGAGGATATCAGGATTTAATTTTTATAGTGATTTAGTGATCAATGGGGTAGCCGTGTTAAACTCAAGAGGATATCAGGATTTAATTTTTACAATGATTTAGTGATCATTTACTCGAAAGGAATCTAAAAGGCCAGAAAGATTCAGCACATGTGATTAGCACTAACCATCACTGCTCCTCCAGAGTTAAGGAATTATAAGTGCAATAATAGATATAGTATCAATATGTGAATGTCAAATATTTGAGTTAAAATTCACAAATACCTACATTAACAATTTATATATTATATAATTTTTATTAATAATAATTTAAGTAATTGTCAAGATCATTATTATATGATCCAATTTAACACATATTTATTAACACCATGATAGTCCGATTAACCCCTGACCGATTCCTCCAATCAGTCAGGGGGTTCATGGGCTACACACAAGCACACATAGTGATATATGCAAATTATATATTCCTTAATTTTTCTACAAAGACAATATTTTTCTTACTTAATAGGTCATGTACAAATAAAGTTCATATAATCATAATTATGATCATAAGAAAGACAGGGAAATTAGCATTCTAGAAACCATACAAATAAAGTCATAATATATCGAAATAAAAAGTTACAATATTGACTCACACATCATCACGATGAATTAGCTAGCTGTTGCAAGCTCATAGGTTTTTTTTGTTGTAGTATAGTAGAAGCACGCTCACAATCCATAAATACAAAAAAAGAACGCAAGCACCCTTACATTATTTTCTAATAAAGACACATCTGCAATGATTAAAGTGTGATTGCTTGATAAATATAGGTAACAATAGGTCGCCCACCTGATTAATGCATTCACTTTGGGAACAATTTTAAGTGCTAAATATAGCAGTGGGCGCTTGTTTTGATTATTTTTCCTAAATTGTGAATTTTGCAACATATTATTACCTTTTTTATATAAAATCATCTAGTGGCTATGTTATACCACGCCCTTCATCATAATCTCGTAGGCAAAATATAACACAATAATAACCATATGTTTATTTAATTAATTAATTGTCCTTGTAGTTTGAAACTGACTAATAAGATAGTGTGTTTGTACCTCTTTACCAAAAGCCCTCCTAAACTTAATTCCCCACATACTCGTATAGGGTGCACTGGAACAAAAATTTTGCCTTAAATTCATCTGTTATCCAACAGGTTCCCTATCTAAAATAACATGGATAACATTTTACTCTAAATTTAAAGGAAAGGAAGGAAGATTTAAGGTGCCACTAAATATAAGATGTTGGATATAGAAATTATTAGACGGTGATTTGTATTGCACAGCAGACCTTAGTTTTTACTTTAAGAGGATGGATAGGAAAGCTCTTCGATCGGCTGATTAGTATATAGAACTTTGTTCCTAGGTTGTTTAAATCTAATATGTGGTTATAATAACCTATGAATAACTCATATAGGTGCATGTTTTTGCCTTTTTTTTTCCCATAGAGTAAATAATTGGAAATATAATACTTCAAGTATATTGTTCACGTAGAGATACATGGATGCATTACCTTTTGTTGACTGGCACCTCATCCACCACTCCTTGCAAATCAAGCTATATATCTTGGATGCCTTACCTTTTGTTGACTGGCCCAAGCTCTAAGCCTTCCAATATATATCTGGTTGACATCGTATTATTAGATATTGCCTAGGGAAAGAAAAATAAGCATAAGATGGTTACATGCAGAAGTTGTTATATAAACACCAAAAAAGAAATACAACTATAGTCTGTATTACATATCCAAGAAGGGCACCAGGAAAAAGGGCCTGGTCTGGATGTGTTTCCTAGTTTTCTCGTTCTACGCAAGCTCACAATTGTCACTGGTCCATCGCCTCACATGCCTTGGAGGTCATCAAGCCCATGCATAAGGCCACTGGCTTGTACCTATGGCGAGTGCCCTGGATGAAGATGATCAACTGCAGAGGCAATGCATTGAAATTGATTCTTCGTTCGTGGCCTACCGGGATGCCACCAAGCAGAGTGAAGTATGCACATGCATGTATGCAGGGTCAACTTTTTTCTGCAGATTATTGGTTGTAGAGACCTTGCCACTCCCATGAGATTTCATCCGGCAGATCTTGTGCCTATCATCCATTGGCCTCATGTGGATGACGCTTGTCCGTCGGCCTCATGCAGATTACCATGCATGGCATGTCGTTGGCTCGCCGCTGATAGGAATCGTAACTCCGGGGAGAGCGATGGGAGCACCTGAAATTGCGACGTGTGGCAAGATTAGATGGATTCCAAGATGGATTCTCCGCTGATTCCCATATGCTGCTTCCTTGCTTATATTACTGATCTGGTTGCCTTTTCGAGCAGTTTACATGCTGAGATAGACCATGTCGAGGTACCAAGTACGCCTATAGTAAAAATTTTAAGTCATTAGCTCCGTCCTAAGTTAAATTTATCCAGATTTTAACACTCCCTCTATTTTCTTGGAGATGTCTATGTATAAATGCCTCCAAAATGTTTCTATAATGACCCACCTCTAGAAATTCATTTTTAGAGGTTTCGGATATTTTCAGCTGCCTCTAGAAATTGATTTTTAGATGTGGCTACCTCGTCTAGAAATTGATTTCTAGAGATGGTTCGACCGCCTCTAAAAGTCGATTTATAGAGATGGATCGACATGTAGAGACAAATAGGCCAGCTGTCTCTATAGTGGCTTACTAGTCACCCCTATAAATTTACTATGCAGTATTGTAATGAGTCTGCAGTATTGTAATGAGCCTTAGTGGATGTGTAAAGCATCCGGTTTTGCTCCACTTACACTACAAAGATTGACATCGCTTACAAGATGTGCACCATTGTTTTCCTACTGCCCTCTGCTTATATAACAAATAAAAAGTTCTTTTGCAATTCAAAATTATTAGAGTACGCTACCAAAAGTACCAAGATGTTTTCTCATGGATCTAATGTTAGCACAAATTAAGTGGCGTAAACCTTGTAGAATAAGAGAAAGAATGTGCAGTAAATGTAACATAAAAGTGTCAATATAAATAGCACAAAAGCATATCTTCACCCTTTAGGTCTACAATGTCTATTTCATTACGATTGATAAAAATAATGGGGAGCTATACTTAGCACAAACAAGGATACCATTCTTTCATGTGCCATCACTGCAGGAATATATAGCTTCCTTTCTCTACTCTTGTGCTCATCAAATAAAAAATCTAAGAAGTACTGATAGTTCAATCCTTTGACTCATCGATCATTATTGGGTTTAATCCTAGGATCACTATTCGAATTGGGTCCAGCAAAAGGCAATTCGCAGCGACAGGGTTTGCACTCCAGACCTGGTGGTGAAACAATGTTACCACAGGCAGTCCAAGGATAGCCTGGGCAATAAGCTCTGATAAAGATTGCGAACGCAAGGTTGAGATATGCCCTTGTGGTTCAGATTTGTATGATGAGTGATTGATTAACGAGCAAGCCCTTCGGTTGGGTGTTGGACTAACGGCAGCGTGAGCTGTGTGTGTGACATGTCTCTTGGCTTGTGTTGTGTATGTGTCGAGCTCAAACGCGGTGGTCGATGGTGTGAAAGGTCAAGTAGAGGAATTTCCGCCGAATGCACTGGGAGCGCGGTGAAAGAACAGATGCGAGGCGTGAACCAAGGGACCCATACGTCGGGTAGGACCACAGTGGCTGGCACTTAGGACATCGACGAGTACAAGAACATGAGCCGGTTTGCTAGTTTGGGCCTCAAAACCAACGGAGACCGGTTTGTTGGTTTGGGCCGCAAAACCATCGATGGCGGGTTTCTGGGTTTTCGGCTTAAAACCCTGGCACGGGTCCCGATGCGGGGATGATAGCCGACACGTGGCGGCATCGGGGAGTTTATCAAATTGCAAACCTCTTTAATTAATAGTTTTTGCTTCTAGGTTTCCCCTTCCTCTAGTCTGCTTGTGAGAGAGAGGTCCGTAGGTGGGAGCACCACTCCACCTATGTATTGAACCAAAGATAATTGTGGAAATGGAGGCCCTTACCTCCTCATGTCCTTAGGATTCAATTTCTGAGTCGGTTGTGTCAATTTGCGTTTTGTTCTTAACATTCTTCGTGTTCCCCTCTTCGCGTTCTTGCCTAGTTCTTGAGCTGTGATCTATCTCTTTGTGAACCGTTTGATCCTACTTGTTCTTGGACATGAGATGATCCCTTCCACTGAAAGAATTTTACTAAGTCCTCATGATTCCATAGATCGAGTGAAAGCAAGGTGCAAGGGTGGGTTTGGTAGTGTTCTTCGCGTGATTTGATTTCCCATTGATTGGCTTTATCTCGGGCTATGATATCTTAGAGGGAGCATTCCAACTACATCTAGTTCAATTTTGGTAGTAATTGGTTGAGATTTGGCTTAGATCTAAGCAATTTTGTGTTCATGGAGGAATTTTCGGGCTGCTGGAAATAGGCGTCGCGGAACCTTCGGGGCTGTGGACTGATTTCTGGTAACTTGATCTCTAAGCATTTATTACATAATCTGTCTTCTGCGCTGATTTTCTACTGATCTCATGAATTTATCTAGGTACTTTTTGCACCAGTTGCCTTGGGTATTTTAGATTCGAGAACTTGCTTCTATTCATAGGAGTTGAGTCTCATTTTCATTCTGGTTTTCAAAAAATTCTCATTCTGTCGTTTTTTTTGATATCGCACTATGTTCTTAGGGAACATCCACCCTTCCGTTTGGATGTGTGTATCTCTAAGGCTATGTGTTGCGTTTGGTGGTAATTTCGGGATAGTGGTCAAAAGTTTTGAAAAAAATCTGAGGCTTCCATTCACCCTCTCTCTGCTCGCCGTTTTCGGTCCTCCAAAGATCACTATGAATAGTTACCTTAATGTTTCCATTATTTGTGGGCATCACTGTCTATCGGTTTTAATGCTCTGAACCGAGAGTGACCTTCATTTTTCCATTTTTATATGAGTTCTTTTACAATACTTGAATTTACTTACTATTGCCTTCTTTTGCCTCCCTTAAATGTTAATTTCATTTGTAAAGGTTATCTTGGTCATTTCGCAGCTAGGTCAATACCCACGCACACCAGCCTAGTGCGGCCCGACCCTGACGCCGATACGGATGGCTCGCCGGCGAACCAGATCGTGGCCGTGGAGTTCGACACGAGGAACAGCGGCAGGGGTAACCTCGACGACAACCATGTCGGCCTCGACGTCAACAGCGTTGAGTCTGCTAGCGTGTTTCCTCTCAGCAACCTCTCCATCGTGCTGTCAAGCGGCGCTGATGTTTGGGTCACCATACAGTACGACGGCCCAACGCTAAGCATAGTCGCGGTACAGACGTCCCTTCGCGTATCCCTGGGCCATTATTGAAGCGGGTGATGACGAGCGGCAACTCCAATCGCGGGGAGCGAGCAGGAGTTCGTGGCGGAGGTGAACTCGATCAGCAAGGCTGTCGCACCACAACCTCGTGAAGCTCATGCGGTGGTGCCACGAGAGAGGCGAGCTACTGCTCGTGTACGAGTACTTCCCCATGGACAGCCTGGACAGGCAACTGTACGCCGCCAACGCCAACAGAGCCAGTAGCGCGTCGGCGTCGGAGACGATGACGTCGTCGTCAGCGACGCCTGAGCTGCTGATCGACGTGGGACCGGTGGTACATGATCATCCGCGATGTGGCATCGGTGCTGGACTACTTGCACCACGGGAGCATCTAGCGGATCCTCCATCGGGACGTGAACGCCAGCAATGTGATGTGATGCTGGACGGCGAGTACGAGGCGCGGCTGGGCAACTTCGGCCTGGCCCGCGTCATCTAGCGCGACGGCACGACGCATCACTCGACGCAGGCGGTGGCGGGCACGCACGGGTACATGGCGTACGAGAGCTTCTTCATCGGCCGCGCCAGCCTCGACACGGACATGTTTGCGTTCGGGGTGTTCGTCCTGGAGGTTACGTCCACACAATCATTACCATTTTACCCTTGATTAAATAATAGATCTAAAAAAAGGAATTACCACTCCTTTATTTGAAATTCTAATCCGCAAGCTTTTGAAGGCGATAGGAGATGATTTGGCGCATATGGCCCACCAAGCATAGACACATTAATCGCCTTCCGTTGCCTCCCTCCCATCGCCTCTCATTGTCTTTGGCTTTTCTAGCCGTTGGATCGATCGCTGTGAGCTGTTGAAATTTTCCACAAGTATTGTAAAAAATCTCTTTTATATACTTACCACTTTCCTCATAGTATTGTTACCTCATGTTTATCTTAGTTTTACCATGGTTCATATTATGAACCACCAGTGAAAATAAATAGCCAATTAGTATATTTTCTCTCTGTCCTTAAATCCCTAAAAGAGCAATTCCTACAGTTGTTATAAGTTAAATTTTTTAAACTTTAATCGGATTTCTAAAAAACATTAAAAAAATTAAAATTTTTTGATTGGCATGCATTCTAGAAATTGATTTTTTGAGGAGTAGTTGTGTAGCCGTATGGCCTGCTGCCTTGTTGAGACAAACTTTGTCAGATTAGAGAAGCCAAGGCGCGGAAGGTACCAAGTGGACCTGGCTTAATTAGGGCACGTATGTATAACGGGGCTCTTGGTCCGGACGTCCGGTCTCTTTGTCGCTCTTTTTACAAAAACCACCCTGCGAAACTCGGCAGACAAAGGCATTGTACGTCGCCTTGTGAGGCGAGTCGGCCCATGCTCTGATGCAGAGAAGACCTGAGCAGCAATGTACGGCCTCGGCCTGTCTCTCCATCTTGACGGTCTGCAGATCCCGTGCGTGCGCGGATGTGGTTTAATTTGGGGGTGCACGGGAGAAAGCTGTCGCGCCAAAATCATCTCCCTATTTGCCGAACACACTGGTCATCTACGGCTGCTGCATCAGTAGCGGCACTGTCGGCGACGTCCCTTGGTGCATACCTTTGGTCGCGGTCTCACCAAAGTGACTCAACCGCGGCTGCCGCAACCTCAGCTCCTGCGTGCACAGCGTTGGGTGCTGGCCGTGCTGACGGGAGCTTCGAAGCCAATCTCCAGCCATAGGAGATCTGGTCGGATCCACCTCACTTGGTAACTCGATAGCAACGCGGATGCCCAAGACCATCCTGGTTTCATTTTTATCTAGCAGTTCGAAGCCTCCTTGCTCCCAGGCGACATCATCTGACAGCAGTGTATATTTTATTTCTCTGAGTTCAGGTAAAGAAAAAAAAAACTGAAGCTGATGGATGGAGCAGTTCTCCTTGCAAGTTCAGGCTATCTGAAACGGAGCCTGAAACTGATGGATGGAGCCAAGTTGGATAGGATCTGTGCAACCTGTTTTCTTTAGCGGCTGGAAAGAACAGTGGTTATTACGATTGAGATTTTATCTGTCTCTCTTTACTAACTCAATAGAATTGTAGTGTATTCTGTAAGGTAATTTAATTTCTTCACCCGATCATCGGATTTCTTGTAGATGCAGGATTATTCTTCCTCGATAAAGCTTATGTGATTCGTCAACTATGCATATAAATATGGAGTACTTTCATCCGTAATTGATCCATGTTCCAACAAGCCTGTGTTAGGTTGATCTCCTCACCGTTTAGTCCAACGGGCAACGGGCCTTAAACTCGCGCCTTGATCGGGGGCGACCAGCCCAATACATGGCTGGTGGGCCCCCGTCGCACTGCGCATATAAATAGAGGTGGGGGCCACCACTCCCCACCGACAAGCCCTAACCTGATCTAGAGAGGGCGCGCAGCCAGCGACGGGAAGCTCCACCGCCGCTGTTCCTCATCGCCGCAGGACCCGACGCCCGTTCCTCCTCCCCAGGCCGTCGGCGACCATGGTGAACATGGAGTCATTCATCCCTGCTGCGCCACCAGCCTCCGCTACTGCGACTGCTTCTCACGACTATGGTCGGTAACAAATCCTAGAACTCGTCATCTCCATTCCCGGTTCTAGTAGATCTTGTATTAGGACTTGAAGTTTATACACTGGAACATGATGTACCCATACCGATCTACTGCTAGATGATGTTTATAGTCTAACAGTCTGATGTATTTATGGACCATGCATGCCAACTGCCACTATTCGTTCTGCATGGGCAGTTGGCATACATGTTACACAAATACATTAGACTTAGCATTCATTATGTGTGTACTGTGAATATATATGAAGCTAAAAAAGTTCATTGATGCACATCTGAATAAAATAGAAAAAGTCAATTCTCTTGCCAAGCACGGAACATGCATGCATGCTGCACGCGGTACGTGCTTAATACCTCGTTGCAAGTTATTAGGAGACAAATAATTAGATTCTCTATTGTGCTTCCTTGCATACCGAACAGATTCCCTATTTGACCAGCAATTATTAGATGTGTAGCATAGTTGACTGTGGCCTTGATAATAAGACAAATTTGTCAGATTACAGAATCCGATCAAGTGCGCGCGCGGAAAGTATCAACCAAGTGGACCTTGTTTACTGGGCAAAAAACCATCTTGCAATTAATGGATCAGCTGTCGCGTTCGAGCATCGAGATCACATGTCAGATTATTGTTTAGGAGTCAACTGTTGTAATGTATCACTGAAATCAATTTCTAATCTGTGAAATCATTATTAATGAATCAATTGTCGATTGTTACCCAACCATATAATCCGCCACACGTTAAACGAAAACGGTGAAAAATTATGAGATTGATGGGCCAAAGGCGGGACCAGGAAGATAGCGAGCCCCACGGGGAGTGGGGTCCACACGGCCGTCACCGCGTGCCTAGGGGCTATGGGGTCCACACGGCCGTCACGCCGTCCTTTGCCGTCACCGCCGCCCGTTATCTTTATTATTATAATCAATTAGTAATTAATATTAGATAAACTGGGAAGTTTGTGTTTGATAAAAACTTTCCCGTTAGAGTTCACTTGAGACTAAAAATATTAGACCATTGTAATCATATGCAATCAAAGAAAGTAATTGGGGTAATTCCCGTTATTTCCAATCTCCCCGCGCTCAAGCCTCTTGCTTCCACCCTCTCTCCCACGCACCCTTGCCCTCCACCGCCGCCGCCCGTGCGCCACACATGGCACCACCTCCGGCCGCCGCCCTTCAGGGCGCGCCGCCCCCCTCCCTCTCCTCCTCCCCCAATTCACTAGCCCAATCCACCTTTCCCGTTGCGTGTGTTACAACAAGTATCAGACAACCAGGAGAACACCATGAACTACATCTCCGTTAATGAGATCAAGGTGATCCTCGACAACTTCACCACCGCCTTTGTCGGACACGTGGATGAATTGAAGCTGCGCCTCGACATCGTTGACAACCGCTTCAGCGCATTTGAGATGGTGCACCGCAGCAAGGATGAAGATCGTCTCAATGAGATGGATCTACACCTCGCTAATTTGGAGGCTCGCTGGCAGGGTGATGGTCTGATGGATCAAAAGAAAATCTAGAAAGTGCAGTATTGTATTCTTTCCTGAAGTAAGGGAGGATGGGAGAGCATGCTTTTCTAGTGATGTGGTAAGTGCATGGTCATGCTTCTTTGGCTGTAATCCATGCCAAACGCATCAGCATGCAGATGGATGGAAAGCAGAGCTCCAAGTATGCCTGCATATATATAGCTATGGGTGTCCTATATATATTAATTGTCACAGGGATCAAGTAGTACTACAATATCTTTTTAACTCCACAAAAATAAGCAGACAAGAGAGATAGGCCGGGGGCGTTTGGTTTCTTTACCCACCAGGCTAGCCTTGCGTCTTCTCTCCTTGCCTTGCCTTGCCAACACCGGAGAGTGGTTTTGGCTATCTCATGTTGGCTTGTCCAGCGTGGAAAAAGAGACTGCTTGCCGGCCAACCAAACGAAAAGCTGTTTGCTGGGCTAGGTGAGGCCAGCGCCAGCCAAAGAACCAAACGCCCCCATAAGTGACGCCATCATCTGGGTATTCCAACACAACCACGAGACAGGAACAACAGCGGTGACTGAAGATGTTGGAGGCAAGTTAGCCAAGTACTACAGCGAAGGGTCTCCCTCTCCTTAATTTTGTTTCTATTCCAGTTGTTAGATTATGTATAGGTAGGAACCAATATATGCGGAAAATGCTGTCACGGTTGTGCATGGCATCAAATTCCTAGTGTCCCTTTCGTTCTTGAGTTCATCTTGAGAGTTTGAGAGTTCCCCAGAGAGAGCTCAAGCTGACAGTGTGCAAAACTGCAAATTGCAATATGGCTACATCCTCTGGTTTGCTGCCTCCGCTGGTGGTTGCGAGATTCACCATGAGAAGCGAAACAAAGGGAACGTGGAATGCGTTTTTTGATTGTTCAGTCTCAATGTCGCCTTAGCACAGTCCATCAGTTCGTCAGGAAGGCTCAAATGTATTGCCGCAATAAATGGCTATTGTCATCATTTTTTAACTATTGAGCGGCGTGAGTCAGCAGAGGCACAGGCACTTCCTGCATAGTTGAGACAAATTAACTTGCATGTTATGTTGTTCTGCAATCCTTTTCTGCTATAGATTATTTGTAGTCAATTTATTTTATTATCCACAAACACTACCACAAAAATGATTTTAGCAGACCGGTGACTTGATTAAGAGGCCGGCAAAACTAGGACGTTCTCCCAAAATAGTGTGATTAAAAGGGGGAGTTATATCATTTTTTGGAGATATATCACACCTCTAAAAATCAAATTAATGGAGACGGGCCTCCTAAAATGTCTGCCTCTGAAAGTAGAGGCCCAGTAAGACTACTAATACTAGTTTTGTGTCGTAAATATTAGTATTATTTTTTTTTTTTAAATTTAATTAAACTCGTAACATTTTAATTCAAACAACTCTAGCCTTAAATTTATTTGAGGATGGTGCGTGGTACTATAAGTTTTAAGGTGTCAAAATGATCTAGGTTGTCATTGCATCAGCTAATCGTATAATAGAAAACATTGTACGCTGCCATTTTAAGGTGCCAAAATGATCTAGGTTCTACATAGAATACCTGAGCAGAACGAAAACAAAAAGCTGAATGCAGTGAGAGTACAAAAAATTTCCATTGGTCTGGAACTGGAATAGAATAACAAAACTATCTGGCATATGGGACAGACACACTAACACCGTAGTGACTACTCGATGGTTCTATAGCCGAGGATTCCTCTTGGTCTCCTACCCTTATGTGGAAATATGGAGGGTGCTTAGGCTCCGGCAGGGTACCATCACTAGCTAGCATTGCAACCACTTGTGATATGGTGGGTCGATCGGCTGTATTCTCTTGCACACACAATAATGCAATGTTAATACACCTCATCATCTCTATCTTATGACACTCAGTTGCTAGTGACGCATCCACGAGCTGAAGCCATAGTCCATCTTTCCACAACTGCCATGCCTGCAAAGGTGTGACACAAAATACATTATTATATTCAATGGACGAGTCAAAGCAATTGTTTAGAAATGTATTTCCTCTATCCTAATAAAAGGAGAATAATATTGGTGTTGAAGTGCTCTGTATCCAAATTGGTCGCTGGAGCGTTTAACAAATTGTATGTTACCTAGTTCTGGAAGATTAGAGACGTGAACAATTTGTATGAAAAGATATGAAAATCTTACATATCCAAGAAGGTTGATGAAGACTCCATAGCCATGGACATTTGATGTTCTTTTTCCACTTATAATCTCGAGAAGTAGGACACCAAAGCTGAACACATCTGATTTGACTGAGAAATGGCCCTCTGAAGCATACTCTGGAGCCATGTAACCACTGCAAACATGTTTATAAAAAACTATCATGCCCATAGGATATATTTGGTAGCTGTATAGCTTTCAGTATTTTTATCAGAAAATCTGACGTACTATGTCCCAACAATCCTTTGTGTGCTTCCATCAGTGTTGTCATTAGTTCTAAATATTTTTGCAAGCCCAAAATCTGAAATTTTAGGGTTCATTTTGTCATCCAATAGAATGTTGCTTGCTTTCAGATCTCTATGAACCACACGTAACCGTGAGTGTTTATGCAAATACATAAGCCCTTGAGCTATGCCTTCAATTATGACCAGCCGTCTATTCCAATCAAGTAAAGTTCTCCTTGCTTCATCTGCATTCAGTTGTAATTAAATATAGCAGAGAAAACACCAATTTAAAGCCAAGGATCTGTACCATGACATTGCAAGTAGTAGAGTACCGAAGATGTAGAAGTCCAGGCTTTTATTTGGCAAATATTCGTAGATTAATATTTTCTCCTCTCCATGAGAGCAGAATCCCAACAGCCTAACAAGATTAGTGTGCTGGAGCTTGGCTACGAGCTGTACTTCATTTTTGAACTCTGTGAATCCTTGCCCTGAATGTGAAGCAAGTCTCTTAGCTGCTATCTCCATACCGCTAGTAAATCGGCCCTAGAGACAAGTTGAATTAAGCATATAGTTAATAAAAACTTGCGTAAGGTTTAAGACTATTCCTCAATATGCTATCTCACTCTATGTGCACGTCTTGAGTTCTTGTCTACTGCTCTTACCTTGTACACTGGTCCAAAGCCACCTTGCCCAAGTTTATTTTCTTCTGTGAAGTTGCCTGTGGCCTCTAATACTTGTGAAAACTCATACACTGTGAATTCTGAATTCGTTCCATCTAGTCCACAATTTAGTTCTTCATATTCATTGGCATGCGTCTTAGCCATATTAAGTGATCCTTTAATGAAAAAAAGTGTTCAATGTCATCATTCATTTAAATGCATGCAAATAGCAATGAGACTAAGAAAAAGAACCGTGACATATGTATGTAGACAATATATAACTGACCTTTCCTGCAAAACCTTTTAATCCCACATCCAACCATCATGCAGGTAAAAAACAGTAGAAGTAGCGGCAACAGGATATACAAAATCATCAAGTGCCCTATTAAAATATTAACATGATCATATTACAGTAATATAAGTACAAAATCTGGTAGAACAAATAGCTTGGCTCATATGGGCAATAGAATTAAGGATACGTATAGTTTGAGTGGCTTATAGGGTTGTCTAAAAATTAACTAGTCATCTAGTGATGTTGTCTTAATAGATCGAATCTAATTGCTTGTGGTTTGTGGTGATCAGATGAATCTCAAAAATCATAAATATAAGTATTGCGTGGAGAGCTTATTCAACACTTTAACAGCATGCAAAAGGATAGAAGAATCATATTTTTAAGTCGACTCTAATTTATAGGTTAGTATAGACAATATATTCTGCCATTCTAAATTTTGGTTGTTAAATTTTTTCCCTTTTCCAAAAATTGTGGTCGAAAGACATTCCTAACCTTTTAAGCTGCGTCCTCTAGTCACGATTTTATGTTGGTCTGTCTAAGTTTGTCCAAAGTCAAACTATTTGACTCTCAATATATCAAAAACATGTATACCATAAAAATTAAGAGGTTATATGTCACAAACTTTCTTTTCAGTTATTTTAGTTGTGCTAATCTTTCTGCGTAAAACTCCAATGTATACTAGTATTATACTTACATGGCACCGTTGAACTTTTTCTTATGTTTGACTTTTCCTCTATTCAAGAAATATTTGTTTTGATACACAAACAAGAATGAGTTATGAAAGCAACTGAAAATGTATTTTTTGTTCAAAGTTTGAGAAAAGGTTCTGTAATAATAGGTTTAAGTTTCATATACATTGTTAATGAAGGTTACCAATTGACTTTTGGGGAAATCATATAGATGACGCAATACAGCGATCTAGGGATACTGTTAGTTGCTTTAAAAAACAGTCCAAACATGGAAACAGGAACACGATGTGCTTACTCTTGCTTTTGTGATTAGGCTTGGCCATTTGGCGGCCAACACCGTTGGCCGGTGGCACGATGTGCCACATGGGCTGACCGCCGTAGAACCGAGCCGTGGCATACCTCACGTTACACCGCACTGACAGGACCTGACCTTCCTGTTTCCCGGCGAGGTTGCTCGTCGCCTTCTCACAGACATCGTTGAGGCAGTCCCAGCATTCGTCGGGCATCATGTCCGGCGTGCACTGCGCCAGGGGTAGAGAGGCGGGTAGTCACCGCCGACATCCATCCGCGCCCGTGGCGTACCTCCCCGTCGAGTTGTGCGCCGCGTGCGGGCCGTCTCGTGCAGCAGCGCCCGACGGTGCGCCTGGTGGCGGCGACGCCGGCATCCCAGCCAGGGAGGACCGGGATGGCGGCGTCCTGCGCGTTCATCAGCTCCAGCGCCTTAGCACCGGTCCTGGGAGTACGTTTGTGTGCGTTGTAGTCCAGGCTGGTGTAGCGGACGAGGCACCTGTCGTAGAAGACGGCGGCCTCCTTGCTGCGGGGGCACAGTCGCTGCGCAGCCGGGAACGCTGCTTCAATGCAGGCGATGCAGCTGGAGGCGTTGGTGTCGCCCCGGCAGAGCGCGAGGCCGTACACGGTGTCCGGGGTGTTGGCGCCGGCGGTGTCCATGGCGAAGAAGGGTGGCGTGGAGGAGGAGGAGGAGGAGGCCTTGTTGGGGAGCGCGGCAGATAGGCTGTTGATGTTGGCATGGTACATGCTGTTGAGAGAGTAATCGCTGGCGTTTTCCGCACAGTAGTAGCCGAGGGGCTCTGCTGCCTCCGCAGTGCTGGTGGTGGTCGTCCTTGCCAAGACGAGGAGAAGGAAGATGATGCTCAGGGTCATGGCATGCATTTGGATTTGCATTTGCTGGCGTCACTTGGTCACTCCTCCCACTGCTCTCACTCTTACTCTAGGTGAAATAGACTAGATAGCTGAGCAGAGATTGTTGATCAAGCTTGGATTCAAAGGGATGGAATGAAATGCAATGTGCAATGTTGCGTTGAACTGGCTGGCGAACTCTACGGTTCTACTATCGATGAGGAAGCGTTGGTGGGTAGAAAAGTTTGATTGCAGAAAGGAAAAGTTTAGAGGACACTTTTTCTAATGAAATCTGCAACAATCATTTCTTTGTGCTGGCCGACGAAACCTCGTGCTGTATTATTATACTGTTGAGGAATCTTCACTCGGTACTTCAATTCTAGTGCACCACATGATGGATCTGTCTCTCTCTCTCTCTCTCTCTCTCTCTCTACCGTTATTGATCCAACAACCATGCATCTTCGTTTTGATCTCCAATGCAATTGAACAGGAAAAACAGATCTCAAAAAAATTTTGTCAGAGACAGTGTCTGAAGTCTAAAAACATGCAATTGATCTCAACCCACATGCATGAACAACTGAGTTATCAGCAGCACATCACATGCACTGTTGTACCAACAAACTGACATGTATGTATGTATGTATGTATACTACATGCAATTATAGGCAGACTTTTCTTCAAGATTAGTAGGAGAGACAAGGCATGCATGAGCCATAGGGGGCCCCTCCTGTCCAGTGACAAGCGAGGAAATTTTTCAGACCGGGAATGCACGCAACCGTCACCAATCAGCATTCAAGCAGGACCACAGACATGTATGAAATTATATGCAGGTTTTAGTTCATTACATATACTGCTTATTTAATATAAATCTCCAGCTGTGTAGCTGCAGATACAGCCTACTCCAAGATTGCTTCTAGGGACGACCGCTAATTGTTACTTGCAACTTACATTTCAGATCGAAAATTCACATGGGTTTGACTCATCACTGCCCACACCACACGTTTCAGCACCTTGTGTTCATTCCCGTAGAAGTTTGGACCCAGATCCACAGGTCCATGAACCATATCAGTTTTTATCTCTTTTCTGTTCTCTTTTTATTATCCTTATTCACATGGGATTGACTCATCACTGCCCACACCAAACGTTTCAGCGCCTCGTGTTCATTTCCCTCGAAGGTTTAGCCCCAGATCCACAGGTTCAGGTACTTTATCAATTTTTTTATCTCTTTTCTGTTCTCTTTTTATGATTCTTATTACCACGGTTTTATCGCGAACACGCTTCCAAGATTTTGGCTGACTGAAATGTCAGATGTGACATTGTGTCGTTCCTTTTTTCGACATTCTTCCTGATTTTAATTGACTGAACCATAGAAAACAATATCTCTGTAAAAAACGACACTTATTCTGTTTTTGGAGATTCGTTCATTTCTGAATTAATATGTTGTTGGATGTACCCTAGTATTTTGGCATACTAATGTATATAAAAAAATGGTAAAATAATCATGGGGGGAAGTATAGAGAGAAGATGTCGAAAATGAAACTTAGTTCTTGGAAACCTAATCATTTGTCATGCAAAGGAAGATTGGTTCTAATTAATTATAGTTTACAACTGTGACAATAATGTCATATTATTCTTCTTAGAGACCAAAAAGAAAGTTCACAAAATTTTGAATTACTATTATGGCACGCTGATAGTCTCATTGATCCTAGTATTCTTTGTAGTCCTAACGTGAGGGAACAAGCGCTGAATGTGCGTGAGAGGATGGGAGACGGCTGGTGGTGGTGTTTAGGTTAGGGGACGACGGGTAGTTCTAGGGCTGGGTTGGTGTGTAAAGCACAATATCGGGCAATGGCTGCTTTCGGACCGTCCAACTTGTGGTGTCCGACTTTCTGATAACATGATATGTTGTTCAAAACTGTGCAGACCTATTAAGGCCCCGTTCACTTTCACCAGAACGAGCCGTTCCTGACTGGAATTATTCCGGTTGTTATACAAATTAAAGTAACAAATCCGGCTAGGAACTAGTCTATTGAGCACTAGTAGAAAAGAGGCCAGTGCTGGCGCCCCCTTTTTTATACCACAGGCGGTTTTAGTTACCAAGCGCCTGTGGTATAAAAAGGGCTGTGTCGCAGGCTCCAACCGCCTGCGAAAAACAGTTACCACAGGCAGTTGGGTTAAGCCAACCGCCTGTGTAAATGTGACATTTACACAGGCGGTTGGCTTAACCCAACTGCCTGTGGTAACTATTTTTCGCAGGCGTTTAACCCAACCGCCTGTGTAAATGTGACATTTACATCGACGGTTGGATTAAGCCAACCGCTTGTGATAAACAATTTACACAGGCGGTTTGCCTTACTAACCGCCTGTGATTTATCTTGTATAAATACTCCCTTCTTCCACCCCGAGCCGACTGTAGCTCGCAGCCACCTTCCATTAGAGGCGATTTTGGAGGTCTAAATTTGCCAAAATACAAGGGGGAGGTTTTGATCTTCATTTCTTGGAAGGAGTTTGCTATAAAAGGTTAGCTCATATTCCTCTTGCCTCAATTTACTCATTCTTGCTCAATTTGAGCCACTTTTTGGATCTAGGGTTTCACTATAAATGAGAAAGAAGAATACCTAGCTTCTTGTCTCCATTTCAACTAATTAGGTTGATTAAGATGGTTACATAATGTCTCTCCTCTCTCTCTTTTCATGTTTGCTTCTCATTTTACCTAGTTTATGCAAGATTCCATCAATGGTGTGTTAATGTGTATTTATGTAGAGAGAGAAATGTGAAATTTTTGTTATTTTTAATTATATGCTACTTAGATTTTTTTACTTTAATCTCTCTTTTTATCCATGTTTCATGTATGGTGTGTTTTATAATTATTCTATTTAGATTTATTAATTGTACAACTTAGGTTTATTAATTATTGGCTAGGATTTAGGTTTTTTAATTATGCTGCTTATTTGGTTTTTTAATTATGCAACTTAGGTTTATTAATTTAGTACCTAAATGAGCCTTAAATCCTAGCTAATATAATTCATAGCTATAAGCTACATAAACCCTTGCTAATAACCTTACTTAAACCCTAGACCTTAGCTAAACCCTAGCTAATATGAGGGAGTTGGAGAGCCTTAAATCCTAGCTTATATAATTCATAGCTATGACGTACATAAACCCTTGCTAAAACCCCATTTACACCCTAGACCCTAGCTAAACCCTAGCTAATTAAATCGTACCTAATATTCGTAGCTAATAATACCTAATTAAATGTTGCCGGAGCCCTAGCAAAATCCTAAATCCTAGCC
Source organism: Chrysopogon serrulatus (assembly GCA_015844335.1). Classification (NCBI taxonomy): domain Eukaryota; kingdom Viridiplantae; phylum Streptophyta; class Magnoliopsida; order Poales; family Poaceae; genus Chrysopogon; species Chrysopogon serrulatus. The sequence continues at coordinate 16,677 of JADLZL010004934.1, read as the reverse complement.
AATATAATCCCTAGCTATAAACCCATATTGAATACTTTTCTTGTTATTTATTGTATGTTTTGTACAGGCAGTGATGGAGAGGTCATTCTAGATGTATAATTTATCCAGACTGGATCCATCATACATACCTGAGGTGCAAAGGTTTATTGATGCTGCTAAGAACCATGCTTCCAGAACAAAGAAGACGCACATACGTTGTCCATGCATGGACTGCAAAAATGTTGTTGTATTTGATGATACTCAACAAATCCTTTCTTATTTGGTCCGCTGAGGATTTATAAAGGATTACTTGATTTGGACAAAGCATAGAGAGGGTAGCTCTACGCCTTATGCAACTAGGAACCCTGCGAACATCGATGCCGATGGTCCAGATATGCTTGTTGACAGGTTTGAGTTCGTACACGATACAGAAGAACCTAACGCCAAAGGTCCAGACGCGAACATGTTGTGCCAAATATTCATGATCAGGGCTTTAGAACTAATATGGCTGCGGAAGATGCAGATTTTCTAGAGGCAATGTTGCGTCGTCATGCGGAAGATCCATCAATGTTCTTCATGAAAGGTATGGAGGCCCTGATGAAGGCAGCACAAGAGCCTTTGTACGATGAGTCTAAGGGCTGCACCAAAGAGTTCACGACGCTGCGGTCTTTGCTAAAGTTGTTGGTGTGCAACGCTAGATATGGTCTTTCTGATGCTGGCTTCGATGCCTTCTTGAGCATTATCACAGACTTGCTTTCAAAGGAGAACAAAGTGCCTGCTAAAGGAGAACAAAGTGCCTGCTAACATATACTATGCAAAGAAGTTAATCAGTCCACTGATGATGGGTGTTGAGAAGATCCACGCTTGTAGAAATCACTGTATCCTATATCGAGGTGATGATTATAAGAACTTGGACCGCTATCTAAAGTGTGGTGCAAGTAGGTACAAGACAAATAAAGACTACAGGGAGCAAGAGTGTGTTGTCTCCGTTTGTAAAGGAAAGAAACGAAAGAGGACCCAACAGAAGACCCAGAAGAGTGGTTCAAAACCCACTAGCAAAGAAAAAGAGGAATTAGACTATTATGCGTAGAAAAAGATTCCTGCTTTGGTGATGTGGTACCTTCCTGTAGTTGATCGATTGAGATGTTTGTTCGCTAACTCAGAGGATGCCCAACTTATGAGCTGGCATGCTTCTGATGAGCACAAAGATGATGGCAAGCTTCGGCACCCAGCGGATGGGCAGCAGTGGAAAGATTTCAATGAAAACCACAAGGATTTTGCAAAGGAACCAAGAAATGTTAGGTTCGCACTGAGTACTGACGGAATGAATCCATTTGCTGAGAGGAGCAGCACACATAGCACATGGCCGGCGATCCTCACCATCTACAATCTACCTCCATGGTTGATGCAGAAGCGAAAGTACCTTTTGCTAACCATCCTTATCTCTGGTCCTACGCAGCCTGGAGTTGACATGGATGTTTTCTTGGAGCCCTTAATGCAGGACATGAAGATATTATGGGAAAAAGGTATCAAAATGTTGGACAAGTACCGCAAAGAATCATTCACACTGAGAGCAATTATCTTTGTTACGATCAACGACTACCCTGCTCTCTTCACATTATCAGGACAGTTCAAGGGGAAGTTTGGTTGTGTGGTATGCATAGATGGAACCGCTCACGTGTCCCTTACTGCATCTAAGAAAATAGTGTACATAAGGCATAGACGGTACTTATCAAAAGGCCACGGGTATCGCCAAAAAAAGATGGATAAGTACTTTGACAATAATATTGAACTACATTCTACTGCTCCATCAGGTAACAGTAAAGGCAGAAGAGTTTTCAACATAGTCAGCAAACTCAAATTCGTTTTGGAAAGAATACAAAAGACGGAAAACCAAGAAAAAATGTCAAACCAACTCCAGGGGCTACTTTCAAGAAGTCTATTTTCTTTGAGTATTTGTCATACTGGCCAGAGTTGGACATACGTCACGCGATTGATGGTATGCATGTTTAGAAGAACGTGTTTGAAAGCCTAATTGGCACCTTGCTGGACATGAAGGGCAAGACAAAGGAAGGACTAAATTCACGCTTGGACATGGTACAGTTAGGCATAAAAAAGAACTTCACCCTATTATGCTAGAAAATGGGAAGTACCACCTCCCGACAGCAAGCTACAACCTCAACAATGATGAGAAACATGCGATGTGTGTGTGGTTGAAGAATTTGAAAGTCCCATCTGGATTTTGCTCAAGCATACGGAGTATTGTGTCAATGAAAGACCTTACACTTTCCAACTACAACTCACATGATTATCATGTCATGTTAACTACTTTCCTCCCTATTGTCATCAGAGCTATAAACCTGGTTTGGATAAAGGTTGCAGTCACACGGTTGTGCTACTTCTTCAATAGGATCTCACAGAAGGTGATTGACCGTGATGAGTTGGTGTCTCTCCAAGAATTCGTAGCGGAGACTTTATCATAGTTTGAGATGTGTTCCCCCCAGCATTCTTTGATATGATGGTTCACCTTGTGGTGCACTTGGTTCCACAAATAGAGGCACTGGGTCTCATGTACTTGCATGAGATGTGGACGTATGAGCATTTCATGTCAATACTAAATGGCTATGTATCAACTCGTGCTCGTCCTGAGGCATCCATGGTAGAGGGGTACTTAACCGAAGCGGCCATTGAATCCGGAGGTCCATTCTGCAACAGGGTCCTAAAAGACCAGGTTGCAATAGGTTTGCCTCCGTCACGACATGAGGGTAGGCTTAATGAAAGAGGGAGGATGGGCAAGAAATCATGCATCCCGCAAGATTACAATACAGTCCTCGAGGCACATCACAGCGTTCTACATCAGCTCTCGATAATGGAGCCTTTGATCAAGCAACACATTGATGAGCTTCGTGAACATAATTATGGCTGCACAGACGAATGGTTGATGAAGGAACATAAAATTCGGTTAACCTCATGGCTAAGGGTGCATGACATTCCAGAAGGGGAAACACTCACCGAACGCACCATCAAGGTGTTGGCATCTGGACCATCACGCCAGATCATGATATGGCAAACCTATGACATTAGTGGCTTCACGTTCTGTACCAAGTCCAAGGACCAAAAGAGCATGGCACAAAATAGTGGTGTTCAATGCGAGGCTTTAGACTCTAAAACTGGTGAGGAAACTACATACTTTGGATTCATTGAGGACATATGGGAACTAGACTATGGTACATTTCAGATCCCTATGTTTCGCACTACTACATAAAATCTTTTAGAAGGCACTTGAGAATGGGCCTCAGAGGCGGGCACAATTTTTAACCGCCTCGGTTAATGATAACTATTAACCGAGGGGAACATTTTTTATTAACCGAGGCGGTTGCAAAAAACCGCCTCGTCCTACCAAAGATCTTTTTGGGTGCGTACTCTCAGTGTAAGAGCAGCACGTTTTCTATGTGGATGGGAAAAGCTGCGCCTACCCCCAGCGTAGGGATAGTGCATATTTGGAGTGTAAGTGGATCTTGATCTTGAGAGCATGATAAGTCTCTACAACACGGGTCTCAAAAGCTGACAGAGCTCAGTGCGAGATAAGTAACTTATGTAGCAAGTTATGATCATGTATGGCTCTATAGGTATTTTAAAACCACAGAGGAGTAGCTTAGCTATTGTTTTTGTGTTTTTGAAATAAATACTCCAATAATCAGGCAGAGAAATTTAGGTTTTCATGTTTTACTATCTCATACTTGTCAACAACTTAAGAAGCATTGGGGTCCCTATAAAGAGTCCCCAATAGCTGCAAGTGTACAGGAGATGAATTTATGTGATTCTTGCCTTAAGTTATGACTAAGCCACTCATCCTTGAGGTGTAATCATGTTTCATTAAAGAACATTTAATTAAGCTCAGTTGTTTAATAAATGAGAGTGCTTTGGAGTGCGTACCTGGCTCCTGTAGATGTTCTTCTGTGTTCTTTACTGGTTGTCTCCCCCACACTTGTTTCCTGTTTCCTTTTATGCACAACAAGGTGGAGACAAAAACAAAACATATAACTAGAGAGAGATGATGACTCTAAAACTTGACTTTTTATTATAAATGAGGCACATTTATTACACAATGAATGAATGAAGGAATTAACTAATCGAACTAACAAACTAACTAATGAACTAATTAAGCAAACTAATGAACTGACTCTCACGTGTGCCTATACATCTCTATCTCTATTCCTTCTTTTCCAGCTCCTCAACCCTAGCCTTCAGCGCCTTATTCTTGAGACGCATCTCCTCCTGTTTCAGCTCTAGATTAGCTATGCGTTGCACAGCCTTGGTCAGGGTGTTGAGCACTTCTGACAGCGTACGGCCCTGCAGATCTATCCTAGTCTCCAGCGTGGCTAGGTTAAGTCGTGGCTGACGAGGGACTGGTGCAGCTCTAGCATTCTTCTTTGGTGGCTCCGGGTTGGCTCTTGGTGGTGGATGGAATTTGACCTTGCTTGGATCCACCCGTACACCATCCAGAGTCACTCGCTCCTTCTCTGTACTCCAGTCACCACCCCAAACTTGGTGGTGACACCCAACAGCCTCTCCCCCTCTTTTGCAGATAGTAACTTGGTGCCCTGGGGGAGAGAGATGCTAGGCTGACCGAGCGGGCGAGGCTTATCTCCAAGAAGCGGCCGAGGGGCTGGAGGCGCAATGGTCGGCCTCCTGATGGCTTGAGCGAAGCGCGCCTCCTCCAGTGGAGCTCCTTGAGGTCGAGCTCGGACGACCTCCTTCGATGGCACCGGGACGATCGCCTTCGGTGGCACCACCGCCAGCTGCTTTGGCGGGATGATCACTAGTGGGAGGACCTCCTTCGGCTCTTCGACGGTGTAGGGAAGGTTTGGGTCGGCCATTTGGTGGGAGATGGAGAGATTGGAGAGCTTCCTTGCTAGGGCTAAGAGAGGAGAGCTCTTGGGATGAGGGGAGAATGACCCCAGGGGCTTGTTTATATAGTCCTGGTTCCTTGGGGTAGGGGTCATTCCATCCTAATCTATCCCGAGCATCTATCCGATAAAGCGGCGGCGGATATGGATCACGGCCGAATATTCAGAACCCTAACGGAACAAACTTCGCAACGAGAGGCGGCGGACCGCGAGGAGGCACCTGGGGAGACCGACTGGTCTGTGGTGGGACCGGCCGGTCCCACCCTGGCCCGGTTCTCGGTGCCCTTTCGTGGGGTGCATTCTCGGCCCATTTTCTCTCCAAATTTTCTTCCGTCGCGACCCGATTCGCGACGGGTTTTATTTTTAATAAATTAGGGAAAAGTTAAGAAATAAATTTCATCCAATTCCTCAGGTGGTCTAGAAGGTTCTAGAAAAATTTTAAGACGTTGGCCATTTACCTTGAATAACGTACCTTCATGGTTTTGAAGTGTCACTGCTCCATGTGATGACGAATTTACCACCGTGAACAGCCCTTCCCATTTGCTTCGTAGCTTTCCATGTCCGAATAATCTCACCCTGGAGTTGAATAATAGCACCTTGTCTCCAGGATTGAAGCTTTTCTTCTTGATTCGCTTATCATGCCACCTTTTAGTTCTCTCTTTATAGATCTTCGAGTTATGATATGCTTTTTCTCACCATTCATCTAGTTCTGAGAGTTGCATCTTTCTTTTTGTTCCAGCAGCCTCGAGATCCATATTCCATTTCTTGATTGCCCAATGAGCTTTGAACTCGAGCTCTATTGGCAAATGCCAGGTCTTGCCGTAGACCAGCTGATAAGGTGACATGCCAAGAGGTGTCTTGTAGGCAGTTCGGTATGCCCATAGTGCGTCTGGTAGCTTCTCCTTCCAAGCAGTTCCCATCTCGTTAACTGTCTTCTGTAGGATATTTTTGATTTGCTTATTGGAAGTCTTAGCTTGGCCACTTGTTTGAGGATGGTAAGGAGTAGCCACGTGATGTTGAATCCCTTGCTTCATTAAGTAGTTACGAAAGTCTTTGTCAATGAAGTGAGTTCCTCCACCACTAATCACCATTCTTGGAACACCGAATCTTGGAAATATTGTCTCCTGAAACATCTTCTTGGAATTTGTAGAATTGGCAGCTTTGCATGGCTGTGCTTCTACCCATTTTGAGACATAATCAACTGCCACTAGAATGTACTCATAGTTGCCTGACTTCGGGAATGGTCCCATGTAATCGATTCCCCAGACATCAAAGAGCTCGATCTGAAGATTGTTAGTGAGGGCCATAGCATCTCTTGAGTTGATATTGCCGTGCCTCTGACATGCTCCACATCTTTGGACGAAATTCTTGGTGTCTTCATACATGGTTGGCCAAAAGAATCCACTTTGCCAGATCTTTGCATGGGTTCAGAATGCGCCATAATGACCTCCATATGGTGATGAGTGACATTTTTCAATGATCTATAGTCCTTCCTCAGTGGGCACACATTTTCGGAGTAGTCCATCAGCACATACTCGGAAGAGATAAGGATCATCCCATATATGTAGACGACTTTCATAAATAAACTTTCTCCTGTCCGCTCCTGGTGGTACATATCCTGCAACCATAAAATTGACAATATTCGCGTACCAGGGATCCGACCTGGAGATGGCGTAGAGCGTGTCGTCTCGAAGTGAGTCATTGATTGGTAGTTCCTGCATATTCTTAAACTGCATTCTAGACAAATGATCGGCAACAGGGTTTTCTACTCCTCTTTTATCTTTTATTTTTAAGTCAAATTCTTGGAGTAGCAAAATCCATTTTATGAGTCGGGGTTTAGCATCTTTCTTAGTGAGCAGGTATTTAAGAGCAGCATGATCAGTATAAACAGTTACCTTTGCTCCTACTAAGTAAGATCTAAACTTGTCTATAGCAAAAACAACAGCCAGAAGCTCTTTTTCAGTAGTTGCATAATTAAGTTGAGGTCCTGTCAAAGTTTTGCTAGCATATGCGATTGCGTGATGTTTCTTTTCCTTAGTTTGTCCCAAAACTGCCCCCACAACATAATCACTTGCATCACACATCAATTCAAAAGGTAGCGACCAATCAGGGGGTTGAATGATTGGTGCGAGAGATGAGCGCTTTTCTTAAGGGTTTCAAAAGCTTTTAAACAAGCATCATCAAATTCAAAGAGAGCATCCTTAGCTAGCGTGGTTTGTTAGGGGGTCTAGCAATGTATGAAAAGTTATGTATGAACCATTTATAAAAGCCCTCGCATGACCTAGGAAGCTTCGAATTCCCTTCACATTAACGGGAGGAGGTAGTTGTTCAATTACTTCAATTTTAGCTCTGTCTACCTCTATCCCTCTCTCGGACACCAAATGTCCAAGTACTATTCCTTCTCTCACCATGAAATGACATTTTTCCCAATTAAGAACTAGGTGCTTTTCTTCACATCTTTGCAAAACCTTATCTAAGTTTTCAAGGCATTTATCAAAAGTTTTTCCATATACGTAAAAAGTCATCCATGAAAACTTCCATTATCACTTCAATCATATCGAAAAATATAGACATCATGCATCTTTGAAATGAAGCTGGAGCATTACATAGTCCAAAAGACATTCTACGGTGAGCATAAGTTCCGTATGGACATGTGAATGTGGTTTTGCTTTGGTCATCGGGGTGGATCGGTATTTGATGGTATCCTGAATACCCATCAAGGAAACAAAAGAAAGAATGATTCGCCAATCTTTCCAACATCTCATCAATGAAGGGAAGTGAAAAATGATCTTTCTTTGTTGCCTTGTTTAGCTTTCGGTAATCAATACACATCCGCCATCCCGTGACAGTTTTTTGTGGAATTAATTTGTTCTTGTCATTTCTAACAACTGTCATGCCTTCCTTTTTAGGCACGACTTGCACAGGGCTTATCCACTCACTGTGTGGCACAGGACATATGATCTCGACATGTAACAGTTTCAAAACCTCTTTCTTAACAACCTCTCTCATCGCATTATTCAATCTACGTTGTGGTTCTCTAGAGGGTGTTATCTCAGGATCTGTAGGAATGCGATGGGTGCAAAGAACAGGACTGATTCCTTTAAGATCTTGGAGTGAATAGCCAAAAGCAGATTTATGCTTTTCTAAGACTGTGATCAATCGGAAGGTCTCCTTCTCAGAGAGTTTGTCATTAATTATTACAGGAGATTCTCGATCATTATTCAGAAAGGCATATTTAAGTCCAGAAGGTAGGGGTTTGAGCTCTATGGGAGGCTTAGGTGGTTCCTCAGACTCATCTAGAGGGTCAGGTTCTAGCGTACTATCTCCTTCCTCTTGTAGTGGTTCGGGATCATTCTCGAGATCCGGTTCGAAAGATGATTTAAGGGTTGTCTCTAAGACTTCTTCCATAGGATCAGGCTCAGGAAGTGACTCAGTCTCACTATTGAGAACACGAGTTATGGATATAGGCAGTTTAAAGTTCTTCCCAAGGCTAATGTTCAAATTCCCTTCTTGTCCTTCTTGCAAAAGTCTCTCTATAGGTTGTCCAATCAATACGTCAAACTCTATAACATCAAAGACATAGAAGCTCAAATGAACTCTTATCTCTTTGACATAAATAGGTAAGACATAGAGAATTCTAAAACTTGGAATAAGATGGCCTAAAGGACTTTTTGTTAGTATTTTTAACTGCACTCCATTTAAATAAGTTTTAAGTAGGATTATCTGCAAGCGCACAGATATCATACCAGTGTCACATTTTACCCGGAGGTTTTAAATATCGTATCCACAGAGAACAGTTGTGATAATGACAAAGTATATAGACTTAACCCTACAATTAGGCATAGATCATATCAAGAAAAAGGAAATAGCTAATGTACTCTAGTTCTGACTACCGGTAAACTTTGTATAATATCGTCTTATCGGGCAAGTGACCTGAATAGGAGAAGAAACAGAGTAATCTACCTACCAGACACCTATCAGCCTGTCTGTCCTATCAACGGGAAGTGGACTACAGAGGATTCAACGCAGCTATAAAGTCACCTACGCGAGCTACCACTATCCGGCTAATCAGGGGACATCCACAAGTAAACCTAGCCTAGGCACCACGCCTACACTACGAAATACTACTTCAACCAAGCAATTACCAAGATCAAAGTCCTCAATATGAGATGTGAACTAAAGAACGAATATAAACGACTGCTTACTTGAATCAGAATAGTAAATACAAAAGTACCTCAGAACGCAGCTCCGGGCGAGGAAGCTGAATCCAGAAGAATACAGCCACGAAGAAGCGCCGACATGCCGGAGCTCCTCCAGAATCTCTACTCCTCTACTCAATCTCTCTAATCTCTAAACAAGACTAGATCTAGAAGAACTAGTCTCTCCTAATTGCTACATCTAGATGAACTAGCTAGAACTAGATGAACTAGACTAGATCAACTAGAGGGACCCTAACCCTAATCTAATGAAGAATATGAAGCCTTGGGGTATAGAATGCCTCTTGGGGGGAGCCTTGGGCGTCATTATATAGGCCGAGGTGGAGTAGGGGGCAAGGAACCGCCACGTCAGCGATCCGTGTCTTCATCTCATGTGCACCGTCGGATCAAACCGACCTCAAATCAACGTAGGGATGCTGCGATTGGACTCCACGCAACCGAGGGAGGAAGACTCCAGAAGGCGGCGGTGATCGGTGGAGTTAGGGCGCCGGGCGGCCCAAGGTGGGGCCGGCCGGCCCCACCTTATCTCCTCCTCTGGCCCCCGCTACTTGGTGTCTTCTAGACCCTTCCTGAGTCCTCTAGCGATGTTGTCCGACGTGGATCAATTTCGTGATAATTATGCATTGAAATCCTTCTTTTATCCTTTTCTCGAAAAATCCCCGAAAAATATAGAATATGCAAAACTCGTGGAATTTGTCGGATAAAGCCCTAGACTAGTATGTTTTCATGTTCTCCTTCAGGTTTAAAATGCTAGTAAAAGTTGACGCTAAGGAGTGTCAACAATACCCCCCAAGCTTACCTTTTTGCCAGTCCCTTGGCAAACAATCTAAATCTAGTTCTTAATAAACTTGGATCGAAATTGCTTGTAATACTTTTATTTCTTTTAAGCTCACTTGCTTTTAAACATAAATTTTCCTTTGGTTTAGACAAAACTACTCTAACTTTCAAACTTACCCATTTTACCTTTAACTATGGAGCTTTACAGCTTGTGCATAAATCTTGAGCAATCGAAAGATAGAACAATCAAGTCAAGCACTATGTCTCATATTCTTTACAGTACCAATATTCCAGAGTTTTGTAAATTTTCGCATAAAACTCGAGCTTAATTGTATGACACCATCAAGTCTCTCAATGTATGTGGTATTTATGGTTCTCTCTTGAGGCATTAATGATGTTATGCCTTTCCTACAACTAAGTATTTATAGTGGTGCTCATAGGAGTGGCAATAACAAGGATGAACATACTTGCAATTCATATATTGTAAAGTCAAACAATGGATCCATAGAGAATCAAGGCATTCAATCAAATCAAGATGTGCATGTGTGTGGCGTATGGTGGATAGGTGCATATATGGTATTTAGTGGCTAATCCTAATTCTACTTTTGCTCTTTAAAAATAATCTTCTTCCTTAGAACTCTTTTCGGGGAAAACATGGGCTATCTTTATTCTCTCTTCTTTTTTTTTTTCTTCTTTCTTTTTTTTTTTTAATTTGGGAGGCGGGCATCTATGTACCCATTGTTTTAATGCTTTGGGACACTTGTCCATCTTTTACTCCCCTTTTTTTCACTCTTCTCTTTTTTTTTTTTCATACTTTTGCATAGCCACATGTATCCTTTGAATATAAATAATTGAAGAGATAATGATAAGAACTTAGAGCAATTAAACGGAGGGTTGTCCTATAGGGTCTATTTTTAGGTGTTTACTAGGAGAGAAACATTTTTAAAGTGGATCTAGATGAAAGTGGAAATGACTGCGCTTACTTCCTAGAGTAGGAGTAATGCATATGTGGGTGGAGTGCGTAAGTGATCTTGATTTTAAAAGCATGACAAGACTCTCATAAGGTATATTCCAAAGGTTGACTAAACTCAATGTAAAGCAAGCAGCATAAATGTACAAAGGTTTTCCTAATTCTAAATGTATCATATATGGCTTTGGTAGGAATTTAGATTTTGTCATACAAGAGCTCATCATGTAAGATTTTAGGTTTTCAAAATAAATCTCCAGAACTTAGTAATGATAAGAATAAGATAAATAGTAGCTTAGACCTTCATGTATCATTGTCGATCAATTACCTAGACTTTAGCTCAAGCGTGTGCCTCCACAAATTTCAGGTTCAGAGTAAATTCTTATATCAAAGTAGTCATATCCAAACTCAGGAGAATCCATGGTTAAAAACTAGGCACTTAAAAGAAATTTCAGTAGAGCAACTATTCATCATTTCCACTTTAAAAGATTAGAGAGAGAGAGTTCTTTAAATATACTTTAATTATTAAATCTAACACACACTATAGCTTACTAAAATAAAATTAATAGTAAAGACATACCTTAATCACGTTGATAACGGGGGTGCATCTCCCCCAAGCTAGTCCCTTCGATCGCATCGAGCCTTCATGTGCCCAAATATTTTTGTGTTTTTTTATGACTATAAAAAGTAGACTTGATAATCGCCTAGGTATAGTTACCTGATAACTAGGGGATGCTCCTCCCCCAAGCTAGATGTTTGCAATACTTGGTGTTGATGATCTTTAGAGTGAGGTAACCGGCCAGGCGCTCCCGGTGGGTGCCACTAATAGACTCTCTCCTTATCATAGTGTTGTTCCTGCATAATTACACTCCAACAAGAAAACCAAAACTCGAGGCTCAAATTTAATAAGAGGTTAGTGATCAGCCAAGAATTGATTATTCCTTGAGTTGATTTGAATTGATAGATTCTAGCAGGGATTCTTTTTTTTTATTTTCTAGATTAATTATGCAAAAATTGAATATATGAGTATGATGATATATAATTATATTTTTATGCCTCCACAGAGAATATTTATTCTTATGGGGCTTAGGCTTCTCTTTTTTTTTTATGCGAGAGAGTAAATACAAATACTCTTATCATTTATTTTATTATTTTTTTTTTTTTATGCCACCACAAAGAATATTTCTACAGGGTTACCATAAGTTTATTCACATGGGGCTTTTAATATTTTATGATGCAATAAATGAAGCGATAAAGATTTTATTTTATTTTATTTTATTTTTTTTTTTTATATTTATGCAGATGAATATATTAAAGTAAAATTATTAATGTAGATAGAAATACTAATTAATTAGATAACTACCATATTACCTTATGGCAAGGGTGCGAATTTTAAGTTTACCGACAAAACTTATTCTTCCACTCTTGTGTATCTCTCCATCTTGAGAGATGGAGGTCATGATGTTGCATACCTTTAGTGATGATGATGTCACCTTTGTTCTTTGATTTGGCCAACAGGTTGAAGTAGTGCTTTAATTATAGCTGGCAGCATCTTGCTCAGTGTGCACGTTCACAGAACACTCACTTATAGAATTAATGAACTTTGCTCGATGTGTTCTTCTATTTACAAAACCAAGGTAGAGATCAAGTGCATGGGCTCTGTTGGTGGAAAGACACCAATAGAACCAAATCTATTTCTTTATTTATTATTCTCTATCCTTAAGCACATTGAACAAAATAACGTTGGTGTTACATGAATTATTTATTTATGCCATGAGTGATAGGATCAAAAGATTAAGCATTTAATGTTGCATTTAAGTTCACATGGCAGAAAAGAATGACTTGCTTAACCAATGGAAGGATTGTCTATCTATATATAAATTTTCATATGAGTATGACTATCATCTTCCCAAGATCGAATATAATGTTTTAACGTATTTTGGTTAAGACTGAGATTAAGAGTACAATGCCATGAACAATCTTAAAAGACAAACCATGTTGAGTTCATTAGATTATCAATTTAAGTTATAACTCTAACATGCTTGTGTTTTTAAATTATATGTGCACCAAGATCAAGAGAAGAGCAGTGACTACTTACCTTGGGTATTACCTTCATTATTAGAGCGTGATGGCACTAAGTGATGAAGGGTAAATGACCTAGTGGTCCTTCCTCTTGAATCTTGAGTTGCTCATGAACATCTTATCTCCTCTGTTGCACTCATTCTTTTGTCATCTTTTGCTTCTTGGATCTTTTGACTCTTTTTGACTCCAGTCATTATTATGTCCGCAACAGATTAGTGGACAACATATATGCAGAAGGAGTATACTGATTTTGAACACAGGTTACTTGTCCAAGATTTTTATTTTGTCTATGCTTAATGAAAAGATAATATTAATATTGTTTAGCATAAATCATATTTTATACAGACATGATTTAAGGCAAAGTAACTTGTAGTAGAAGATAAAGTGAATGAATCATTAATGCTCATAGTTCTTTCATTCATGATGAATGAGCTATGTCTTCTTTTACAAAGTTATTAAAGTTAAACATGTACTCTCTATCGCATCTCTAATTCGAATTTATCTCATGACTTACCCAAATTGATTTTGAAAATTTCCTGTAGGGGTTAGTCCAACAAAATATCCAATGTCTACTGCAGTATCTTATCGGTTCAAAAATCAACCTAGACACCACGTCTAATTTGACTTAGGAAGGCATTCTAACCTAAGCACCACGCTTAATTCAAAAAGCCTTTGAAAGTAAAATCAATACACCTCTTAGTTCAAGAATCAAACTAAACACCTTGTCTAATTATGACTCAAGAAAACAGTTTAAACTAAGCACCATACCTAATTTAAAAGGTATATGAAATTTCTCCAAACCTTAAACATACTATATCAAGCAAAGGTAACATAAAAGTTTATAGAATGTTATTCAAATAGAGATGAAAGAGTATGATTAATAAATTGAATAAAGGTAGAGACAACCAATATTAGCAATATAGAATTTTCTAAATAAGACCATTCCCCCAAGCTGGAATTTTACAAAGTAAATGTAAGCTTGAGTGGATGTAATTCAAAATTGTATAATGGTTGTTTTGACATACCTGTGCCGCCATTAGTTATTTTCTTACTTCAAACCTGAAATGGTTAGTGACAAAAATACCCAAAGGAATATTTTGATAATTATAACTCTGCTCAATTCACAAGGGTATAACAAAAGGTGCAAGCTCAATTAATTTTTTTTTAAGAGTGGTTATTTTGGGACACAAAGCTGTTCTTAGGAAACCTTCTAATTATTGTACTTCAAGTTGGTGGGGTGGGTTCCTCTAGAACATTAGCCTTTGTGTATCTATATCAAGATTACAACGAGATCTATAATATTTATGAACATATGCATCTACAACCACCCTCTTAATGATTTTATGAACAGGAAAACTAAGGGGATTGAAGATCTCGTGTGTGGTAATATTAGAGAGAGACCAAAAAGATTCGGGAGATTTCTCATATGAGCATGGATTTAATAAGGTGTTGATGAGATAATTCTCACGCTCATCGATGTAATCTCTCTTTTTAAACTCTAGGGTGTCTATTCATGGATGTCTATAGGCAACAAGTTTGTCTCTATCATTTCATGCCTATGACATTGATTGGATGTTTTATTTTCTAGGATTTCCCATGAATCGATGTCTCCAAGGTTGGTCTCACCTAAAGTTTCCTCTAAACTTGGGTAGTTCTAGAAATTAATTTAAGCTCACCGTTTGAATTTAAACCAAGTTTAGATGCTAGAGCTTCATCTTCTTTCATCTATTCTTTCACAATGGCAGATGTATTTCTAGTATATTCTACATATTCCTGCTATTGATGTTACTCTTTTTGGGTATTCCTATAATCGTCATGACCCTTATTTTCGAGATGTCTTGATAGATTTCTAGGATTATTATGAAGTTTAGTAGAAAGAGCATAAAAATTTCATTGGAGTCAAGGATGGGTTTAGAGATGGGTTTAAAGACATTTAATGTGAGCATAGAAGGGAGAGATAGAATTTATTCCTAAGTGGGTTAGCTCTCCTTCTATGGCATCATTCAACATGCCATCCTTGCATTTTTTCCAATGTCTTTCGAAGGAAAAAGGAAGTTGACTACACTTTTTCTAAGATGCTCTTTTGAGAAGATCTAATGTGTATTGTTTTATGAGCATCTTAGCCAACTGAAGTCTAAATCATTAAAGTGGAATTTTAAGGGTTTAGGATTGATAGCTAAATCTTGAGAATAGAATGATTATGTTTTAGCTACCGAGACTTCCATATCTAGTTCGGGTGATAAGATATCCCGAATCATATTAATTAGACATGGGCGTAGCTCATAGCCGAATGTTATGATAGGTTCCATAGATTTTGGTGGCTTAAAGCTTCGCACATGTCATAAAGATAGATAGAAATAAAATTAAAGACATCCATAAGGATGAACACAAAAATAATGAAGAGACTGGGATAAAAACGAGGATTGAAGCATCCATAAGGATGAACACAAAAATAATTGAAGAGACTGGGATAAAATAAGAAAAGATAAAAGTATAATACAAGATTAAGCTAGACTAAGTCAAAATCAACAAACCATTCCCCAAGAACGGGCGCCAAAAATGTTTGTTGGTATTTTTAACTGCACTCCATTTAAATAAGTTTTAAGTAGGATTATCGCAAGCGCCCAGATATCATACCCGATGTCACATTTTACCCGGAGGTTTTAAATATCGTATCCACAGAGAACAGTTGTGATAATGACAAAGTATATAGACTTAACCCTACAATTAGGCATAGATCATATCAAGAAAAAGGAAATAGCTAATGTACTCTAGTTCGACTACCGGTAAACTTTGTATAATATCGTCTTATCGGGCAAGTGACCTGAATAGGAGAAGAAACAGAGTAATCTACCTACCGGACACCTATCGGCTGTTTGTCCTATCAACGGGAAGTGGACTACAGAGGATTCAACGCAGCTATAAAGTCACCTACGCGAGCTACCACTATCCGCTAATCGAGGGGACATCCACAAGTAAACCTAGCCTAGGCACCACGCCTACACTACGAAATACTACTTCAACCAAGCAATTACCAAGATCAAAGTCCTCAATATGAGATGTGAACTAAAGAACGAATATAAACGACCTGCTTACTTGAATCGAGAATAGTAAATACAAAAGTACCTCGAAGCCAGCCTCCCTGGCGGGGAAGTCGAATCGAGGAAGAATACAGCCACGAAGAAGCGCCGACATGCCGGAGCTCCTCCGAATCTCTACTCCTCTACTCAATCTCTCTAATCTCTAAACAAGACTAGATCTAGAAGAACTAGTCTCTCCTAATTGCTACATCTAGATGAACTAACTAGAACTAGATGAACTAGACTAGATCAACTAGAGGGACCCTAACCCTAATCTAATGAAGAATATGAAGCCTTGGGGTATAGAATGCCTCTTGGGGGAGCCTTGGGCGTCATTATATAGGCCGAGGTGGAGTAGGGGGCAAGGAACCGCCACGTCGGCGATCCGTGTCTTCATCTCATGTGCACCGTCGGATCAAACCGACCTCAAATCAACGTAGGGATGCTGCGATTGGACTCCACGCAAACCGAGGAGGAAGACTCCGAAGGCGGCGGTGATCGGTGGAGTTAGGGGGATGCCAGGGCGGCCTGGGTGGGGCCGGCGGCCCCACCTTATCTCCTCTGCGGGCCCCGCTTACTGGGTGTCTTCTAGACCCTTCACCGAGTCCTCTAGCGATGTTGCTCCGACGTGGATCAATTTCGTGATAATTATGCATTGAAATCCT